>OY720421.1:79301621-79901621 GCA_963082815.1 Melanotus villosus | reverse complement strand
AATTACACGATGTAACAGAATTTGTCCAAAGGTATGTTTACCATAGTTACTTGTTATTTCGCCATTGCATCACTGGGATTGACTGTATAAATATGCCAATTGTATTATAGATATTTCAGCAATACGCAGAAAGCACACAATTTTCTGTATTTTGAAATTTAAAAAAAAAATTGGATATTTATATTGTAGCTATTACTAAACTTCTGTGATAAATATTTAATGATCATAGAAAATTAATGAAGAATAAAATGAACTAATTCTCTACGTCCTAAAAGCGAATATTGGAACGTCTCTGTCTTCGATATCTAGAAATGTCTTGTTGAATTATACAACATACATAATCCTCCACCGTCGCAGTGTACCACCGCCCTTGATACCTTTTATCTATGTGTCTAATGTCTTGATGGAAGAATTCGCCGTGTTGTGCACCTATATTTTCCAAGTGTAGTCTAAAAACTAAAGATGCGAATGTAAACAGCGTATCTTCATTGGCGCACTGCAACCTAACAGATTATACTTCTGAATCAAATTTTTAACAGGTTCTTCTTGCCCTTGTTACTAAGGAAATCACTTCCAACCAAACGAATGCTTTGCCAGTCAACCTGTTTTACAGGAATAATTTTTTCTTCTAAGTTTTGAAATTTTAATACGTACTTATTATGTTGTCTAAAACATTATCCAATGCTTTGATAAACCAAGTCCTAGTTGTATGTGAAGTGATTGAAACAATTATATCGTAATAGTAATTAACGTCACAAGTCCGGGAACTCATATTTTACAGTACGAGTGAGATGTTTAACTCGAAACGAGTACTGTAAAAAGAGTTCACGGACGAATGTCGTTATGTATTTTATTTCATACTGTAAATAATTTGATTTTTTAATTTTTACATGTGACACTTTTTCAAAACGTCAACATGTGACATTACCGTGTCAAAGCCGGTAGGTGTGGCTTGGTTACACTTTTACGGGCTCTGATTGGGTGCATAAAATAACATTCCGGAAATTGTTGCTTGGTAACACTTTCCGGCTCTGATACCGTAATAGCTCACTTTCCGGACTTAAAATGGCGCCGGGAATAGTATATTTCATTACGAGGCGAGAAACAAGGCTTTTCCCGTTCGAGCGTGGCAATTCGGGAAGTCATGCGAGAACGGGAAAAGCAGTTTCTGCCGTGTAATGATCGATATTTTTCATTATACCTCTCTGAAAAACGGCGATAGAACACGTAAATTAAAATATGCGTTGTTACTCATAGCAAACGCCATTTACAATGCTTTTGAGATTTCCTTAGCAACGCTTGTTTGGAATTGTTTATCGAGTATTTATTTGACAGATGGAGGTGGAATAAGCCGGGAAAAATTTTTCCCGTGCAGTGCACGGGAAAGATGCCCTTTCGCAACCCATAAACCGTCAGGAAAGCAACTGTTTTCGGAGAGGTATACTGAAAACTGCATTTACCAGACAGTATAAAATAAAGGATATTTTGAGAGCCTGGAATTAATTTATTCCTAGTTGTCCATTCTCTTTGAACATAATACTACTCATATGCTCTACGCTTCCTTAAGCAGAAGAACCAAAAATATTTAGTGCATCTACCTTGCAAAGCGAGAAGATATTCTAACATTTTGAAATACCCGCAAACATTCCACTCATAGTTTGCATACCTAGTTAACTTTATCTAGACTCTAGAGTCTAGAGCATGCCCGCATTGATATAATTTTCTTTGAAGTGAGTAGAATGCCAAGTAGGAGGTTCATTGCCATTGTGTAATAGTACAGCTTTGAGACTTATTGTTGAACTGTAAATAAAAAGTCACCAATTTTTATGATAATGTGAAACTCCAATTGCGTTAAAAAGGTCATAGATATCTGTACAATAGTATAAATTTGCATCCATTACATAGAAAAATGCGAAAGTTTGAGGCCCTTTTCTGTATACCGATATCTTGCAAATTGTGTCCAATAAATTTCATTCAGTTAAACAGAACTCCAAGACCTGTGCATTTGATTTACACCGAAGTTGCGAATTAAATCATGCAGTTCTTGTTGGCTAGGAAAATGTGGTTCGATCTTCCCAAAAACTTAAATTTACAGAGAAATCGTTTTCACACTCGACGTTAGCACTGTAAGCGAAACTCGGTTCATTAAAAATGCCCATCCATGTTCCACTTTCTTGGACTTGGATTCATCTTGTTTTTGGTGTAAACGCGTAAATGTGTTGACCTCTTGGTTCTATGTTTCCCGTTTCGGTATATTAATACGGTTTTTGGAATTGGAAGGATGTTTTAATTTTATCTGACGACATTTGTAGAATGCTGTTTTGATTTATTAATTTAAAGATTTAGGCATAGTCTTTCTTGAATCCCAATTCTCTCCTGAATCCATCAACTTTCAGCTCGTAACATGCCAGTGTAGATCTAACAGTATCTCTAGTGCGGGGTAGGTAGGATAATCTTTGTAGCTTCCTTAGTTTGTTTTCATTTGCTGTCGTTTTTGCCTTATGTTACCACATCATAGGAACGTAAGTAGGTGACTGGTTGTATAGTTGCACATACAATACAGCCAATACACTATCCTCGGTTTTAAACCCATATGTCCTTAAAAAATATTCTCCTACAATACCAAAAAGCTTTTACAAATTTGTTAGAAACATACGATTACTTGTCGATTTATACCTATAAATATTTCATAATGTCACACCAAAATATGTTTTTCTTATAGTTTCCTTCATGATATAGTGGTTAATCATTTCACTAGAGCGTTGATGGTCTCGGGGCCAAACCCGTGTCGGATGTTCGGTGGGTGGTCTACTGTCACACAGTAACTGAAAATAATTGGAGACCGAAACACAGTGGTGTAATAGGGAAGATAGGCGGTTGTTTAAGGCGAACGAATAGCATGTTAGACAACCTGATATGATAGCAACTTAGGAGGCCTTCACCTTCATCCCACTCGCGCAGTGCTGATACCTTTACCTTCCGTCATGATTTTTCAAATTTTGTACAAAATGCGGTCCAATATCAGTATGAATCAATAAGAAATTCTCAGGTGCAACAAATGACAAATTATATAACCGTAAATAACAATGTTTTTTATGCGGATAGAAACATTGAACACGATCGTAGATCATAAAATAATAGAGCAACGCCCAACAAGGGGTACCAGAAAGATTGGTCTTCAAATTAATGTATCATATTAACGCGTGTTAAGAAAGAACGACAACTTTTTCCGTAATATGTAGAACTAGTACAACCACTGGCTGTATACTTTCAAAGGGTTTGCCGACCCTTGTGTATAGAAACTTTTCCATTTCTGCTTGCTCTTCAAGTTCGTTATCCGTATTTTTAAACAGCCTGCATAGTATTTATTTAAAAAACTGACAGTAAAAAAGACTTAATTAAATACCTAATCGCTAGTAGATACTGAGTTAATTTTAAGGAAAAAGTATTATGCATAACTGTAACGGTTCATTTTCCGTTATATTATTTTGCTCCTTTCAATTGCTTATTTACGGTGAATGCATTTATTGAACCTCTATTTATTATATATTCACTGGTAAAAGATAACGTAGTTAGTGACTTTTTGGTTTTGAGTAGGTTTTCTGATTTGGGAGAGAGGGTCATGCGCGTTGGATGATCGGCGTTGGTTCTAAAAATCTTGGCTTTTTCCGTTTGGGTTGTCTGCCGAGGCAGTTGAGTTTGGTGAAATTTATCCCGAAGTTACCTATTTAATTCTAATAGAATTTTCGTAATTATAACTTCCGAGATTTTCGGTTTTGTTTCACTTTGTGAAATTATTTTTTAGAAGCACCAAGATTGTGGTGGTAAGTGGAGATTTTTGCCTTATCATTGAACGCACGTGTTAATGGCGACTTTGTTACAGCTTCTTTCTTTTCGTTTGGTTTTATTTTCCATTACTTTACCGTACTCCGGCTCTTTTGGTTTTTGCCTTTTTGCGGCTGCATTATTTATGGAGTTGAAGGATGCGGTATTATTGAAAAATTATTTATCATTGCTGGTTATTCGCCACTCGATCGCTTGGAGGATTCAAGGTCGGTGTTTATTGAATTGTAAAGTGTCGTCGAATTTACCTGGTTTTAGTCCATTTATTAAATTTCTTATCATTAAACTTGTGTGTTACCTTCGAGGTGATTGTTAATTTTGCTTTATTAAAATATATATACAATTGAATTTTAACGCCTTCAGCGAATTTAACTTGCATTAATAGGTACTAATTATTTCATATTAATTCTTTTTTTCGCTTCACGAAATAAATTTATATTTTTGATTGTAATATAATGTAACGCTTTAGGTTGGTTTTTCCATTTTATTTTATTAACATAACGAATTTGCGTGTTTTTTTCAAGGTAATAAGCTTGAGTTTAAACAAGGCTATTGCTATTTATTTTTGATCGTTCATTTTTATTAGACTTGTTTTCACTCAGGTAATAAAGGTAAGCGCTTATTTATTTTTTTATTTATCCACCTTGATCGTTTTTTTTCATTCATGTATATCTTTCTTTAATTCAACTAACGTTGATATTTAGTTTTTTTTGGTTCCTTTGAAATTAACCTAAGCGATTTGTTTTTGTACGTTTGGTTGCATATTTTTGCTCTTACTTTTTCTATTTAATTTGCATATTGTTAACTATTTTGAAGTCATTAAAATTACTTATTTGTATTTCTATATTTTTTTGAAAACTGAAAAGTTTTCTGGCGCCCAATTTTTTCATTTTTTTATTAGTATTCACTTTCTGAGTTTTAATTTTGATAAGGCAATCCTCGACGATCTACGGCCCTCGCAAACAACTAAGTTAGTCGGCGAATTCTTTTGATTTATTTTATAAGTATACAGGTAGGTGATTATTTTACTTTGTTTCGCTTTTACCTGTTATATAACTAACTTCGCAAGTATTTCTTCGGTATAATTCTAAGATCTGTAAAGTTTTTCTTATTTTCATGAATTTACGAAATTTGTGTGTCCGATTGACTAAAATGAGCTCTTAATACTTATTATGCCCAATTTCTAATTTTCGTAAGATACTCCTTGCATCCTATTTAAAGCTGCAGAAAAATGCTTTCAAGTTCTTCACATTTTAATATGAGAGGGTATGAAAAATCAAATAAAACGACCATAATTGACCGTAAATGTAGAAAACGATTTCATCTTGACCCAACTTTTAACAGATTAAGGATTATCGTTATTACGTCCCTTTTTATGCCGATCTCCTTTGACGGTACTTAAAGGTTGAATTATACCGAATACTTTTTATACTTTGCATCAAGTTACATATTCAGCATTTATATTTCTGAAATTAGTTACTTTTGGATAATTTAGTGTTGCATGTAGTACTTTCCAAATATTTAGAAGGACAATCTAAAAGAAAGTATAAAGAAAGAAAAGATATTTATTCGAAATAATCAATTGCGCTTAAGAAACATTTGATACTCGTAATTCGACTACTTTATTTCTTCAAAATATTCCTTGTAATAAAGATAAAAATGAAAATGGAACTTCATATTACAGCAGCTCATGAAAATATACATTTTTAAAAATTATCCTAGTGCAGTGTTTTATAACTTAGGGCGCAAAAATATACACACTAGATTAAAACGCCAACTACCCCAGGATTTGTATCTAAATTAATCGTTTAAAAATATATTGCTATTTCGTAGGTACGTGGTACCCATAAGTGATGTAAAGCCATAACCTGTATCTCATACAAATGTCATGAATAGCAGCACATAGCTGCTGAACTGGCAAATAAACTATTAAAAAAAAAAAAAAAAAAAAAATTATCCTAGCCGACGTTACAGCTAAATTTGTAAAAACGATACGTAATATTTAAAGATTAGTGCAGTTAGTTTCAGGAAATTTTATGCTCGTAGACTCATAATTCTCGCATTCAGCTTTGGTATGATGAGTTTCTTTCGCCTTTTAACAGAAATTTTCCCTTATTAGTATATTTTCAAGTTATATTTGTTTTAACTAAAACCAAAAACCTTTTTGTCGCAATTTTAATTTTTGAACGGAATAACTTCTTTTCTGTACTTTTCCTTATAGTAGAACGTAATTACCTACACATTGGCTAATATGACCAGATGATTATATACGAAATGTTTTGGGGAATTTCCATATCTTATAGTAATAACTAATAACCCTTCCTTAGATTTTTTTCGTTGTATATAATGTAAAGCAGAAATTACTATCACCTTAGACTATTTTGAATGAAAAAAATATATTTAGAAATTAATAAAACGTTAGAAGAAGAAGATTTAATATCTATTTCATTTAATAAAGACTTCGCAGCCGTGTCAGTTGGAACTTAATAACACTCCTAGAATTTATTTCTGGAGAAAGAGAAGCAATAAAGGGAATCGACAAGAAGAGGTGATAGTTATTTTCACAGAAGGACAGCATGTGCTTCATATAGTCTGCCATTTTTGCGGACGACGTTTTGAATCTGATTTATTTGGCAATGAAAAATAATTAGGAAAAGCAGCACCAGAGTTAGAATAAATTTTAACGAAGTTATTTGTTCAAACGATATGTTTTGCAGCTTTCATCTCTAAAACCTTCACATTTTTTAAAAATTTTTTTAGGGCTCAGTTTTTCGCTTGAATATTTCGAAGGTTTTTAGGATATATTAAAGACTTGATTCCATTTTGTAACTTACGCACTGTTTTAAAAGTCTAGAATTCGTGCTAGCAGCTGAATAATAAAATCAGCATTCATCTATTTTATTATTAAGCAAAAATAACGTTTTAATTTTTGCTAGCTACGAGGAATATTATCAAGAATCTTTTCAAATGGATAGAGTCTATAAAGTGCGTTCCAGGTTTATTGACCAAATTATGAAACATAAAATAACATTAAAGTAAAACATGCGTTTCGCAATACACTTTCGAAATGTTCACCAGAAAATGTATTTCTAATGTTTCAGACAGACAGCGTTGGACCCTTATTTGCCAGCCAGACAAAGCTTGGGTTTAAACTTTAAAGTGTTGATAGAAAGAGATTTCTTCCAGGTCCATGAAATTTCTTTCAAAATTTCGGTCATGTTTTTCTTAAACTGTGTGATATTAGAAATCACACGCTTCGAGGATTGCACAGTGCCCAGGAACGATTAGTCTGTTCTGCGGAGCTGCCGTAGAATTTTTCTTGCTGACATACAGTCCATATTAGTAGTAGTAGTAGTTTATCGAACCACATGTTTACATGTACCTATTGTTCATTTTACATATAAAATATTAATACATACACAATAATAGAATAAATAAGACATAACATAACCAATGTGTAGAAATAACAATAATGTAGATATAAAAACGTTTAAATATAAGATATACAATATCCGGTGCATTGTATTGTAGATGATCAAGAAAATAGTAAAATATTGATTGGTTTCTTAAAGTTATAATTTTATCGCCGATTTTCATTTAGAAATTCCACAACACTGTAATAGGCTTTTCTTAGTAATTGCTCTTTAAGAGTATTTTCTAAATTTTTTTGACAGAGCAGACAGATTTTTAACATCATCTGGCAAAACAGTTGTTAATTTTTCTGCCATGGTAATATATTGATTTATAAACCAACGTGGAACGAGGTATGGGCAGTGTAACATTAAGTTTGGATGTTCTAGTGGTATATCGATGTTCATAATTAAAAAGCAGAATCTGTTTATGTTTATGAATGATACGGCAGTTTCTAAAATAAATAGACAAGGCAGTGTTAATATGTTGTGATTTAAGAACAAAGGTTTGCAAGATTCTATATTTTTGATGTTGTATATGTATCTGACAGCCTTTTTTTGCAATAAAAACGTTTCATTAAACTTCGTCCAGGAGCATACACCCCAGAACGGCAGCGCGTAAGCTAGATAACTTTCAATCATAGCAAAGTAAGTTTGCCTTGCCACATTCGGACCGAGTTGGGCTGAGAGTATGCGAACCGTATAATATCCCTTTGCGATTTTTTTTGACATAAAATCTATATGACTATACCAGTTTAAATTAGAATCGATGAGTAAACCTACGAATTTTGAGTTTTTCACTTGATTTATGACATTATTGCCTAATAGGACTGGATTTAGATAAGCATTAAAGTTCATAACGCTTGTTTTAGAAACATTTACACACAAACAGTTTTTTATAATATCGATGTCGTTTACGAACAAATTGTTTAAATATCTTTTGAGTTATCTGTACCCCATAAAAAGCAAGTAGGGGAGACCGGGGTTGAAAGTAACAAATTTTAGTTTTTATTTTATATTTTAGCAGTAAGTGCATGTTTAAGCATGTAAACAGGTACAATTATAGGTTGGAGTTTTAGTCTTCATTTACAATTTTTAATTTAATATTTACATTAACCATCATTGAAATAGAAAATTATTTTCATGTTGAAATGTTTGTTACATTTTACCCCAGCAATGGGGCTAGAAGTAACACTGGTTGGGGTAAGTTGTAACAATTTCACAATTAGAAAAATACATCAAAAAAATATTTGATTGATATTGATTTTTATTTTTATTTACTATTATGATACAGTAAACTCAAAAATACGAGTAAAAAATGTATTAATTAATAACTACCTATATAACAACAGATCAATAAAAAAGCCAATTAGGGTAGGCTGTGAAATTGAATTATTTTGAATTGGTAGTTTAGCCACATTCACAGAATGACATTTCAGTTTCAGTTTAAGGTTATATAAACTTTGTTTACAATAAAAATGTCAATGTCTTCCATGAAGAACAGCACAGTTGTAAGCTAGTATGCGGACATCAGCTGGTCCAAAATAAATGCTTGCAGATTTTTTTAAGTAGGCACATAAAACTTCCTCTTGTTCCTTGCTGAAAATTTGCCTGTTTGGAAAATACCCAGTGGTTTCAGGATCTCTGCCAGTCTCTCTTCTCTTTTTCACATAAAAGTGTTACATGACACATTTCCAGCTCCTTTGCTACTGCTCTGACTGGTCTGTTTTCATCAATAACCAGTGATACTGTCCTCTTTATAGTATCAGAAGATGTAGTGCCTCGATTTGTTTTTCGTTTATACAATCTCATCTAAAATGAATACAAAAACATGCAACAATTTCTTACAATTTACTGTTGGGGTTGGTTGTAACACTTTGTTACAACCGGCCCCTTATGCATATGCGTAGCTTTGTATAAAAATTGAAGCTTAAACATAATTTTAACAATGAAGTGTATTATATCTATAGAAAGCTAACAAAATTTACGCCAATATGAAGTACTTACCTTGTAATTAGGGTATAGGAGGTCCCCAGAAATTCGCTCGAAATAACACACCAAGAATTTACTTTTAACCAAAAAATGTACACACCTCTCTTTGCCGCTATAACCTGACTAATAACGGACGGTTGTCGCTGCCTATAGGAAGGTAACTGCATTTTGACTTTGCGTGTGCGTTTGCAGCGCTTTTTAACGAGAAATAGCTACTTTATAAACAATGTTACAACCTACACCTGTTACTTTCAACCCCGGTCTCCCCTATCATCTGCAAACATTATTGGCTTTCCAGATATGTTTAAGTTTGCCATGTCGTTGATGAAGACCAGAAACAAAACTGGACCGAGGACAGAGCCCCGTGGGACCCCCGTGGGTACCATGTTCCTGGCAGAAACATTGTTATTTATATTTACATACTGTTCACGGCCTGAGAGGTAGGTATGATTCAAACCATTTCAAGGCCGTGTCACGAATGCCATACTTTTCTAATTTATTAATTAATATTTGATGGTTTACACAATCAAGCGCCTTTGAGAAATCAAAGAAGGTCACAGCAAAAGCCTTGTTTTCATTTAAACTTCTATAAACATCATGCAATAAACTGAATATGGCATAGTTAGTGCTAAGATTTTTTCTAAAGCCGAATTGTTTGTTGTATAACATTTGAAATTTATTAAAATAGCTCATTAGCCTAATTTTAACTAACCTCTCAATAATTTTAGACCACGTAGACAGTAAAGAAATAGGTCTATAGCTACCTGGCAGTTTTGGGTCACCGTTTTTATAAAGTGGAAAAACAGTTGCGGTTTTCAAATCGCTAGGAAAAACACCAGCAGAAAAACTGTCATTTACAAGAGCGCCGAATATTTCCATTGTCTGATATGGCAACAGTTCAATTGTTTTAATTGAAATTTTATCCCATCCAGCCGCAGTTTTGTTGCTAATCTCCCCGACAACACGCCTGACCTCATGCATGTCAGTTGGACAAAGAAAAAAAAATTCTTTTGCATAACCTGATTTTCTTCAAAAATCCGTATGTTGAGTGGGAATAGTGGGCAGAAACTTTATCAAAATTTGCTTCAGACATCGATCTCCACAAATTTCTCCATGTAGACCGATTTTTCAACACATACGGGTGAGTGCCGTAGCCTGCTAAATTATTACCTTAGCAGGAACGTAAATCTTCAATTTTTCAGATTCTTTTGTAATTGACATATTAGGATGTTTAACAAAAAACGGCCTTGTCATCTTGACCATCCTATTACTTCTGGACGTACGCACAATTCTCGATTTTATGATATAGCGGACATCACAAGTTTCTACATACCTTTTTATTAATCGGTTGATACTTTCCTGTTAGACGTGCTAATGCGCCTGCCGCTAATCAAATTCGTGAGCCTGAAAAAATCGAGCTATTCGCTGATTTTGGGCGTGATAAAATCAAGTGTTTCTATTTTTCCAGCAGTACCGGTTTTGTATTTTTCCATTGTGCTTCTTTCGTAAAAGTTCATTAAATAATTTCAAGCAGTAATTAGGATATTTCATAGCCAGCATTTTTGGTACCTTAAAAAGGATCTCCTCAAGACCTAAATCTTTGCGGAGTTTTATTTTTGCCTCTTGTAATTCATCATCAGCAAATGTAGTTGCAGTCGTGGCTCAGTTAGTTCAGCGGGGGTCTGACTACTGAGATCAAGACTGGGCCGGGTTCGATTGCCAGGGTCACATATACACCAAAAATACCCGACCGCTTCCCTCGGGAGGTAATGGCAAACCACACAGGTATTCTGCCCAGTAAGTCTTCTCTGGAGTAGAAGTGCAAGCACTTCCGCGGTTCGAAGCCCACGTAAAGCTGTAGGTTCCCTATGTCTGTAGGCTACTTGACACGCAAACTGCAGATGTATGGAGAGAAGACGGAAACACCCTGTAAAGGGCACGTCACTTTTAGAAGAAGAAATGGAGTAAGTTCTTGTGCCTCGCCCCATGGTTTATTATATTTTTCCAGTCATACTGTATGTCTTCTGGAAATAATTAGTCTCGGAATAAGGCTTAGTTTTTTGGTTACAATTTTTTGACTTTGTCCCCATACATAATTGCTGCTATGCAACTTCCTTTGTTTTTAGTATGTCAATTTTTAAATCTTTCCTTCTACGTGCACATTATTCGTGTGACCTGTTCCTATCCCTGTCCAAGTGGTGCTGTTTTTCCCTAACAATTAAGCAACACTCTTTTACTCTTGTGACATTGCTTCCTTAGTTCCACGATATGTCCGTTCCACCTATTGGTGGAATGGGTGGAACAGAGAACCGGTTTATTAACAGGTTTTCTATTTGCCTCTTAATAAATATTTTGTTCAATGCGTCGATGTATGAAGGCCTCGATTACATCAGTTTCTCCCTTGCTGACCGTTATGTGAGGTCCTCGTTCTTCTTCCAATTCATTTATCTTGCTTTCTTGGTATTTTCAACTCGTGCTTATTCTTGTCTATATGGATCTTCTTGCAAACTCTCGGATCCTTCAACTTGAAGACTACACCTGGTGGGAACTTTCAAAGCGGAACATAGTAAAATTGCATTCGAAACTACGTTAGTGTACACTGTTGCTCCCCATTTAAACATACAAAAGAGATAATGGTGTCAGTGGATAGACAAAAATAGTGCAAATAAGAAGCAACTAAAATTAAAATTAACTTGTAAATAACAACAGATCAATAAAAAACCCAATTAGGGTAGGCTGTGAAATTGAATTATTTTGAATTGGTACTTTAGCCACATCCACAGAATGACATTTCTGACATGAATTTAAGGTTATAAACTTCGTTTACAATAAAAATGTCAAATTACAAACGTTATAAAATGTCATTCTGTGGATGTGGCTAAAGTACCAATTCAAAATAATTCAATTTCACAGCCTACCCTAATTGGCATTTTTATTGATCTGTTGTTATTATTTTTAATTAAAATAAATTATTATGAAAATTACAATTCATAAAAATAGATACAGCCGTGTTCTCAGATTTTTCACTTGTCGATTGCTGATTGTTTTAAATAATTCTTAATTGCAATTGGGATGTTTCTTGATGCCCCCTTTCAGCTGGTTTGATTATTCTTTAAAGTTGTTTCTATATTAAAAGGCAAATCGTATCCGTATATCGTATCTTTTTCTCCTTTTTCTTCATTTTTGTTCTATAAGATTAGATCGTCTTTGCTCGTGAACCATGATCAATTCTTTGTCATATCAATATCAATCACTCATTATTGTTTTATCTATTTTATATTCTTGCACAGCCTTTTGTTACAAATCCTGTGCGGGCCTTCTTCTAATTAAACTAATTTTTATTATCTTCATTATTGTTGAGATGGCGGCTCACACTTCTTTCTATTTATCTTTCAGTTGGAACCCTATTGTTTGCAATACTCATCTGTCGCTCATTTTTTATTCCCGATTTTTTATAGCTGGGATAGGCCATAGTGGCAGTCTAGTGGCCATCGCTTTCATACTCATTGCAGAATAGTTTGTTAACGCGCTCTCTCAATACGTAGCTCGGCTGTCCGTATCTTAGACACCTTGCTGTTTGCTCGCTGGATTATTTCTTCTGAGGGGTAATCTCTGCGTATATACCCATGTGTTTTTAAAATTTTTGGTTCCCGCACGTTGCAGTAATATACGAGGGCTGTTCTGTAAATTGTTAAGGTGTGTTTACACAGTGCGAGTAGCTTGCCTGGCGAGTAGGCAGCAACTGTCATGACAGTTGCTGCCTACTCGCCACCATGAACCTCGACTGTTTACACGGAGAGCTGAAAATGACAGTTACTGGCCAGACACCGAGAGAAGGCCAAAAAATGGCGCCTTCGAAAGCATCATTTCCAAATAATATGATAGTGCGGACAGTCATTAAATCGTTAACTACAATATTATGTGCTGAAATGGAGAAAGCTATTCAAAAGAAAAAGAAAAAAAGAAGCGTTTGGGTTAGAAGTTGGTTGATGAAAAAAAAATCTGGAGCGACAAATAACATCATAAAAGAGTTATACCATGAAGACCCCAGGGAATATAAAGCAGTAATGAGATTGACCCCCGATCAATTCGACTTTCTCTTGAATTTAATTGGCCCAAAAATACAACGTAATGACACACTTTACACAAACAAACAATACACTCTCACGTGGGAACTGAACACGTCTGGACTGGTACGGCAGTAACTCGGCTGTAGTTCACACAATGACAGTCGCGTGCAAGCTACTGTCGTATGGTGTGGAGGGGGAAGGCGAGTGGGCAGTGAAAACAAAATATTTTATAGTAGCTCGCACTCTATTTACTGTCCTACTCGCCTTGACAGTAACTCGCATGATTCGTTTACACAATGACAGTAGCTGCAGGACAGTTACTGTCTATGCCAACTCGCACGCTAGCTCGCACTGTGTAAACACACCTTTAGTTAGAAGAAAACTACGGAATTTGTAAAGAAAATAATTTTATTGTTTTTCAAAGTATTCCCCCTTAGACATAATACACTTCTTCATTCTTTGAAACCACTTCTCGAAACATGCTGAAAACTCTTTTTTTGGAAGGTCGTCAAGACCGCATTGGCGTCAGGAAATCTCTTACCACGCAAGAGTATTTTAATCAGCGGAAGCAAAAAGAAATCGTTAGGGGCAAGATCTGGACTGTATGGTGGATGAGTGACCAGTTGGACTCCGGATTCGTGTAAAAAATTTAAAGTTTTTGCGGCCGTATGCGGAGTTGCGTTATCGTGGTGTAACAAAATTCCACGCAAACCAGATCTTGGGCGATCACTACACAATTTCTCGAAGACTTGAGGAAGGCAAACTTCTGTATACCAATCAGCAGTTACAGTTTTACGATCTTCAAGAGGAATTACTGCAACTGGACCACAGTATCTGAAGAAAACGGCAATCATTTTTTTGTTTGCACTTTTACCGCGAATAACTTTTGTTGGCATTTCCTCCTTTTCAAACACCCAAACAGTTGATTGTTGTTTTGTCTCGGGATCATAATTATATATCCACGATTCATCCCCCGTAACGATACTAAATACCTGCTTTGAAGATCCTCCATCGAACTTTTCTAACATAAACCTGCACCAGTCTACCCGTGCTTGTTTTTGTTCGTCGGTTAACAAATGTGGAATCCACTGACTTGCCAGCTTTCTTACACCCAGATGTTTATGTAAAATGATATCTACTGCAGATGATCCAATGCCTAGTTCGTCTTGAATCTCTCTATGAGTGATATTCCGTTTTTCCTTAATCAGCTTTTCGGTTGCAATAATGTTTTCAGCACAAACAGCTACTGCAGGTCGTCCAGGTCTTGGTTCATCTTCTAACGTACTCCTTCCACGTTTAAATTCACGGAACCAGTAACTAATTGTAGATAATGATGGACTATTGTCGCCAAAAGCTGCCATTCAATTTTGGTGACTTTGGTCGTATGTTAAGCCTCGTTTATAATCGTAGAAAAACATAGCCCGAAAAGCATTCCGCTGCACTTCCATAATGCTTAGTAATAATCAAACGAATTATAACAATCAAAAATCAGGATCTCTATATGCTTTAACTTCAACCTTGCAAAATTGCAACTGGAAAGTGTCAAAAGAATAAGCTTTCGATTGATGCAAATGTTTTTGTTTTTCTTCGCATCCATGGCCTGCTACTAACAATATACGGAACAGCCCTCGTACAAATAATACTAAATGTTAACCTAATACATACAAATTTGAATGTTCACATACTAAGCCTATTACTGTAACACTATACGAGTATACCGGGCTGAAGTTAGCTTCGTACCAGCATAGTTTTTGACACGTATCTTAGCCGCCGTACACTCCCTGGCCTACGTTTTGCGTCAAATTAATTGTTCTTTTCCTAAGATTTGCTAATTAAACAAATCCATTAACTGAACAACAGTTTACAAATTCGAAAAATCTTTACCAAACTAGCGCACAATAAGCTTTTCTGCCGAATTACAGAGGTTGTCGTCGGTTTTAATAATTCCCTAAAATTTGAATAAATCTTAAAAGTACGTCATGTTTAAACTAAACTAAAGATACGGAGAAGAAGATAATACAAAATAAATCTTTTCTGAATAACAAACCTCTTTTCACGTCTAAAATATACTTCACGTTATTTTTTTTTATTTGTTCAAATTTATATTTAAAAAAATTAATTTAATTAAATAGTATTTAACTATCACATTTACGGCCTCGAAATAACTTTATTCGCGATAAACAGAACTGCGGCTAATTCCGAGCAGTTACAATATTCTAAAAATTTAGTCTTTCTTGATGTGGCACTTGTAAAGGCTAATAACAATAATTTGATCTTCCTTGTCTATTTACATAAAACTTTTACCGTTATTAAAGAACAAATTAATATCAATTGTCAAGTAGCGCCTACGAATAAAAAAAGAGAGGAAGTAGCATAACACCAACAGCATGCAATTTAGATGGTGTATCAATATGGTGGATTTTAGAAGCTCATTGGCTGAGAACACTAAATACGTCAACTGTCAAGGACAAAAACGTAAACAGTTAGTCTACCAATAAAAATTCGTGCCGGTTAGTGTTTCAACATGGCATGTGTGACGTATTTGCGTTGCACTTGTAGTTATGCATCATAATATCTTAGTCTCCTTCCTGTTTCTTTTTATTCGTAGAGTAGCGCACAAAGGAAAGGATACATTGTTTTTTCATTCATAATAAACTCCCAGTGGCGTAGCGACAGAATCCTCCCCCCCCCCGCGAAAATCAACTTAGCCTCCCACCATTATACAATTTTTACTGATTTTTGTTTTTCTTTTTAATAAAACACAGGGTGGTACGATATACTTAGTTAATATTATTATTTAATAAGAAATAAGTAACAAGTATAGGCTTATTATTTCTAAAAACTAGGAAGAACAAAAACGACTAAAGAATAAAAACTAGAAGCACAGACAAAACAATGTAAATAATAGAATAAGGCAGAAGCAGTCACAAGAAACGATTTGAACCAAGTAAAACATTTACGTCACTCACCACAGTCTAGAATAAACACAATAACGACAGTCTGACCATGTGGTATAATACGGGATTTTGCATGCAACAAAATTGAAAGTCGCGCCAATTTGACAACGCCTTCTCAAATTTAGGCATATGCGCACTAACTTTTTTCGTGCCGCAAAGATCAAAGTGCCGATCGAGAGTGAAATGACTGATTTATTCTAGACTGTGGTATCACTATCACAGTGCATATTTAAGAGTTAAGTAGTTAAGTTGGGCAGGAGCAAAGGGCCCCCCCCCGCGGCTGGCTGCGGGCGTTCGCGGTATTAGCGCTACGCCACTGTAAACGCCATCAATGTTCATGTCAATATTTATGAGACAACTAGGTAATATGGGACTGCCTTCGTACATGCCCAGTTTTTAAGAATTTCTACAAGCTTTGGTTGGTCTTTGATGGAAAGTGACAGCTTCGTAGCGGACAAAAATGCTGCAACTGTTTCCAAATTGGTTTTGTATTGTGAATTATTTAGTCACTGGTATCTTTTGTGTTTCTACATCAACGCCTCTATTACTTATAGTCAATGCACTGAATCAATTTTTTGACCATCAAACGTAAAAACATTGTAAACATTGTTTGAAGTTGTCAAGGCGTTACTAAAGAAGAAAAACAAAATGCCGTTTGCTTGTTTTATGATCTTTTTTTTTCAATAACTCTAAATAGCCATACAATCTATCCTTAATGAGGATAATAAGGATATGTTATGTCTAATTATTATATAGATGCAGTTAACCTTACGACATGTAGAGAGTCTTCCGACAAAGATTCTCTATAAGAACTTGTATTACTAACTAATGGTTACTTACGAGGTAGAGTCAAAAATAAACCGAACTTTGCGGCCTGCGCATTAAATACGACAGCTATAAAATGCGCATGCTTACGCAATGTTGGGTAGACATGTCGAGAAAAATCTAGGAAGCGACATCTGGTTTATCCGTTACAAATTAAAAACAACGCTACATTTTATAGAACACTGTTAGTGCACGCTGTCGGATCGCGGACTTGACGCATCCCGACCAGCGTGTAAACATTAAATTTTGTACGAAACTCGGTAAAACATTGACTGAGACTTTGAGTGGTACAAGCGCTTCAAAGAAGGACATGAATCAACGGATGATAATCCCCATCCAGGCAGACCCGCTACCGCGAGAAATGCACAAAAAATGGTCAATTGAGTACGGGAAGAGATCAGACGAGACCTCCGGCAAGCGATAGATGACCTGGTTAACATGTTGGGAATCTCTCATGGTTCTGTACATGCAATTCTTCACAAAAGTTCGGTTTATTTTTGACTCTACCTCGTATGTTCTTATGTATAATACAACTTAAATTAATTTAACTTAAAAGACAATATTCTATTCTACAACACTTGTTTTATGATCATAATCGTCATAATAAAGACACGGCACACTGAAAATATAGTGAGGAGCCTATTTTCACTGTGATGCAAGCTACTGCTTACCAGTAACTGCAATTTAACGATTCTGATTTTCAGATTCTGGAATATACATACCTACATATTATCAAATTAAAACAACCGCAATCGTTTCATGGCAATACAAAAATTGAAATTAAAGTTTCCCGGAACGTTATAAGTGCATTCATTGTTTTTTTCAATGAAAATGTACAATGATGAATTACTTGATTTAACAGATGAGGCTTTGTTTCATTTTTCCAGGTATGTAAATTTATTATCGATGAAAATATCGAATAGTGATAATCCGAAAAAGTGTAGCCATTTAGAATAATAAAATTTAGCAATCGTTTAATGAACAGAAGTTAACAAGGTAATCCTAGAAATATTTAATCCTAACAGCTAACAGAGTAATAAAGAGGGAGGTTACGAGTACCTAATGAAATAAAAACTCAAAATCTGATATTCTTAGGTTTGTGGTAACTTTATTACTTAGTGTGATACATTGTAAGACCATATAGACGATCATACGAACTAATATCGTGAGAATATTAAACTTGTCATGGTGAGGTATCTTCTGTTAATGTTAAGGCGAATATGTAATCTTTACAGAATGAGTTTTATTAGTGCGTATCTTTAATGTTCAAACACTTGTTCGCTACATTTGTAACAGAGACCCGCTTTATCTAAGCAAACACTTCCAGATGTACTGTGAAGTTTGCATGTAGAACGAGATGTGCCCCCGTTATTTACTTTATAGTGAAAATGAGAAACTGCACTTACCTTGATTAGTAGGCTGAAGTTGGCTCAACACGGCTATAGGGCACATGCAGATAAAGCTTCCTGACCATATCGTGCCGATGGTTTTGTATGCGTGTTTTACAGTCTGCCATCTAAGGGACCGTAAAGGATGACATATTGCGTAGTATCGCTCTACTGATATGGCAACTAACGTCCAAACTCCCACTGACACCGAACAAGCTGAAAAGAGAATGTTAATTAATTTACTTATTTTCATTAAGAAATTAAAAACTCCCATTTTTCATATTTCTTTTACGGCATGGATCATATAAAATACATAGGTACCAATTTTATTTTATAAACTTTACAAATTATTCCTGAAATATAAAGTGTCATCAGCAGCACTAAAATATATACAGCGTGTCTCCGGATAGGGATCGCGATATGTGTAATTAACCAAAAATTTTAGAAAAACGTTTCCATCCTTTGTAATCTAGGCCTGCGTGGTTTATAATGAATTTTTACCAAATTACACTTGAAATGATATCCAGATGGCGTATTTAGCACAAGAAGAATATAAAGCGGGTTAGGTAAAGTGGCCTTTTTATTAACTATACACAAAAATGTTATTTTAAAAATATGTTTTAAATTAAAAATACAAACACATGTCTGAAAATAGTTATTTATTACAAATATTGAAAATAATATCAGTACACAATGGTACAAAATTTGTAAAAAAAGAACATAATAAGGTTGGCGTTCAACTTCACTAGAGTAACGTGGTGACAAGTAAAGATATTGATCTTGATCGTACATACAATAATGTAGAAGTAAATGACGGTGAAGGTGTTTTCGCGAGCATATTTACAACCTGAAAATCCGAAGGTGCTTTCATATTGGTTGGCGAGTCATGGTAGAAGTGGCAAAATCGATGGATTTTCATTGTCCAGAAATCCATAATTGTTCCAGAAGTAATTGTTGACCTTTTTTATTATCATAATCGCATTACCGGCGTTGTGACGCATCGTTTAATACTTCTACTGAGTTAGAAAGGGTTTAGAATACTTTCAATACAATTCGGTAGTAAAACCGCCAGAGTTTCGGGAGCTTATTTTATAACACAGGTATGTGTTGTCAGGTTGTGCAGTTTTCCCAATCTGAGGCTCAGTTTCTTTATGTCTTTGTTAGTATTCCGTTTTTATCTGTTGTTCATTTTCTGGGTGTTTAAACAGGCCTTAGTTTTTCAGATATCTTTTCTGGATGTTTCTGAGTCAACTCAGATTGGTACATTTTTTTAAAGTAAATGATACTCTTGATTAACAAAAATTTAAGATTAAAGTAAACGACAGTTGCTGTGGTTAAGAAATCGCTTGCATCTTCGGCTAGAACTTTAAATGACGGTATATACCACAATATTCTTCAGATAGATATCAGTGATTCCTTTACAGTAATAGGAAGTAGGTATTTGTCCAAGAATTTCCGCTAAAGTGCGGGATAGGGGTTGATCTTTGGAGACACGTGTGAATAGGTCCCGACTACGAGTGTGACAACGATCTTTTTAATATTTCTTCTGAGCGGTGAATATGGATAGATAAATTATAAAATAAGTTGTGGTCTATTTTTTGTAGTTAAGTTTTAGTTGTGATTACGTAGTTACTTGGTAATTAATTGTAATTACTTCAGAAATAATAAAATATTTTACTCATAGATAATCTCAAAATAATTTGGAAGACCGTAATTATAATTACGTAATGGTCACTTACATTACGGTGATAAACGTATAGTACTTAATTGCGAATTGCTTTTATAAAAACACAATTCTGAGGCATGTTCTACGATGTATTTGTAGTTTTAGTTTTGATGTTTATTTTGCAAACTAATAAGTCTTTTAAAAACAGAGTTCGAGAAAATTGTCAACAGTAATATAACAAGTGATGCCTGATGCCTTTTTTCCGATAAATTTGGATCGGATAGTTTATGAGTGCTAGTTAAAACGAAAATTTCATACATCTGTCACTGTCACCTAAACAACCAATCACATTCTAGATATGAAATTATTTTAACCAATCAATATTCAACAAAATTTAATTACTCGATAATTTTTCTTGCCAAAAAATTATCGATAATTGCACATGTGCAACTGCTGATAATTTTTTAACATTTAAGTTAATATAATAATAATATATCTACCTACCTTAATTTTGGCAATCACGCCAAGTATCAAATCACCTATGCTGTTCAAACAACGAATAAGTAATGTCAAAATGGTTCCAGTTTAATATTTTGATTTATGAAATTTTCTTACCAAATATAATACGTGCATAAAAAAATTATTTATAATTATAGATAAATGTTCATTCAAGCAAGTTGAGGCAGAAAAAAGCACTCATGCACTTCGTGCATTCGTGCTTTTTTCAGCTCAACTTGCTTTCATGCACATTTCCCTAAAATTATCGATAATTTTTCATGCACTTATTATATTATTACTGATAATTTCACGAGCCCGTAGGACGAGCGAAATTTTCCAAAATTAACTAGCACGAATTAAGTACCCGATCCAAATTTATCACAGGAAAAGCGGATCACGCGTTGTATTCGTTAACACTGTATCACGAACAGTTAATTACTATGTATGAATTGTTTTCACTTATTTAAAATACCTAAGTGAAAAAAACACGCGTGGTTTTTTCACTTATTAAAACGCACGTGTGATTTTTTCACTTGAAAATTGTTTTTATTGGCTGTTGCTAAGGAAATCGATTAATCTGATTGGTTAACCAAAAGGTGAGTGGTATAGTCGCATTAAACAATTTTAATACTTATTCAATTTCAAGGTGGGTGTGCCAAATATAATTTATTTGTTCTTAATATGTTTCAGATGTACAACATTAACTTTTATTCGATAATAAAATATACCATTCACAAATTAATAATCTCATAATAATTTAAGATATTTGAATATGATTAGAAGATATCTCACTTCACGTTTAGAATAGGACTTGAAATGTCAAGTATTTGTTTGTGGTTAATTAAGCTGCAATATTTAAAAATATGTAACCCTATGTGCCGTATAAAAACTGACGCAAGGTCTGAAGCTTTGTAGACTTTCATCTTCTCTTATCCACAGAAACTAAACTTGTCTCTATTTTTAAATATGTGTTTTTTTAAGATCTGCTTTCAGCAGTTGAAACCATTTGGTTTTAGATCTTCCTCGCGCTCCTTCCGTTTTATTCCATATTTCACTAATCCGTTTCTTACCGTATCCGTTTTTAATCACGTCGTAGGCTCTAATTAATGAATTCTTTGGTTTATATTTGGTTCTTTATATATTTGCACTATTTCGTTTGCTCGATTTCGAAAAAGGTTTCCGCATATTTACTTCCTTTAATTAAACGAGTATTCACTTCCACGCTGTTCCCACCTACTTATATTTCTAAAGCTCGCACCTAAATAGATAAACTTAAACACCCCTTAACTACTTAAATACTTTTCTCGTTCAACTATCCTGACTTTTAAACTTCCTCTTCCACTCGTTTCAACGCAATGCGTTTCTGTATATTTGATTATTTCCTGATAGATTAGTAATCGCGTTCCTTTGTAGTTCTTGAACATAAATAATACGGTTTAATTGTGGTTTAAATTAATAGGTCCGTATTTGTTAATAGTTTAAAATATCAAAATATAGTGACATAATAATGCTGGTCAAATCGTTGTAGTATTTGGTACGGTTGACTTACGAACCATAGCTCTCAGAGTTCAGAGTCGATTTTCGGTTCAACTTCTTTAATACAGGTACAGTACCTTATTCTTCAATTGCTTATTGGTCAATTCAATTGACGTCCTCTTCCACGTATAGATTATACTCTCTAAGCTATAGAATTGATTATTGTACACCTTTGGTGTTTCAAATTTGAATAAAGTCATCATACGAGGGCTGCTCTAAGAATTCTTATTATAAAAAAACAGTTGCACTTTAAAGGAAATGTATTTTATTGTCTTTCAAAGTATTCTCCTTCTATGCTAATATATTTATTTATTCTTTGACGGGTTTGTAAAGTACTCAGAAGATGAGTTTCTTTGAAAGATCCTCTAAAATTTTAGTAAATTCCATCTGAACTTGGAAATGTTTGATCTCGTATCAGTTTTTTTAGTAATTGGGAAAACAAACTAATTACTCGGGGTTAGGTCAAGGCTGTAGGAGGACTGAGTGGCCAACTGAACCTCCGAATTTTGTAAAACGTTTAATGGTCTGGCAGCAGTGCGCGGGAATGTATTGGTGTCATTTCTAGGTAATTCCCATTTCTTTGTATAATAAAATATATCACTCACAGATAATCTAAAAATAATTTGGATGACCGCAGTCATAATTACGTATAATTATGAAATAGTACTGATAGTACGGTGATAAATGTATTGTAACTGCAAATTGCTTTTACAAAAACACAATTCTGAAGTATGTTTTGTATATTTGTAGCAAAATAATTTTTAGTTTTGGTGTTCGCTTTGAAAACTAATATATCTTTTATGTCCTACCGGTAGTATATTAATTGACAATAATGACTCTATTTTGAGGTATGTTATATACAAAATAACGCCCTAGGGCTATTATTTTTTTATAATGCCCTAGGGCGTATTCTGACCAATAAAAACCAGTAAAAGCAATTTGTTTCCATGGATACAACTTTATTATGCGCCACTATCACAGTGAAAATTAATGACAGCTCAGTTAATATCACAAATTTAAATTACAAAATAAATGTGAATTAGATAAGAAAACTGGTAGGACATAAAACGTTGAAGGCACCATGGGCATTATGAACTTAGCGCCCGCGATTGTTTTACACCCCTCGGGCCAAAGGCCCTCGGGTTGTAAACTAACAATCCTTGACGCTTATTTTACTCATAATGCCCTTGGTACCTTAATAACTATTAAAGATAGAGTTCGACAAAATTGGCACATCAAACAATTTCAATTCATTGTAACATCGAGTTTGATTCGATAATAAAATATACCGTTCACAGATAACCTCAGAACAATTTAAGATATTTAAATATGGTTAGAAAATATCCTGCTTCGCGTTTAGAATAAGACTTCAAACGTCAAGTATTTGTTTGTGCTTAATTAAGATGCAATATTTAAAAATATGTAGTTCTATGTGCTATATGTATAATACGAATACGTAATAAGGGTATACATATACGTACAAGCAATAGTCTCAATAGTCTTAGGTTCTAACGTTTCCAAACTTACATTTAAACATAACTTGATATTATTTTTAAAATGCAATCATATGCATATGAGCTTTATGGACTTTTATCTTCTGAAAAAACTGACTGACTGACAAATTGAACCACCGAATCTTGTAAAACATTCAGTGATCTTATAACAGTGCGCAGGAATGCATTCATATGGTGGATTAAGATGTCACCCAAACCATTTCTTTGACGATCTGTTTTTCATTTTTTGAACAACTGTGGTAATGCGACGTCACAGTACCATTCAGAAGTGACAGTCGCTCGATCTTCTAGTGGAATTACAATTACAAGGCCACGATAAAAAGAAAAAAACAGTAATCATTTACATGTTCTTGCTCTTACTATGAACAAATTTTATGCGTAACGCTTTATCTTTAAAGGTCCAAGCTTGATGATTTTTTGTGCAGTCATAATTGTATATTCAGGATTCGTCATCTGTCAAGATGTGCGGTACCTGCTTTGAAGCTCCTGAACCAATTTTTTTCAACATAAATTTGTACCATTTTACACGTGTCCGTTTCTGTTCTTTAGACTCAACGACTAACTAACTTTCTTACTCCAATGTGTACTAAAAACAGCATTTACTGTGGAAGATGTAATCTTATGTTCTTCCTGAATCTCCCTGTAGGTACTATTTCGATCGGCTTTAATTAGCTTTTTTTACAGAGATTATGTTTTTAGCTACTTCATAGGTTTGTCAGATCGCTCCTCATCTTCTAACAGTTCACGTCCTCATCGAAACTCTCACAACCACTGACTAACAGTGGATAATTGAGGAGGCACATCACCTTGTTAAAAGTACAAGATTTATTGTTGACGCTTGAATAATAATTCCCATTACAGTAACTTTTCTTAAAGTTTCTATTTAGATCATTTGATTCATGGTTAGTTATTCGATTTTGTTCAAAGAAACATTTATTTCTAAATTTTCCCCAAAAACGCTTCCAAAACATCTGAAAAAGCAGGAAAAGCGAACTTGGGTGATTTCTAAATTGTAAGATAACGGTTTAAATTTGACGGAAAAAATGATGTGAATAAATCTTTCTAGAAATCTGTTTTATTACGCTAAAATGTGTATGTAAGCATTATGCTTATAAATAGGTACGCGAGTCGTTTGAAAAATAAGGTAAAAGATGCAGAGATGACGGTACTATGATCAAAATCGATGCACGGCCGATAAACTTGACCCTTCGAAGGAGCTCTTGCTGAGTTTCGGTTCAATACATTTTGAAGTTATTGTTTGGTCACGCGAAGTAGCGGAACGTGCAAGCATTTTAAAAAATGATGAACAGAAAGGAGATTCGTACCGTGATAAAATTTTATTTTTTGAACGGGAAAACGGCGACCTACATAAAACGTAAGCTAGGCCTGTCCTTGAGTCTTCCCCATCATTTAAAACCATACATTTGTGAATTTCTGACTTTAAACGTGACCGAACGAGTACCGAAGATGAACCACGCAGCGGAAGCCCAAGTGATGTGACAACTTGGGATATGGTGACTAAGATCCACAAAATGGTTTTGAGTTACCGAACACTAAACGCCTGAGTCGAAAGAATAATCAAAACATTGGACAACCATAGGGGGGACTTGCTCCAAAGAAGGCGAAAACAATAGCGTCTACCGGCAAGATCATGGGATCGGTTTGCTGGGATTCACAGGGTGTGGTTTTTACTGACTACCTGTAAAAGGACGCACAATCACTGGAGAGTACTACGCAAAATTTGACCGAAGAAATCAAGAGAAAGCGACCGCACCTTGCTAAAAAAGGATTCTTTTTCATCAGAAAAACTGTGCGCACGTCAATAGTTTCCATGGCTAAAATTCATGAACTCAGACTATAATATTGTTGGATCATCCGCCCTACTCATCCGATTTAGCTCCATCTGCCTTCCATTTGTTGCCGAACCTCAAAAGGACATCGATTTTTCTACAATGAAGTGGTTCATGGTATGAACGGCTATTTTGCAGACCAGGCGAAGTTATTATAAAAACGGTATAATAGCTTTGGACCAACGTTGGATAAAATGTGTCGAGCTCAATGGAGCCTATGTTAAAAAATAAAATAATACAAGTTGATCAAAATTTATTCGTATTTTCTTGTTTTTTACATTACTTTTCAAACGACCGACGTACGTTTGCACATACCTAATTTATAAGGAGCAAAACGCAACAAACCTAATCAAAATTGGGTGTGTATTTGTATATCCGTAAGCAACTAATTAATAGGTATTTTATATTTTGCATGCCCTTTGATTTTTACAGCAACAAACACAAATATAATGGCCAGCACAAACAAGTTTGTAAACGAACCGAATTCATTTATTTTAAATTAAGTTAAATGTTGGTTTGGTATAAATAACCCAAATCGAATTCACTACCGAAATAAATAAACGCAATACGTGTGCCTTACATATCAAATATAAATGAGGTTGCAGTTTCACAAAAGATATCATGAAAAAATACGTAGGTGGTATTCAGGAAGTCGATTATTTACATAAGAGCATAAGTTCCATTCCTACAAAACCTGGTAATGCACCAATTATTCTCCATCTGCTCAATGAATAGCTACCGAAATTTGTATACGTACAATTTACATGGCGTATACACTTTGATTTAGGTTAGATGTAGCTATAAATAACGTTTTAAACACCGCCGTTTTCAATATTGCGTATTCAAAAAGCATTTCTGCTATAATTAAAAAGCGGCGGAAATAGGAGAAATCGATAGAATTGTCCGGAAATAACGCTCGGAAATACAGCAGATTTAAAAGCAACGCATGGTTTGCAATTACGTTGAATAAAAATAATTTGTGTGAAATTCTGACGGATCCTTGGTCGTCATTCCTTATATTCAAATTAATTGTAATTAGAACGAACCTTACTTGTCTATGGGCATTTTTCAGCATTATGGCTAATGTAAAATTATTGAGATTTTTCTACATGCAATATTTATACTTTCTGACAATTATTCCTTAATAATCCTCACGTCGGCTACGACTGGAAAAGTTTTATACGTGTCGAATATAACAAAAGGAACCTTATCAGACTGCTGTATGTAAAATTATGGGGAATTTAAAAAAATTGGTTTGTATTATGTTAGTGTGTAGGTACATAAATACATTCTTTCTTTAATACCCAAATATTAAGTTAAGTGACACACACTTTGTCGTATATTTCTCATAATCAAACAATAAGCTTTTCTCGTTTTGTTTGACCAGAATTACGGTATTTAAAATAACATTCAATATAAAGTACTTTCGAATTTTTCATATGGTAAAAATTTTTGGTTAATATCAATTAAAGTAACTAAAGGAGTTCAAGCAGGAATATACAGGGTGACAATAATCTACCTGTGTTGTATAGGTAACTTTGTTATTATAGAAGTTAGAGAGTCGGATAAATTAGCAAAGTTGGGCAGAATTTCAAGACAAATTAGATGCCAGTTTGACATTTGACATACACTTTCAACTTTTTCAAATATTTCGAAAAAACTAAAAACATGCGATTTTTTAAATGTTTTATAATTCCATAACCACCTATTCTAAAACCAAAGTGAAATATGTTTCTTGTAGATATTTTTACGTAGAATTATAAAAAAATATCTACAAAGTCATAGCACTCTCGATTTTTGAGATATAAGCCAAACTTACGTTTTTTTAAATGGCAACCATAGTAGGCTATGGATTCATTAAAGAGCTTATTTTTTGCTGATTTCAAAAATGTATAGGTTGTCATATCTATTTCCGTTAATTTTTTCAGAATTGCAGAGGTGCGTGTTTTGGTATTCAATACTTTTAAACCAACTGCACCTGTGCGAGAAATTGGATTTAAGTGTAATGTATCCAGAGAACAAGCAAGAACAATTTTGAAACAAAATAATTTAAAACCTTATCATCATCATGTATTGTATTGTATCCAACAGATTTAGAAAGAAGATTCAATTATGCTATGTGGTTTGTTGAAGAAAGTGAAAGAAACGAAGTCTTTTCTCAATTAATTCTATTTACGAATGAAGCTAAATTTACAAATAATGGTTTATTTAATAGAAAAAATCATATTTACTGGGCGAGGGAAAATCCACACTTAACGGTTGAAAGGCCAGAGCAATACGTTTTTTCTATTAACGTTTGGTGCGGCATTCTTGGAACAAAACTTCTCGGTCCTTAATTTTATGAGGAAAATCTAAATTCAGAGAGGTATTTGCTATTTTTACGTAATCAATTCGAAGAAATGTTGGACGATCTTCCATTAAATTTTATACAAAATTTGAATTACTTCCAACACGATGGAGCACCTGCTCACAATGCTCACATTGTGCCACACTATTTATTGGAAAGATTTCCTAATTGGATAGGTACCAGAGGTCCTATTGCGTGGCCTCCCAGGTCTCCGGACTTAACTCCCCTAGATTTTTTTTTATGGGGAACTATTAAAGACAAAGTGTACAAAGAAAAGCCTCATAACATTGATGACCTGAAAATAAAAATAAGAAGAGCTGTAGCCGAAATTAGACATAATACATTAAATAAATTGCAACGTGAAATATTAAAACAATGTCAGTTATGTGTTCAAGAAAATGGTGGTCACTTTGAAGTATTATTATAATCATTAATTTATTTTTATAGTTACATACATTTATTATTTAGTTCTGTTATCCATAATAATAGTTTAAGTTACTAAGTACCTATTTTATTTTTTATTTGTTTAATTTAAAAAAAATTGATAATTTCAATTGTTTTTGATGCTGAGTTACTAAACAAGAGACTATGACAAAATTCCAAGGCATTCTTAGTTCATGGTTATTATTTATCATCATTAATTTCAGTTTTTTGCAAATTCTGAGAAAATGAACGGAAACAGATATAACAACCTATACATTTTTGAAATCAGCAAAAAATAAGCTCTTTAATAAATCCATAGCCTACTATGGTTGCCATTTAAAAAAACGTAAGTTTGGCTTATATCTCAAAAATCGAGAGTGCTATGACTTTGTAGATATTTTTTTATAATTCTACGTAAAAATATCTACAAGAAACATATTTCACTTTGGTTTTAGAATAGGTGGTTATGGAATTATAAAACATTTAAAAAATCGCATGTTTTTAGTTTTTTCGAAATATTTGAAAAAGTTGAAAGTGTATGTCAAATGTCAAACTGGCATCTAATTTGTCTTGAAATTCTGCCCAACTTTGCTAATTTAACCGACTCTCTAACTTCTATAATAACAAAGTTACCCATACAACACAGGTAGATTATTGTCACCCTGTATACAGTGTTGTATCATTCTCCTAGCGCTAGTACAGCGGAATTTCTTGCAAAACTAGAACAATGGCACGAATACACCATTCCAGATTGTGTACCTCACACAATTATAGGTGATTATAATGTAGACATCAGCAAAAATAGTTTTTATAGCACAAAGTTGAAGCAAATGGTACAAAATCTAGGCATGACACAACTTGTAAAGGAATATACAAGATCGACTTTAATGTCAAATACGATTGTAGATTTAGTTATTACGAATAACAAAAATATGTGTGTTGAGGTGCACGATACTCCTAAAATCACAGATCATAACGTTGTTGAGGTTAAGTTACAAAAACAAGGTGATGGCAGATATTGTGAAACTAAAAAAATATGTAACTGGAGCAAGTATTCACAAAAGAGCTTACTAAACAAGTTAAGTAATAGTAATAGGCACGATGCATTCCAGCAAAACAATAACAACAACGTAAGCTTAATAGCAGAAAATATGATAAACAAGTTAAATGCTGCTCTGAGCAGTCTACTAACACATAAAATAAGTTACGCAAGGGCAGACACAAAGGATTGGTTTACAAATGAGATAAAGGTTACCCAACAGGAAACAGATAGGCTTTATAAGGTAGCTAACTTGTGAAAAAAACGAGAACGATTGGAATAATTTTAAAATCATCAGAAATCATTACAGTAAATCAATTAGAGATAAAAAAAAAACTCGTTTTATGAAAACAAAATTCAAGAACATCATCGAGATCAAAAAAAATGTGGCAAATTATTAAGAGCTTACTCATATACTCAAGGGTAAATCCAATAAGAAGAACACAAGCATTTTATTCGAGGGGGTGGAAATTACTGACAATGCAGTTAGCAGTTATAGCCGAAAAATTTAATCAATTTTATGTAAGCAGCATTGTAGCCCTAAATATGTGAATAGACTCGAGTGTTGCGTTTAATGAAGTTAAAATTGTGGCAACAAATGACACATTTAAATTTGAAAAAAATACTGAAACTCATCTTAAGGAAGCGATCAGCTATATAAGGAGAAAGGGTTGTTTTGACGGAATTTTTGTAAAAGTGATAAAGGATGCGCTACCAGAAATTGGGAATACATTTGTGGAATTAATCAATAAGTCTTTATGTGAAGGAATATTCCCACAATCCTGGAAAAAAAGTAGAGTAATCCCAGGTCAAAAATCGTTGGAACTAGAAAATGTGAGGAATTTCGTCCAATAGATAATACTTAGTTAAAAATCAACTTCAAAAGTTCTTAGAAAAACATAATGTGATAAGCAGAAATCAATCAGGTTTTAGAAATAAATATTCGTGCGAATCAGCACTAAATTTAGTATTAGCAAACTGGAAAAGTGAATTAGAATTAAATAAGTGTGTGGTAGCAGTATTCCTAGATTATAAGCGTGCATTTGAAACCATTGATAGGAACAGATTAGTTAAAAAATTAGAAAAATATGGTATACGTGGATATGAAAACAAATGGTTTCAGAGTTATCTCACTGACAGAGTTCAATATATATCATTTGGAGATATGGAGTCAAAAAGTGTCCAAAATAATTTAGGCGTCCCTCAAGGATCTGTGTTAGGCCCTTTGTTATTTTTATTTACATAAATGACCTAGCTTAATATTAAACATTCAGCTATAAACTTGTTCGCTGATGATACACTGGTGTCAATAACGAATTTAAATCCTGACGAAGCTATTTGTAAAATTAATACTAATCTAGAAATTATATCAAATTGGTTACAAGTAAACAAGCTTAAGTTGAAGGTAGATGATTATATCGCAAGGGAAAACTCATGTAGCTAAAATCAAGATTAAAGGTGCTGAACTCGAATTGGTGCCGCAGATTAAATATTTAGGTGTTATAATAGATAATAAACTAAATTTTAAAAGTTATGTAGATTACATTTTAAAAAAAGTAGGAAGTAAAATTAGCTTGTTTAGTAGAATATCTAAAAAGCTGAGCATGCATGCAAGAATTTTAGTTTACAAAACAATTATCGCTCCGCATTTCGATTATTGTTCGAGCATTTTATTTTTATATGTCAAGAAATAGATTTAAGAAGACTACAAATACAACAAAATAGAGCAATGAGAGTGATCCTGGAATGCTCTAAGCTTACAAAGATAACGCTGATGCTAGACATTCTTCAATGGTTTAGCGCCAAACAAAGAATTTACTTCAATACCCTCTGGTATTTGTGTTTAAAGCAATAAAAAACTTACTTCCAAATTATATGTCACAGTGCTTAAGTTATAATTCCGATTTTCATGAATATAATACCCGATATTGTCGTAACTTCAGGCTACTTAAATGCAAAAAATCAAGTACACAAAATTCTTTTTTCTATAAAGGGTTGAAAATATACAGTGTGTCCCAAATTCAACCCCACCATTAGGATCTCGGAAACTATAAAAGCTAAAAAGTTGGTTAAATATGGAAAGTTTTGGGAATTTTAATGCTCATTTCATATCCGTTGAGAAATCAGAGCCAACTTTGGCCGTTTTCGAGATATCTTGGAAAAACCGAAATTTGGAGTTTTCTGTTTTCCAAAATATGTCGGAAAGTATTAAGTTATTAGTTTCAAGATTTGTATATAGTGAATGCACTTTTTTACGGAGAATCGGGTGGTACCATTTGTTTATATTTATGACGCTTTGTTTCTAATCTATGAACAACTGCTTTTGATTTTCATATGGACGCCATATTGAATTTTGTCGTAACTAAACTCAGCTTTTTTTTTCTCTTTTCAACGATGTATCACACGTACGGAGTTTTTGAAGAAGAGTTGGAATAAAATACATTTTTTCTTTATTCGCGTAGTAGGTTGTGATAAAAAAAATGTATTTTATTCCCGCTCTTCTTTAAAAACTCCGTACGTGTGACACATCGTTGAAAGGAGAAAAAGAGCTGAGTTTAGTTACGACAAAATTCAATATGGCGTCCATATGAAAATCAAAAGTAGTTGTTCATAGAATAGAAACGAAGCGTCGCGTGCCTTCACAATGTACAAGTCTTGAAACTAATAACTTAATACTTTCCGAGATATTTTGGAAAACAGAAAACTCAAAATTTTGGTTTTTCCAAGATATTTCGAAAACGGTCAAAGTTGGCTGTGATTTCTCAACGGATATGAAATGAGCATTAAAATTCCTAAAACTTTACCTATTTAACCAACTTTGTAGCTTTTATAGTTTCCGAGATCCTAATGCTGGGGATTGAATTTGGGACACACTGTATAACGATCTTCTACAAAATGTAAAGGATGAAAATAATATCAGAGCTTTTAAAAAATCTTTAAGTTGTATTATAAAAAAATAAGTAGTAAGGAATAATGTAAATTAATGTAATGTATACAGGGTGACATTGAAAAAACTGCCATGCATAGTACCACGCGATAGAGGACCATAAAATAATAAAAAAAGTTCTTATACGCTAATGTCCGATCGCCTTTTGTTTTCAAGATACAGGATGTTCAAAGTTTGTTAGAAAATTTAATTTTTTTTTTTAAAACTACAATGCATAGTACCACGCGATAGAGGACCATAAAATAATAAAAAAAGTTCTTATACGCTAATGTCCGATCGCCTTTTGTTTTCAAGATACAGGATGTTAAAAGTTTGTTAGAAAATTTAATTTTTTTTTAAACTACAATGCATAGTACCACGCGATAGAGGACCATAAAATAATAAAAAAAGTTCTTATACGCTAATGTCCGATCGCCTTTTGTTTTCAAGATACAAGATGTTAAAAGTTTAAATTTTCTAACAAACTTTTAACATCCTATATCTTGAAAACAAAAGGCGATCGGACATTAGCGTATAAGAACTTTTTTTATTATTTTATGGTCCTCTATCGCGTGGTACTATGCATTGTAGTTTAAAAAAAAAATTAAATTTTCTAACAAACTTTTAACATCCTGTATCTTGAAAACAAAAGGCGATCGGACATTAGCATATAAGAAGTTTTTTTATTATTTTATGGTCCTCTATCGCGTGGTACTATGCATGGCAGTTTTTTCAGTGTCACCCTGTATGTAAAAATTAGCATTTGCTAACTAATAAAGTTATTATTATTATTATTATTATTATTTTACTGCAGGATCTTTTAAACTGCTTTTTCGTATGCTTTGCTGATAGTTTTTACATCTATACCAGAAACATTTGTTTGGTTTCTTCTGTTATTTTAAGAACGAAAGTTAAAGTATGGTCTATTTTATAGCCTAGTTTATAGAGACAAACGTGAAGCCAAATTAGTAGACAGAGAATTCTAGAGCTAATGCCTTTTCAGGATTATTATGGATTATCACATTTCAATTACATTACAGTAAGTTTAATTTAAAAATGGGCATTTTGACAACATTTATTTTGCATGAACTTAATACCATGAACTTATGCGTGGTGGAAATTTATTTATCTTAATGAAGAGCCTTTTTTGTATCGGTTTCTACTTTCGTCTAAGTGTTTTTACCGATATTTCTTCGTATTTACTATAAATGGGTACAACCGTACAACCTAAGATAGCACTTACTTAGGCAGCAAACGCGATTTTTAAATATTTGTTTGAAGAGTGGTACGGCCAGCTTTGTTGATTTACATAATCTGCTAAAAATTTTATTAGTATTAAAATGAGTTTGGTGGTAGGTCCCAAAAGTTGAATAATGGCGAAGATAAACTGAAAAGGGAAAGAGTAATATCAATAATTATATCATGTGAATCAAGCAGGATCTTCATCATCTCTACAGGATGTACTGTCAATGTTGGACAAAATTAGCCCCATTTGAAATATTTTCCAGTACAAAAAATTCATGAAGGAAGGTTGAAGGTTTAAGTGCTTCTATACTTCTGCACATCACTGTATTTATATTCAACGGTATAATAAAGTTATAGTTAAATGTATAAGCATTTAATTCTGGTTTTATATTACTTAAAATTAGAATAAAAGCATTACTGCACATCATATCACATAATAAATCAATTAGTACGAGTTCCAGGGTAAAATTTCCGTATGATTTAAGTGCATCTTGTAATTTATTTATCTTTGCTGTTGCATATAAAAGTTTTATAATATCCATAAATACACTTCAATGTAGTATAACAAATACTTTAATGATTATAATGTTTTATAGATTCGTAAAACTTTTCTAAATTATAGTTCTTATATTTATTTCAACAGCTTACCTAACGCTTGTTATTTATGTAAATACAAGGCACCTAAGATCTTCCTTCTCGACTTAATATTTTTTCACTAGTGGAATTGAAACGATACACTACGATTGAAGGATTGAAAACAACACTTTTAACACCTTATTCATTATGTAATCAATAAAGAAAGCAATGCTTGAATTCTTTGCTGCTGTGCATTTGCGGATTGATTCACGTTTTCATGGGCAATTTACTAGACCGTTTTTCAACTGAAACTGCAGACAATGCTTGATTGCCGCATTCAAAGCACTATTGTATAACTCCACGTAGAACGAAGTTTAAAGGTTTTGTTTTCATCGAACAATTCGAGTGTTTTTCAACTTCCAAGGATCACTTTACCAACTACTGAAAGTAATTGTGGCTTTCACTAGTAGGCTTAGCGGAGGATGATGACCCTTTCTGTGTTTGTTACAAGCTCTGTGAGAGAATTTGGCCTTTTAAGAGGCAGAGAGCTTTTTATTGGGCTAAAAGTATGTTATTGAAAGGCATTATTTATACGTTCCTTAAGAAGTGGTCGATTGTAATCTTTGATCTATGAAATATGCTGAATATATTTTTAATTTGCTTCCACAAAATATTAAAAAATAAGACCGGATGTTTAAAGCAAGTGCATAATAGTAATTTAAAAAACTAGTTTCATAATGTCTTACGACGAAATGTGTATTTTATAATATTTTTTCTATTTTGGTTATTTAACGTCAAGAAATACAAATTTCGTTATTTAAAAAAAAACAGTAGTTACTATACACCCAACAGTCAGTAAAGCTCCGCCCCTTTTGACATTTTGTTTTGCCTTGTTTTGCCCTGATTGCCGGATTCTTTAAAGTGTTACTTTATAACACCCAAACGAGTTTCATAAAGTAGTCATTAAAGAACCCAAATAGAAAAAATTTATAAACAGTGTCTGAACTTAGAAAAACGTTGAAGTGCCATAACTACTGACTACTGTACTATAGTGTAGTTAAATTAGACAATTATCAGAGAAAAAGATGAGAGTCAATTAGACTCTTTCTAAGGATTACCTGGAACAATGCGATATGGAAGGAGAAGAAGATGAGGATGAAGAAGCTTAATGTAACTCTATTTTGACTTTTTTTTATTAAGTATTATATATAATATTTGGACTGGCTGAGACAGTGGATACCACGTAAGAAAAACGCGCCTCGTACTCAACCTCAAAGGTGGTGTGGAATGGGGTACTTCGTTAACCTTGACTTAGACGTTTAACATCACATTACGCGAAAACGGTTGGTCCCACGAAAAAACTACAAGAGTACTTCTTTGTACAGAATTGTATAGCCTTCAATTTCTCTGTTGACTATTCTATACCTAAAGTCAATAGAAAAGAAGATAAAAGCGAAAAACCAATTTTTCGCACCTTTTAAGCCCTATAACTCAAGAAGCTCAAGGTCAAATCAAGGGTACTTTTGATATGTTGTTTAAAAACCCTAAATAAAGGTGTACACAAAAATTCAGCCCACTTTGAATTTTTCCGAAGTGAAATACTTATTTGACTGGACTACTACTACTAGAGCACTGGTTTAAACAACGAAGGTATTAGATTAGTTCTAAACATCCAATGCTTACCATAGCGGACAATATACAGGGTGTCCCAAAACGTACCGAATATATTTCAAGGATGAATTCCAGAACTTATTTAGAGTCGAAAAGTCCATATAAACATATGTCCTAAAATGCTTGGTTTTCGATATACAGGGAGAGTGCTACAGTTTGTTTTTTTTTCGGTTTTTCTTAAAAATCTCGAAGACGGTTTAAAATATTAAACTGAATTTTGGCACAGGTTATTCCGGTATAGAAACACACTTTTTAATCTAAAATATTTTTATTTTTTTTAATCAGTGGCGTAGCTATGATTGAACCCCAATACAATTTTAACGAAAAAAATATTACGCCACTGATTTAAAAGAAATAAAATGGTTTATTCTTAATTACCAATCAATCATAAACAAAAAGGGTCTTTTTTGTCGTATAACTTACCGTTTGGAAGAAATTGTTAATCAAATTTTTATTTACATACTGTCCTCCCGAAGACTTTTTTTGCATATCAATAATTTAATTACTACCAATTCTTAAATTGATATCGTACATCAATTGCATCACTAGCATTTCTGTATTTTATTTGCGTAGGATAGCTGCGAAGAATCTCGAATGACCCTAGGTACTAGAAAGTTTAGCACCCTGTATATCGAAAACCAAGCATTTTAGGACATATGTTTATATGGACTTTTCGACTCTAAATAAGTTCTGGAATTCATCCTTGAAATATTTCCAGTACGTTTTGGGACACCCTGTATTTATTAATGGTCATATGAACATATTATGAACAAATCTTCCAATTTTAAAAACTTTTATCCCATTTTCTTGCATTATTGACATAAATTAAAACTCTCAGCAAATTGAAATCCTTTTCAAGGCTTATTTGAATTTAAATATCTAGAATATACATACATACAAAATCGAAGCAAGATTAAACTTTGAACTAAGAATTAACAGTTATTAATAAATGTTCTATTCACATCTTTATTACGACATCAATTAAAGGATCTTTTAATGGCTAATTCTTTTTAGATGATGTATTTTCTGGAGTTTTATAATTTTCGTCTTTTTCATGTTTTGCTTTAGCCAGTTAAGGATAATAACTAGACAATGTTGTTTTAAAAATGTTCCAGGCTTATGTCAAAATTATATATGAAATTGTTTTTCGGGAATAGTTTAATAAATTAAAGTAAACGCGGACTTGTAATGCTCAATAATGTTTCAATAACAGGAATAATATCCTATTAGGAGTCCTTGCAGACGGAGCCACCATGATGACGTGACCATGGTAGCGCCACTTGAAAAAAGCAAGCCGTTACTCAGGCCACCATTGCGTAAAAGAGAAAATTCTTCAAGATATATTTATTGATAACTTTTACTTGCGACCTGTGGAAGTACCAAATTAAATTTTTTGATTGCTTGTGAATGTCTACAAAACCATTTTGTACTATCCGCAAATCAAACTTGCCAGAACCACCACTAGGACATAGCGTATGTTTGCCAGCAGTAGCACTTCTAGTTGTGTGCCCATTTAAACCCGTGGTTTTTAGTGGATGCGCCACCGACTGAGCGATTCGGCATCCAAAACTTGATATGTCAAGAACGCCTATTAAATTCCTTAACTGACGTGTCAGTGCAGGGCCTTGGGCCAGGTTGATTGCATGTTATTAAGAATTCGATTGTTATCATAAGCATTTAGATAAAGCTATGAAATTAGATTTTTCAAGCCCAAGAATTCCTTGCATTCCTAACGTGGTACGGGAGTTTTTAAGCCAGAGATGCGTAATGAACGTAAAAGGTCACTATATTACTATTAATTGCCCACGGAAAAGGTACGTAAGCACTTATTTCTTGTTTTAGATAAGTTAGTGGCCCTCAAATCCAAAACGAGCTCTGCAGAAGTAACCCACGTCTCCGCCCCGGAACTGACAGAAGATGTCACAGCTGAAGCAATCCCCGCTATCACTACAACCGCCGACACCTCTGAGGCGAGACGAGTAAAAGCCGTCCTAACTCGCAAACTCTAAAGAAGAACATTCCTTCTGTTATCCTTCGCCGAAAGGATAATTGTGTAGCGATATTTAAGCGGCTCAATCTTAATTTCACAAAGGCTAAGACCGTCGCCCAGGAAGTTACTTTAATCCCCGCGTCAGTTGACAGTTTCCGTGGTATTCTTCGCCCAAGGCCGTCATCCCTTCCACACCTATACCCTAGTGGAAGAGAAACCTTTGAAAATGATCCTTCGAGGTATCTCAGAGCCGATCGGCCCTGTACACGGCAAAGAAGACCTTGAATCCCAGGAGTTCACCGTGTCGTCGGTGGCCAGAATCTGCTATGGTCGGGAGAGGATCTCCCATGCCTCCCAAGGCCAAGGAAATTTACTAAAAGGGATACGGCCTAGGAAATTTTCCAAATCAAAACCATTCTTTCTCTCCCCGTCATGGAGGAATCGCCAAAAGAAGAGACCGAAATTGGGCAGTGGCACAGGCGGCAGAAGTTCGAGCACTTTCAGCGAGGCTATGAGGCCGCCCCCAAGTGTGTGAAGTTTGTCGCCAACCTCTGCACCGCTCCTTGTGCGGGAAGTACGCTACCACCGCCACCGACAAAAAGGACTCCTCGAACGTTCAGAACTCCTCCTCATGACCAACCCCTGCACGCTCTTCACTTCAGCCTTCTACTTCCAACGCCTCTCCTTCTACTCCCCCCAGAATAAACCAGCGGTGGCCCCATTGGAGCCGGGCTCCGGCTCCGCAGTAGCCACCTCAGGTTTTGGCTTGAGCTCTATTTTGAAATTTTGTTTCGGGATAGACTTCGCCAGGCTGGACTCTTCAGCGCGATCAGTTATACGAAGAGCCCTGTTGAAATCGCCGCGGTCCTCGTATGATGTGCCTACTAAATCAGCAGTTTATTATCCACCTTAGATTGGCGCCCCCGAAGACTAGTTCCCTGCAGAATGCATATCTGGAACACTAATGAGCTCGTAAACAAGAAGCTGAAGTTCCTCGAGTTCATACAGCGGCACGTGCTGGTGATGATTTATGATGAACGAAACGGAACTCCGCGCCGGAAGCGAAGCAAAACACGTCAACTACACCCTTCATCGTAACGACAAAATTGATGCCTATCGATCATCGCGTACTTATATGTATACGTCCCTTTAGTTGGTACATGTCGAAACGACCGACACAATAAAAGTTAAGAATGAACGTTAGACTGTTATTTTTTCTAACTACAAAAAATGTCTAATTTTAAGAAAAAAGTATATAATAAATTTAGATCATTTTTAAGAAAAAGGATTCCTAATGAAAGTTTTAAGAATTTGTTTGATTATTTATTGGGCGAGATACAGCCTTGCGGCTACCAGAAATCTCAACGCGCATCAACCTCTATATGCATTAATGCTACCATGACTAAAGTTCTGCCAAAGCAAAGGTACTTCTAGCCCTAGAACATATTATAGTTGTACAAAAACATCGCATAGACACGCGATCAACGATTTTACCTTGCATCTCAAGAGCGCATACTTTCAGATATTTTTCCGCATTATAAATCTTATTTAACTTCGACCGTAATCGAACTCACTGGGTTACAAATCAACCTTGCTTTCCCCTACACCATTCAGGACTGACAATTTCTAGAGAGAATCGTGGTAGCTTGCGACTGACTAATAATGAATTACTAATAACAATAGATATTAATCCTCCACTGATAAATATTACTTATTAACTCATCACATGAGTACTCTAATTTTGATTGATACGACGGAGAAAATTTAAGAATGGATTTGAAAGCAATGGGGCATTTTGTTTTGAAGAGAGAACCTCAAAGGCTTTCCAGTTTATTGACAAAAATGTGTTTTTAGTTTTTAAGTAATTGACCATAATTGGATTATTTTTTGGTTTTCCTATAGAATCCAGTTCTATTTCTACTACCGCTTTTTTTTGGCGACTAGTTACACTCGCTGTAATCCCTATGATACTTTTAGATATTATAATAAACCCTAATGTCGTGCAATCTATTTCGTACAATAATGAGTGTACGTTAAGATGATAAGCAATTAATGTTACTGAATTTAAGTTAATCATTCCTGACGTGTCTAGGTGTCAAACTTCTGTGGTCTACCGGCAGAATGATGTAATCTAATGTAATCTGATATTCAGATCGGTACGCTTAAGTCGTATGCGCACGCAACAGGGTCATTATTCCCAGGAACTGGGAGCTGACGTTATATAAAAGTTTCCAACTTGCAGGGAGTCATTACAGCTAGCGCCTTCTGTGAAGTTGGAGCCCGATCTCTGTAACAAGTCAAGCGATGTTCCCTAAAATTTTAATGTAAGATATTTTTTCTTTATTCAGCTTTATTATTTTGAGACTTGTTAATGTTTTACTAAATTATTTCAATTCTTGTTCATTTGGGCTTTACCCTTATTACCTGTTTGTAGACCAATCTTTACATTTTGGACTGTTTGTATTATGTACTTTTACTTATTAAATTGAATCTTTGTAAATCCTGATGTATAATTTGTCAGAATAGTCATTATGTTTTTATTCAAAACCTGTCGCAAACTAAACCCATGCGGCGTAACTGACCAACGAAGCCTAAATACGTTACATTGTGTTTCGTGTTACCTTTTTATTATTTTTTATGCCACCTACGCAATTGGGCAAGAAAGTTTTTTCCATCTTAGTTGGTCGTTCTACATGAATTTATTAATAGATCATTATGTAGAATATGTGCTAATCTGTTTCAAATTGGTTTTTTAACAATGCACGTACTTTTATGTGTATTCATGTTTTTTTGCTTTAAATCCAATCTCGGTAATAATCTATAAACTTTCTAGTTACTTTATTGGAGTTCAATTTACCGCTTTGGCTATTAATGTTCGTTCAATGCCCCCGGATACTGTATACTTAAATCTTACTTTAAGTGTAACTACAGACAATTCTGTTGAGTTAGAGCAATCACCTTTCTATATCGATTTTGTCGTATAAGTTAAACAGGAATTTATATGGCCTGAAGCGCTGTCATACCGCGAACCATAAAATTACCTTCAACCTTAACTTTACATTATAAAAATATACTGGAAGGCATCTGACTAAAACGTGGGAAATAAATGAGCCAATAAGGTCGTAGTGTTTGACATAAATATAACGTTTTTGTATAAAAGGATGAACAAAACTAAATCTTGGTATCAAACATTTTCTGGTATATGAAGCGTTTTCCAAAAACTGTTACTTCTTTTTCCCCACGCGTAGTCCTTAATACTAATTAAGTAATTTTTTAGATTACTTATTATTTTTATCTTTTTTGTTTATTCATCTTTGAATTGGTCATTTGTTTGTATTACCTCAATTTTGTACATACACTTCACATAGATACTCCTGTTGTTGGAAGAAGTCTGTAGTGCGATGATGTCGAGCACTTCGGGTTCCAAATTTCGTTCGTAAAATGGCTTGCTCTGAGAGACGTTAGTCTGTCACTATAACATAAACAGTGCTTCATTTTCATTTCCCTCTTCATATAACCTACATAGAGGATTTATCGTGAACCCTAAGTTATGTAGGTGTTTGTTCATGCGATGATGGTGTGTTAGAATTCCTGCTGCTTAGAGAATTTTTCCATGTTCAAAAGTTATAATTTTTGCTGTCACTTTTTTGGAGAGTCCCTCGATGAAAGATTTAGAGAATTCCAAGTCAAGTATTTTCTCCAATACTTGTGATAGTGAGTTTGAAAACAGCTTTCGGTTTGCTCCCTGGAAGTAAAGTATGATACACTACAAATTGTTCTAGACCTAGTAACTAATTTTTATGTTCAGCTTCCTGACTCTATTAATTTAGTGTAACAGTCCAGGAATAACTTAGACTGATGTTATATACAGATTAACATTTTAATTGCTGCCTGACTACTCAGCCTAGTGTACATTCTTTTAGTTCTAAACGACTTATGCAGTATAATTTGTGCGAAGTGTTGATTTCTGCGATGTCAATACATACCTAATATTGTTATAAATTATATATCATGCTAAATTCATGGTATAAGCATTTTCGGATTTTAGATGATATAACAGTAATATGAAATTTTATCTGCAAACTTTGCTTTTGATTAATATTTGACACTGGTAGGAGCGTCTTTAATATGATGCGTGTAAAATCCGTCATTGCTGAGTTTTTTTTATCGTCCATGACAATATCTCAATCATTTGCGAATGACAAATTCTGAGTGCCTGACAGCATCGAGGAATTTTTTCCAATTCTGCGGTAATACGTTTAGGACATTTTGTTCTTTTATGAAATTCAAGGTTATTTTTTTTTAATTTCTGGTATAAGGGAAACTGTAAACTTCCTATTTAATTTTTTAATTGAAGCACTTAACTTGTCTTTACTATTCATTTCCAGTTTTTCTGCATTTCTTCTTGCTAAAACTCTTGGCCGATCACTTTTAGGGCGATTCACGCCTGGTCTTGCTTCGTGACAACCTTTTATTGCCTTGTAAATTGAAGCTACTCGTATATTCTTGTTTTGAAAGATTTTCTCAAGCTCTCATATTAGCATATGTTCAACTAAACTGCTAATACTTTTTCGTATCAATGCTTGTAGTTAATTAACACAAATGGAATAACAGAAGAACGGGAAAAGGCTACTTGATATTATAAGTAACAAGTTTGATTCTTCGGTAATGTAAAATGAATAAATAAAAAAAAAATTCTAAAAATTTTCATTCCAAACGTTAGTTACCAAGCATTCTCCTGCAACTTCAAAATGTAGTGTTCTTGGTAATTTGTTCTAAATGATTCAGACTCCCATATAGTCTCGACTATCTGGAACTGCCTTCCTAATAGACGTTCTTCGCCCTGAAGATTTATTTCATGTGTAATATTTAGATGTCTTCACTGGATTCACTGAAAGTGCTTCATTTCTATACCTTTTCCTTGTGATTTTAAGGGCTGTTTTCAATTGGGTGGACACAGTTTCCTGCATAAGTTCCAATGTTTCTTCCGAAATTCTCAAAGAATTTATTTAGTAGTTAATTTAATTAGAGTAGATTGCGTAGTTCTACCAAAAATATGTTCTTAAAAATTGTGCGAGGTTAATTTACAAGTATTTATATTCAACAATGATATATTACATCATGTTATCTACACCCGAACTTATATGTAATATATTGAAATGATATTTAATTTGGATGCCTATAATTAAAAGTTATGTTATGTTTGAGTTAATTGACGAAAGTATTATTTTGTAGATTGGTAATGCTGATTTTTTAAAAATTATGTAAAATTGTAATATAATTTTAAGATAGCTAGATTAAATTTAAGTCATTATAGTGATCATTGTTAGTAAATAATTAGCTAAATTAATAGTCTTAGAAACGTAGAATAAGTTACTTTAGAAACCTTGTAAATAGTCATTATAGTGAAAAAACAAATGTGAGTTAAAAATCCAGGATACAGAAAAAAACAAAGTTGGAATTCAGTTGATATTTTGAATTCGAAGGGGCAACAACAAAATTAAGTTGCTCGTCCCAAAAAGAGTAAATATCGAATAAATAATCAACTATAAATACAGTTAATAAAAAAAAGAACTAATAAAAGGAAAGTGAATTTTGAAGAAAAATTAAATCAAGATTTAACTTCAAGCAGTTTAAGCAGAAGCAAGTTTAAGCAAAAGCAGTTCAAGCAAAAGCAGTTCAGCAAAAGCAGTTCAACAGAAGGAGTTCGAGCAAAAGCAATTCGAAAGGGGACAACTTCAAGCAGGAACGAGTCAAGCGGGGAAGATTGGAATTTTTGGTTTTTGGGGAAAAATTGGAATTTTCAAAAAGAAAGGGAAGTCAAGAGTAGAATCAGTGAGTGTATAAAACATAATTTTAAGATCATTTTAAGTAGGGTTGATAGGAAAAAAGAAAATAAAGAAACTGCACTATAAAAATTTGAGTAAAGTTTATTTTGGTTAATTAAATTTGAACAAACAACGAACCTACCTAACGACTTTGAGGTAAGATCTCTGTATGCAATTAAATTAAACAGCAAAGCAAATTATTATTTTTGAATATTGTCGTATCCAAAGTAAGTAATAGCTAAATAGGGGCTCAGTACAATAATTGCAGCCCAACGTGAGGCTCAGTACAATATATTTCACTTTGACTACATCTACAATATTTATTTTATTAAACAGTTCTTTTTTACAATATTGCAATATTAATGTAGTGGTGTATCTTGTATACAAAGCAATTTAAAATTTAACTCATATACTGAAATCGTTTATTGCAAAAATTAAGACTTATTTTGTAAATATTTTCATGAATTGATATCTCAGATAAGCTCTTGCTCAATTATTAAATTAGTTTTCCTTTTTTAGAAATTTTCAACTGCTTTGGTTCCATTATTATCATTGTCCTTTTATTTACAATCTCTGAAAGAAAATGCACCTAACGCATTTCAGGTCTTTATTCGAACCCAGGAAAAGTATTTGAAAAGAATAAATTATACCGGTTATTTGCATATCGTTTTAAGGGATCTGACGAATGAAGAGCAAAGTGGTTGGCACAAACGTTGATTTGGGTCTAACCTAGCGGAAGACCTGTGTTAAAAGTTTCTAAATGGGTTCAGTTTCGATGTTTCCTTCTTTGAGTGTGTTTGCAGTACGTACGGGTTTATTGGATTTTATTAAGAGATTGTATTTCTGGGATACGATTTAAAAAGCTACAAACGATCTGCATACAAATGAATTAAGTTAAACTACAGTTTCGTAACAGAAATGCATTTTTAAGAGGCGAATTAAACACAACTTACGAATAATAACTATAAAACTAGGACTAAGAGAATTTTTAAGTTTCGTGGAAGCCTTGTATAAAGTCGTTCAAAATCTTTCCAGCATAGCCATCATCGGCTCTGGAATTTTTCCTTTGTTTCCGAGTGTATGCGCATTACATGTTAAAACAAATTATATCACCAACATAATAATTCAAAACATATATATACAGCGTGTCCCCGGATAGGGTTTGCGATAGGTATAATGAAACAAAAATTTGTGAAAAACGTTTCCAGCTTTTATAGTCTAGGTCTGCTTGATTTATAATGAATTTTTACCATTAGTTTTGTGCAAAGTTATAGTTATTTAAGTATCAAGGGCGGTAGGTGCGTTTTACCGGTCGAGGGTAAATGTGTGGAGACCGACGCGTAGCCATTTTTTACCCGAGACCGGTAGCACCTACGCCCGTGATGCTTATTACAATTTTTGCATGATCCATGCAATAACCAAATTAAATGAATCTAAATTTGTTCAAATGTCAAAGTGACAATAATTGTGTGATAACTGTAAAATTATCTAAAAATCCCACTATCTAAAATGACAAAAAACACTCAAATTTTCATATTTTATTACTTACCGCCTCCCGATCGGTAAGTGAATGCTTACCGATCAGTAATTTGTAAGCATAACTTACTATTGTCATAATTAAATCAGTAAATATGTCAAATTGACGGATCGTGCAAAAATAATTTTACCTAACCCGCTTTATATTCTTCTTGTGCTAACTACGCCATTTGGATAGCATTTCAAGTGTAATTTGTAATAAAAGAAAATGCCGTTTTATACAAATGCCGAAGTTCATCTTGACTTTTTAAATAACCTTTACCCCCACTATTCGATGGTGTTCCTGTAATTGATAAGAGTTAATCTTTGGCGTTTACACGATGGGGCTCCTCCGCATTTCGCTATCGCCGTAAGAAATTTCTTAAATGTAACATACAACAATAACCCAATAGGACGAGGAAGTCCAGCGCCTTGGCCACCTAGATCCCCTGATTTAAACCCTCTTGACTTCTGCATTTGGGGTTATTTAAAATCACTGGTAAATTCAAGGTCTATTAATAATGTAGATGAGCTGCAGCAGAGAATAGAAAATGACAGCCAAACTGTTCGCCAAATTAAAGAAATAAATATTCGAAAGAATAAGAGCTTCCTTTCGACGAAGGTGTGAAGCCTGTGTACACATGAAACGTGGACATGTAGAACATCTTCTTTAAATATTTTGCGTTGTATTTTTTAGATAATAACACGTTTACTGTTCGTTTCTTCACAATAATGTAATTTGTTGACGAAAATACAAAATCAACTCTATCTCTGAAACACTTGATTTACGGACCTATAGTCACGTGCCAATCCTGCACTACGACATTTAATTGGGGATGTTGGATTCCTTTATGCGCACGGCTGGACTAAACAGTGGAGAAGGTCGGTTCGAAACGGTAGAACCCTGTAATTAAGGGTCGGTCATAATGGGGATGAAATTGGGCCCCACTGTGGTATGTCACCCTGAGGTCTAAATAGGAACCCACCACAGAAGATTCGCAAGGGCTCGGAAAAGGGTTGTTGCTGCACCCTGCGCAAGATGTAACTTACCTTGCTACTGAAATTACTTTACCTAACTCCAATGCTCAAACTTGTAAACAGGCTAACACCTTACACATAAAACTTTAACAAAACCCTGAAATACAAAAGGTGATCGGGAAGCACTGAACACAAATAATAAGGCCAACTAATTTGACAATGAAATATTTAATGAATCAAAAAGGCAAACATAAATACAAGAAATTACACAAAAGACAATCAAAAATATTACGTTGAAGCAAATTACAAATACGATACTTACTTTACGGGAAGGAGAATTGAGGGTACTATATTTACTTTAAGTACTGCAAATCAATCACAAGCTTAGGCCATCAATCCCAAACAGAGAAAATAGGAAAACACAAATAATAATACATTAACAAATTCAATAAGCACCAATCAATTTCACACATGCAACATAATACAAAATAATATCTTAACTTGACTCAAACTTTAATCTGAACACAAATGAATGTTACTTGAACACAAAAGTTACTTACCACAAATGTTTTTGTTCAAACACAAAACTACTAAACCAAACTGGTCAACTGAATGCCGGAGACTTTCAAACTTTACTCGCGTGGAAGTGAATCTGCCAACAGGCAATCCACACAGCCTTCTCATATGCCACCGGATCAAGCTTTAAATTACGAGTTGCACACAAAACACAAAATGACAAAATACAAAAGGTGGTACTCATTAAACTTCAAACCACTGAATTATACTAAAAAGGCCTGCGAGCAAGAGGCAGTCGCCGGGATTGAAACTAACGTAGAAAACAACGACAAAAGCAGGTGCAGCGAAAAGAGGTGAGTAGAAATGGTTTACCTTGCCAGATGTTGATAGTTGACAAAGGGAGCACGTGACGGGACGTAACGGCAAAGAAGGGTGTTGGTGTTCCTTCTTCTAAAAGGTGGGTGCAAGACAAACGACGAATATTCCTACGGCTATGGGTTTTTAGAATCCAATAATAAAACTGAATTTGTGTGAACCAACTTCTACTAAACTACCACAAACTTCACACAACACTATGTTACTTCGAGATTATATGAAACCCTTTTGGTGAATCTGACCTTGCCGTACATATTTAGTTTTCCTTGAAAACTACGGTAATAAGGCTCTTCTTGATGGGTTAAATACCTAAGCTCAAAGCAAGGAACTCTCACATTCGTCTCAAATCAAACCCAAAACGTCCGCTATAGATGGAGGATCGTCACGTTCGGCGGAAGGGGGGTATAGAAGAATCGAAAGAATGCCACAGATCAGCTGACATGGCCTGGCGTACAGGAGGGATTCCCTCGCACCGTATCACGAGACGTTGCAATGACTGAACCAAGATAAAACACGCGTAAATTTAGGTCACCTTGGGATTTGAACAAAGGAACCTTTTACAAAAACGAAACATACTGAAATGACTTTAAAGATTAGTAGAATTGCAAGGGAAGAACGTGCCAATATAGGCTTAACCGTTCATGTCCTCCAGACTAAATGAAATTAACTGTAGCAGAAATAAAATAATTAACATGGAATCAAACTTAGGAGACAGAACGGTACCGAAAAATCTTAATAATAAGAATGACTCTAAATTCCAAAATAACACGGGATTGCAAAATCATGTGACACTATGTTCATTAAGACTTTTTTGTTTCTATTGATGAGTACTATACGTGGATAAGATATCCTACCTTTTTTAAACATCCTGTATAATTTTATGTTTACGTTAAACATATCCTACTATTTAGTTAGATGCAACTTTAGACGAGATGAGAATACCGTCTGATTATCTGTTACGTGCTAATTCCGCACTACAACAACTTATAGGGGACGTCGAAGTCCTATGGCTCTCGGTTAGCAAGCAGTGGAGAAGGGGGGTCTGAAACGCTAAACCCTTTAAATAAGGGAGGTCGTAAATGAGATGAAAAATAGTCGCCACTACGGAAATCACCCAAGGTGGTCTCGAGGAACGTACCGCAGATTGTTCCTACTGGGCTCGAAGGGGGTTGGGGTGGCTGCACCCTACTGCTGGCTGCTACTTACCGTTACTTTACTGAAATAGAACCAATAAATTAACAATGAAATTTAATGAATGCAAAGAATACTCAAAATATGGCACAAAAGGGGTTTATAAATTCTATCTTAATTTAAGTGAGCGGGGATTAAGGAATGCCACATTCACTTAAGCAAATTATGGAAAATATCATTAACAGCTAGGCTCCCTTAATCGCAATCAAAAGAATGGCGATAACAAAACTTAAGCTAAGAATTCGATTATAAATAATTTTACACATGCAACACAAAATAAGTAAACGTCACACCAATTTGCAATGTTTCTAAATCGTTGCCACTAAAACAAAAGGTAATTACGCACTGATTGAAAATTTAAACACTTCGCCGAACAAATTAAACAAAGAAAAGGATGCTTCAAGTACTTCAATTACTGACAAAATTTAAGTGATGCGTGTCCACGAGTGAATCGCAATATACGCTACTGAAAAGGGTTGAACCTAATAAAGTTGCAACCGGCACGTAAAAGGGCAGCCTTGAATTTCGTTACCTGGGAAAAAGTGACTTTGTTGGGGGTAGCCCATTGAAGCGATGGTCGGCTTCCCCAAGGAGAGATATGGAGTCCGTCTTCCTGAAGCGGGTGTGAAGACAACAAGATGTTCTTAACTGGTAGATTCTTTTTAATCCGAAACGAGCTGTTTGGAACGGAACTTCCCAAACGTCAAACTCAAATGGAACTTCCAACACAGAACTTATATTGACGCGGTACGAAATAGACACTCTCTGGGATAATCCGACAATATGTCGTAACATAGTTTTTTAAAACTAACGGTAATGAGAGGCCAACGAACACAGGATTTCACTACCAAAGCCGGAACGATAATTGCCAGACCGTTAAGGTGGACAGCTGACTATGTGACTCTGGTGTGCCCAAGCTATTTTCTATTTTCTTTCGTAAAACGAACGATGTTAAAAAGAGATGCACAAACACTCCTTCTGCACGCGGGGGAACCTTGAATAACGTTACTCTACCCTCTCAACGCCACCGGGCATCGCAATACCGCCGTCTTGCTTCAACACACTCCTCGCCAGGTCGGGTTTAGGTGCACCACCGTCTCTTTTTCCACTCTTGTCTTTCATTACTGGGCTATACAACTAAACATTCCGCTCGTTAATACGTTATAGATTAAAGCTCTGGAATTCGATTTGTCATCCTGATAGGTGGGACTTTTAATTCGAGAAAATTGGAAAGAATGCCCTCTTTCGCATATAAGGCAAAACACTAAGAAAGCAATACTTTGAACGATAAAGATCTGTTTGAAAGGTGGAAGTCTTTTAGATTTGGTAAAATTCTGGTCGAGTCGTGTTAAATCACTATGACAGTTGACGCGCATTAAGATTCCTAGCACCCACAAACCTCGCTTAATAAATAAATTATTATCAATGGCCAGATCTCCTTTAAGTAAAAGTTTTGTTGACCCTAAAATTTGATCGGTCTAATTCAGACACACCCTGTATAAAAAATATCAATTTATTTTCTTTTAATAAAGTATATCTAAAAGATCATAAAATAAACACTGAAAATGGCTCACAATACGGAAGATATTCAATTTAGTTTCTATGCAATCCTAATAAAATCTTTTATTATATCATGTCCTTTTTATAAGTTCGTGCTGTACCTTTAGAAGGATATACATTGACATAGGCAATATAAAACAGAATAAATTGACGAAGGTTGTAATAACGACATATTACATTTATGGTTTGTGGACGTTATCGGTAGCGACTATATTACATATCGGAAATAAGCACTCCAACCGATTTCGTGTCAAATACATTATATGTATGCGTGTAAAAAGTACAACGAACTCTACCTTTTGCACGTATAGTTCTTTTATGAAACTTAGTAAATCTAACATAATCTTTGTTCGCAAACAAATTCAGATAATCGCTTTAAGCTATATTTAGCACCATAAACTGAACGACATAATACTGTTGGAAATGGCGAGTCGAGTAGTGTTTAATTTAGAACAAAAGGTAACTCATTTGCTTAATTTATCAGAATTAATCGTTGACACAACAGTCTATACAATAAGCCTTTATTTTAAAACAAATAGCGAAGTAGGGAAAGATGCATAATTTCTTGAGCCCAATTTAGAGAGGTTTTCGTTTTTCGAAGAAAATACATGACTAGATAGGGTATTTAAAAATGGATTTGTACCTTTCGTTTCTTTTTTAATTTGAGTTACCACTTTCCAGGAAACATGTATGCACAGTAAATGTAAAAGAACCAAGGTTAACTATAGATGTACAATGCAAATTCAGATATAAGTAATACGGTAAGGCGACAAAATGTTTTTTTAGCATAATCAAAAGTTAAAATGGGATCTCTTTTTTTCTTGCTGCTTGGTCCCAAAAATGACAAATTCTTATCTACTGAACCTCTATAAGTTTGAAACTGATAGTGACTGTCATATTTCGGACCAAGTGTTAATAAATGGGTAATATCAGTCATTTCGAAGTATTTTATATTCTTCTGTTAAATATAATTATTGTGTTGTATTGTATTGTACACACATCACAAAAGTCTAGGGATATAAATTTTTTTATCGATATAAATCAATTTTGTTATCAAATATCTCTACTATTGATCAAGTATGCTAGTGCTAGTCTTTGGGCTAGCGATAACAATTGTTTCAATAATAAACAAACAAATGCAGATGCTTAATTGTCAATTCAACTAAAAGTAAAGCAATTCCAGTGTTGTTAGGGAATAATTTAATCATCATTTACATTTAATTTACGTTTATATTGGGGTGATTTAAGTTTTATTGGTGCTGTTATTATGGAAGGTAATCAAGAACGACAACATTTAAGTTTAGCTGAAATGAACAGAGCTGTAGGTATGCTAGAAGCTGGTCGAAGACAAGTTGATTTTGCAGCAGCTTTAAACACCTCTCAAAGTGTTACTAGCATATTGTGGCGTAGATATAGGACATCCGGAGATCCTAGTGAACAACATCCAGGTCGTGGACGCATTACTACCGCAGTTCAAGATCGCTACTTAACATTGGAAGCTAGACGACGACCAATAATTACGGCTAAACAATTGCTTTCACAGCTTCAGACTACTCATAATGTAACTGTATGTTCTCAAACAATCAGAAATCGATTGCCTGAAGCTGATCTCCACGCCCGACGTCCAATAAGAGCCCCACCAATTCGGCATGGTAATCGAGCACGTAGAGTAGAATGGGCTGAAGAGCATATTCTGTGGACAGAAGAGCAATGGTCTAGGGTTTTGTTCACAGATGAATCTCGTTTTGGAATACACCCTGACAGTCAAAGAGTTAGAGTGTGGAGACGACCTGGTAACTTGGAAAGGCTCAGATGTGTTCAAGAGGTCCATTCTTACAAAGGAGGTACCGTAATGATGTGGGGTGGTATCTGCATTGGCTGAAAAACAGATCTCTGTTTTCTTGAGAGGTTTTTAAATGCTTATGGGTATCTAAATAGGGTACGGAGGCCTATAGTGCTTCCATGCGTAGGTGCTGTTGGACCTGAGTTCATTCTAATGCATGATAATGCCACCCCACACGTTGCAGGTGCTGTTACCGATTGGCTTGAAGACGAAAACATTTCTGTTTTACCATGGCCTGCGCAGTCCCCAGACTTAGACGTTATTGAGCACGTGTGGGACATGTTGGGAAGAAGCATTGAAAGTGAATTGGACGAAATTCGTACTCGGATTCAGCTTCGTGATACCCTTGTAAGACACTGGCAACAGTTACCGCAAGATGCAATAGATAATTTAATTTTATCAATGCCTAGAAGATGCAGAGCCGTTTTAAATCAAAGAGGAGGAAATACTCTCTACTAAATTTAATTAATGAATACTTTAAGTGCTGACACTTCAATTTCTTGTGATTGTGTAAAATCAACTTTTTGCTAATAAGTTTCATTAAAGCTTTTTCAGATTGTCTTCTTTTGTTTTAAATTAAATTTTTAATTTAGAATGTTGTAAAAGTGTTGTGTTAATTTATTATATGCAGACCACCTAAAAAAAATCAAAATACTTGACAGTTTTGTATAAAAAAAAAAATATCCCTAGACTTTTGTGATGTGTGTATGTACTCATCACAAAATCACCAGAAACCATTAAAAATTACCATTGTTTATATTGTTCATATAAAATAAAATATGTATTTTTAAACCATTTAACTTATGTGGAGATATACCAAAACCTTCGAAAAATTGGGCATAGAATGAGGTACATAATAAAAATAAATTATTACACCAAGAAAATAAAGTAACCCCGTTTTGCGTTTACCTCAAAAAAGATTATGAATTTCGTACAAAAGTGGGTATGCTAATATTTTATAAATGAAACAAATTAAGATTTCAATACAATCAAGCCAAAATTTGGCAAAAACCCCAACAAAATGTTTTTTTTTATTAGAACCAAATGGTAAGGGCATTAGACTCTTTTTGACGTCATAATTTATGAGATTTCCTAAAGTTGCTATTATTTAATTAGAATATTTATCACGAAGAAAGCATTTAGAGCACTTTAGTTATTTATAGAAATGGTGATTTTGGTAAAAAATTAAAAATATCGGTCAAGTGAAAGGGTGTTGCTACGAGGATGGGGTAAAATTAACACCTTGGAAATTTATTACTAATACACAAAATAATGTCTACTTTGTCTTGAAAAAAACGTACAACAAAAACATTTAATTTTACAATAATTGTACGAGTTGGCTTCCGTGTTTTTGAATGCAGTCATTTTCCCAAATTAAAATAGATTGGCTCACAGAACGACAAATATTTGGAATTCCGCAGATGTCATCAGCGGCAAGTAAAATTCTACTCTATAATTCCTCTGTTGTATTTACTGGTGACGAATAAATATTGTTTTTAATACTAATAATCAGTCACAGATTGGAAAATATGCAACGCGCATATCTAGTTTATAGCATATCTTTTTGAATCTCTGTGTCTATGCGTTTCACAGCATATGAATGCGATTTTTAATTAGTTTCTTAGTGCATATTTACATATACGAGTATTACCATTATATTGCATACTGGATATGCAAAACGGTATGGTACATATTTCGGCTCTTTTTGGTCAACTTGATGCATATTGTTTTATGTACAAATGCTTGTATAAAATTATACCAAACATATTTTTAAGTATTGAATAAAACTTAAGTTGTCTTTTCTTAGACTGTAACATACCGCTTCATAAACTGGATAATCCAATTTTTCAACATTTTACTGCAAACCTGAAAATTTTGAATATGTTCCCAATTCTTCAAGGTTACGAAAAAAGCATGTACATTTAAATTATCTAGACATTATTAAAAACATTAAAGAACAAAATAAACCTATCTGGATATCAGTGGACGAAATAACAGATACAAAAGGACGCGACGTTGCTCATTTAGTTGTAGGGGTTTTAAATAACAACAAACCTGAAAATGGGTTTCTTGTTAGCGTCAAAGAGTTAGAAAAACCTAACCATGTAACCGTAGCTAGGTTTGTTAACGATTCGTTAATTAATTTTTATTTGCCCGATAGAGTTCCAACCGATCAAGTTTTGTTAATGGTTAGCAATGCTGCACCGTACATGATAAAATCTGGAGATAATTTAAAAATATTTTTCCCTAATTTAATACACTATACGTGTATAGCGCATGGTTTAAATAGGGTAGCTGAGTTAGTTAGGTTAGAATTTTCCATAGCGAATAAGTTAGCAGCTAATCTAAAAAAAGCTATTTGTTGACGTACCTCTTAGAGTGCAACGATATAAAGAAAAACTTCCTGAGGTTCCTCTGCCACCAGAACCAGTCTTGACCCGATGGGGAACCTGGGTGAATTGTGTAATATTTCTTACCGACCATTTCAATGGTATTAAAAATGTAATTTCAGAATCTGATTCAGATAGTTCAATCGCAATTGAAAAATGTAAAGATGTTTTTAAGAAACCGTCATGTCAGTTGTAAATAGCTAACACACATCAAATCAACCTTTTTGCCTGCATTGCATCTGGAATAGAGAACTTCAAGACAGGGAACTTTCTTTAAAAGAAAATATTCAGATAGTTGAGACGTTAAAAAACAAAATCAGCAGTGCTAATTGCCACATAGGCAACAAAATAAATGAAAAGTTGTTTATTTAATGGGTGAAATCATTGATTAATAACAATTAAATTTTGCATATAATTGTACATATTTTAGTAATTTTCAGTCCATATTTGCATACATATTTTCTGATTTTTTGGTGTATATTTTTTCTTTGAGCGAGCAGGCGTCCCTTTTATTGTGTTTTTCAATAACTAACACACGAAAAAGGCGTTTTTAACGAAAATGGCGGTTTCAGTAATAGCGATTCAATGCGATACGTTTTAATGTGACGTGTAATAATATTTTTTTTAACACGGAAACCCAAACAAAACTCCAAAATAAAACAAATAATTAGGAGTTCAATGCAGCCCTCGGAAAGAAAATAATAAAAAATAAACGTTCTTGGCCCAATTAGTGGATTAATTACTAATCTCATAATAATAAAAGAAAAACAACAGCAAATATAAAAAACTAACTAATTAATAATCCTACAATAACATAACAAAAATAAAAGATTGCGATCTGGCGATCTAGGCGGCCACTGTTGAGGAGCGATCCAGGATACTGTTCGTGTGGGGCACCATCTTTGGGAAACCACACTCTTACTCTTATTACCAATGAAGTTTCTTCGAGATGTTTTGGTAGCGTATTTCGTAGAAAATTAAGGTAATTGTTAGCATTTAAACGGTTTGGTAATACCTAATAAATGATCTCCGACAATTTCTGCCCCAACATTTATAATAAAGAATATAAAGAATATTCTCGATAAAAAATATTCGAGCCATCATTTTATTGATTTTACAACATTGACAATATTGCTTGCTTTTCAATTTAACACTACCTAAGAGCTCATGCTCTCGCTGAAAATGATAATGCATTATGAGATGTTCTTGAAGAGTTCGATGAATAACCTCTTCCCAAGCATTTAATTTAAACCGATCCTTCTAGATCTAGAGTAGGATTTGGATTTTGTACTATTACCTAAATTCAAAATATCTTCTTCAGCGTTTGGACTGCGCACATAGCCTGACTAAAATTAATATTCTTTTGTTTATTAACGATCAATTAAAACGTGACAACTTAATTACCTTTTTTAATGATAACACTTTTCGCTACAATTTAGGTGTTGCTTATTTACTCAAATACCGCTGGATTTAACAAAAAATAGCAACAGAAAAAGTTTTCTTATTGAATTTGACACAAATAGATATAGGATTTTGATTATTCTTGCATACAAAAATTTTTCGAAGGTGTTAATTTTACCTCAATTACTAGAGAGACCCTTTCAATCGAGCGATATGTTTAGTTTTGTGCCAAATTGAAACCTTTGATACATTACTAATGTACTCCAAATGCTTTTTCATAACCTTTATACTTTTGGAGTTATTAAACCTTCTTTAACTTTTAGTTTGATTGGCGGCATCTCCACAAAGGTGCATTTTAATATAGAGAAAACTCGGCTAATTTCGTGATATTAAGAACTATTTTCATTATAACATTCTTAAATTAAAAGAAACAAAATGAAGCTTATGCTCTGAAAAAGGTACAGCCTTAATCTGACAAACTGTAAATTATAACTTCGAAATTTTTAACTTCATTGTAGTGAAAAGCCGACTTTGATGCTAATGTAAAGGTCGTATAATTTCGTGATAATCAGGATAATTCCGATTTTATCGAGCATTTTAAAGTGAGAACGTTTACAACAGATAAACAAGCATTATCTCTACTCGAGTGTACCAAATATGTACTTACTATTTTTGCTAAAAAATAATTAATAGTCTACATACCTGAGCTTATAATGCTTACCGTTCGATGCATACGGGGCCTTCGATGCATAGCAACATATAAATTAACAAAGTACGACTGCGTACTTTGTTACGAAGTGTGAAACCAATCATGAAATTAGACCAGTGTAACTGGAAAACATGTGGCATACAAAATTCTCAAAAACTGCCTCGTATAAACCCGTGAAACTATTTCTTTCATGTTATCACGGTATTACCCTTATCACGGAATTAGCTGAGTTTCCCCTATAGGTAAAAATAGATCAAAATGCTCTAATTTTGTCTGAAAAATAGTTTGTACAAGTCTGTTGGTATAATCTAGAGACACCTGTATACCTTTGAACCTTATCATCATTAGTGGGATTTATTTGTAAAATATTAACATACATTTTAAACACTGATAACAGTAACAAAAACTTTTAGCTATGTTTTAAATGACTTATCTCAAGCAATAGCATGCAATTATTCAAAATTAAAAATTCTTTGTGTTTGAACAAAATAGAATTGAACTGTTTATTTTCAAATAATTATTACAATAATCATTAAGCAATCTCCTAGTAATTATAATTAAACATATGGTTTCCCTTCACAGAGATAATATGACACCAATAGTTGTCTCGAGAATCTAGACATATCATTGTAATTACTGCGCTATAATTCGTATTAACTAAAACGTCTCCCGCGTGTTAACTTATAATATAGTTTTGGCAGGAGTTAAGTTTTAGGCAACTTCATTACTAAGAAATGTTTACACACCTTCTCAAGAATTTACAAAGTTTAAATATTAGTGTTATACGCTCACTGTTTTCAAGAAATTTGCATTCCAAACTTCCAACATTCGGTGTTTTCACCTTTATTATTAATAATAAAGTAGTTCATTGTCATATATAAAGTTTAGCTCATGTAGTACTTTAAAGCATTAATTTTTCATTTTGGGATATTTTAATTTTATTGAGTAAGATTTGATGGAACTGCGAACAAGACCAAGAAAATACGTCACAATGGGACTAAAAGTTTATAGTTATTATAAGATGCGCAACATGTTTCCTTATTTAGAAGCGATCTTCAAGGAAAGGTTTAATAATTTGCAAAAGGTGTGAATTTTTATACAAAGCAACTGCATTATACATACATACCTATATTTTATAATAGTTAAAAGTACGGAAAGTACTTTATTTTAAAATAAACGGGAAAGTTAAGGCACGAAAGACAGCGAGTGCTCCTAACATGCGAGTTTTTAAATTTTTCTTTCTAAAATTATACAGGGCGCTCCTGAAGTAGTCAAAATCAAGGATGGATTGGGCTCGCCATACGGATAAAAAATGTTCTTGTAAACGTAATTTCTAAAACGTATCCCGCATGAGTTACGGCTCATTGAATCATCAATTGTGAGGAATAAACGCTGTTAAAATTTTGTACGTATTTATTACTATTTATGCCAAGAAATACGTTCAGACTCTTTGAGCGTGTTAAACGGTCAGTGGTTAAACGTGTGTTTAAATCAACGGTGGATATTTTCAACGATTTTTATTTCCATGGCTTTCCATTTTTGTATATCAGGTATTAATAATTAAACGAGTCGAGGGATGTATTTTTGGACCAATAACTTTCAATCATTTTTACGAGCCGAACTCAACTATTTTAGGACCACCCTGTATATTATGTTTCCACGATATTGCGGGATATTCAGTTTTAATGAAAAATATGTATATATTCCTTCTTCTTCTCTCTTTTCCTTGTCTCCCTCTCGCTTTTTATCCCTACCGATTTCTTATACTCCTGTTGGTTCCTAGCTTGTGCTCTCATCTGTGCCGTCGTTTTTCTCCTCTTCTTTCCCGTTTCCTTGATTTTGTCTACCCATGTTTTCCTTGACCTTATTTGCCCTTAATGCGACCCTGTTTCACACTATCTTGCTCTACCGCTCCGGTCACGGTCGACCTACTCTTTTCGGTATCCCAAACGCGTTCGCTTTCTATAGTATGATCAGAAAGTCTTTGCATCGCGGTTGCTGTGTAATTAAAAGTCATCTCTGAATTTGGTTACTTCTATTGTTTTACGTCATTGATATTTACTTGACATCTTTCAAAAGTAAACTGATTGTAACTAAAAATGTTCCAAAAGGATATTTCTTTGTACTTTCTTGTTGCAAATCTCAATTAAACTTTGTTTACTTATAAAAATTTTGTTATTTTCCTTGAAAACTTGCTTTTATTAGAAGTTTTGGAAATGCCCAATAACGTAAACGTAATTTCAGAGATGACATGTAATTTACACAGCAACCGCGATGCAGCGACTTTCTGATCATACGATACAATTAATTCTACTTATTCTCTAATCCTACCTCAGTTGCTATCTGCTTATGTTCTTCTCCTTCTCTTACTCCCTGTTTCACCACTTTTCCGAATTTTGAATTGCTCACAATCTCTTAAAACTATGGATTTATTGCAGTACCAAATTTCACAAATAATCACGTCCACAAAATTGCTGTCCATACTACTCGCTGTATAAATTTCCAAACGGAAATTTACGCTTCTGTATTACCGTGTGATTGCCGGAGTGGCTGAGTGGTCAAAGCAATTGATACTGCACGAACGGACTAGGGTTCAAACCCGAGTCGTATGCTCTATTACTGAAAATAATTAGGAACCGAAACACATTGATGGAATAGGGAAGGTAGGCGGTTGTCGAAGGCTTAGTTTGCGAATTAGCTGGGGATGAATGCTACTTAAGAGACCCATGTATTGTTACTTCTACATTAACGCGTGGTAAGTCACTTGGACTGTTTTATACAACCTTCTTTCAAATAAAACCACCAAAAGTAATGTAGGGGTTATATTTGGAGATCTAGAGGGGTACTTCATTGAGCTCCTTATCTCAAATCCACCTTCAACTGAAAAGTTCGTTCAAATAATTAGTCACATTGTAGCACGTCTATTTCTATGATATTTCCCGTATACTTTAGTACCGTGTCTAACTTCACTGGGTTGCTAAAGCAATATTGTCCCTTACAAAAGTATAATTAGAAGCTTCAGTATAGTCGCGTTTTTATTAGTCATAACAACAAAACAACACAATATCTTTCGGATATTATTTTTTTTTCATGACTAAATAGATTCATAAGAAAGAGAAAAAATCTTTAATGAGCTAAAGAAACTTATCCTAATGTATTGAAAAAAGTTAACCTTACGTTTAACGTTAACGTTTACCTATATAAAATTTAATTTCGCTTTGTTTAAAAACTGCTGAATTATTAGCTTGGAACAGATAAGCTGAATCACCTGGTATAACAAGTATAGAAATTATAGTTTTATCGAACAAAAATCGTTTTACTTTTAAACCTTTTCTAGGGGTGTTATAAAAATGATTAGAATTAAACTAAAAATGTGATTAAAATGATCAGCAGAATTTAATGTTTTGTAAATTTTATTATTTTAATATTCTTTATCAAAGGAGAAAAATAATTATCAGAACTGATCTGATTGTTTGGTTAGTATTATTTTTGCCGAAGTATTTTTGAGATATTTGCGTAGCCCCTCCCTAACGCAAAAATTTCTTTGGTTGCTCCTATGCTGCTATATTATTTAGTTTAACTCATGCTTATTTTTACCAAGTAAGTGAGATGCAAATATTTATCCCAGGTGAGGTATTATATCGAATCCAAAAACGTAATACCAAGCGTAAATCGTAATCGTAAATCAATCAATTTACAGTTATATTTTAAGCTGTTTCAACACATTGAGGTGAATGCGCCCGCTTTAAAGCTTCCGCACAAGGAGTCTGATTGCTGTCGATACTGATGGGATTATTTCGCTCGGGGAATAATCAGAATATATTTCTACCTTGCCAAGTAACACACTCCATCGGATATCGTCGGTAATGGAAAAAGGAGTTTCTCTGAAACGTAGCTATTGTAAACAGATAAAGATTTAAACGCGCAAAATATACCAACGTGTGTGGTAATGTTTTAGTTTTGAAGATTCGTATCTATATAACTTAAGTAAAACATTTTCTCTGTTTTGATATTAGACTGACATAGTTTTAGCATACTTTTTGGTGTAAGGTTGAACTTCATTCTTAAATGAGTTTTGGTAATATTTTGTTTTCGGGAATTAGTATGCTGTATAATAATAATAATACACAAAATACCTAGCCGATCACTGCTGTTCTTTAGTTAATGCTGGGCATAAAAAAAACGCAAATTAATATCACCAATATAACTATTCCAGCAAAATTTCCCCATTTGAATTATTTTTTTTAACAAAATATAAGTAAATATGGTAAATGAAAGACTAAACAGAAAATAGTATAAAACATTCGTTAGAGAAGGCAATTTAAGCGCTCGTCCGTTCGGCCACTCGCCTGAATTTCGGATCCATGTTTTAATATCCTGTTAAATACTTCATTAATGTTATCAAAATACCAATAGAAGCATTGCTCTGTTTCCTTAAGTTAGTTTTTGCGGAACACTTCATCTGTTGATGAGCTTTAAAACAAATTCGAAGCAACGAGAGAATTCCGGGACTCTCTTGATGGGTGTACTGCGCAGAGATACATGCGAGAGCCGTCGTGGAAGCGTGTTGTAATACGATATAAGCAATATAAGCATGTTCAAGGAGCAGAGTGGGTTAGTTTGGTTTTATTGTTTTTTTTTATTAATGTAAAAAATTTTAAATTGTTGTTGTTATAAAGTAACAGATAATTCACACACCTTTGCCAATTTTATTAAATATTTTTTTTGTGCATGCTCCCACAAGTAGCTATTTTACGGACTCATTTAAGTCCGTAAAATGAGTCTTTTCCGGACTCAACCCCAAAAAGTTTGGTTACTATAGTGACACTCATTTAAGTCCGTAAAATGCTATATTTTCGGCCTAGTCCCTAAAAGTGTGACATGTGCTCTGATTACATTAATCATACATATAATAATAAAAGGTTTGAATCTGTTTTTGTAGTCCGGAAACAGCAACGATTCGTCCTAAAAAACTTGATTTTAGGTACTTGTTACAAAAATAACTATTTTGTAATTCTACAGTGGCCCTTAAATAAAGTCAGAAAAATGTTTAAATAGTATTACCCTGAATGTGATTTCTATACTCCCAGTAAAACAAAAATAAACGAATCTAATTGTTTTGATATTATAAATTATAACATCACAAAGGAATATTACGTCGACTGTTTTTTTATTGAAAATCTATTTAACGTAATTTAATTTATGGCTAGATGTTTTAAAATGAATTTAAAACATTGGAGGTTTTAACTATTAAGATAGACAACAAAAGCTTTACCGCTTTTAGATTGAATTCTAAAAACAATTGGCCTTTTAAGTTAATTTCTATATATTCCTTTCGGTCTCATTTGTTTCATTAGTTGCTTTCGATATGTGATGCCGTAACAACCTTAAATTGATTTTGATCTTAGCAGCTGGTTCTTAATCTCGAAGGGCGGTGTATTATTAAGAATTGTTTTTCTAAAAGACAAAAGGGATATGAAATTGACTCTTTTTGTTTTCTTTTCTTATCTCTATACTTCACTCCGTCATTCACTCGCTCTGAAAAATGCGTAGTGTAAAGGCTTAGAAAAAATACTAGAAAATGTATTTATAAGAGAAAGAGAATAAGATTAAATTTGGAATTTTGTGGAGGTTTTAATTTAAATTAAATTTGCCCAATAAAACTGAATTAAAAATTCGGCAACCTGCTTAAACAAACTATATAAATTTTATTACGATTGAAGGTGGCAGTAACACTTTATATGTATAAATATCCTCCCATCGGCAGAATCAATTCCAGCCAATAATCATTCACACGTAATAAAAATAGTTAGCTATGAACCCTACAGTTACTCTTTTTTGGAGAAAAGGACCCATTATCGGACTTTTTCTTTTTACTGGAATTTTCATACGAGGAAACACTTGGCAGACTTAATGAAGATTTAAGAACCAATATTTTAGGTGCGAGTCTCTTGAGATTTTCGAATGAAAGTAGCAATGGAAATTCATTATTAACAACTGCCGCAGATTCTTATCTGTCGAATGACTTTACAGAATTTAACAGTTTTTTTTTTTCAAATCATGTTCCCAGCAATTTCTATAGGTATAAATTATAATAAGCAGTTAGAGTTATGACTCACGTGTCATGCCGTTTGGTTGCTCCCTTCCAGCAACTTGTGGTCTTAAGTATTTAAGTAATTTTTGCGTAACTAACGACTTATTCATAACTATAATAACCTCGTTTGCATAGGTCCTCCCCAACAGCAAATGTTAAATAATGTTTTATATATTTAAAATTGGCGTAGTATTTATTATTATGCGGTGGTTAAAAGCTCCAGTCTTTCCCACTTATTCCTCATTGACTACTTTAACTTTTAGAAAGCTAAAATGACATATGATTTCGTACTTTTTTTGTATGTATAATAATATTTCTTGGGAGTATGTCAACCTTCGTGAATGTCTAAAATTCGCATAATGAATCTCAACCAAACATCGCATCTACAGTTTGATACGGCGAGGGCTGTATTTTATAAATAAGAAAAGCGTTCGCTATAAAATTTCTATGAAATAAAAATACCCCATAATTTTGTATAACGCACTGGCTGTCATACCTGCGACAGGAGGAGGGAGCCAAAGAGACGGTTACCAGCGAACAGATGAGGAAGGATGTAGTCAGGAACGTCGACATCCGGAAGGAGGGAGTTCAGGTGAGAGAGGTAAGGCTAATGAGGTCTGGGATTGCAGTTGAGGTGCAGAACCCGGAAGAAGTCAAGAAGTTGGAGGAGTCCGCCCAGTGGAAGACGGCAGAGGGAAAGAAGACGGCATCCCTTCCTGGTGGTGTACGCCGCCGAGGAGGACACCGCAAAGCAACTCACCAGGGCGGCCTACGACGTGAACAGGGTGTGCCAAGAGGGCCGCACCCAAGAGCAGTTCGCCGAGGTCTTCAAGCCAGTAAGGATTGTGGGAGACAGGAAGAGCAGACGGCGCGACTAGGTGATAGGGGTCGAGCCGCGCCTCTACGGCAACCTGCTGCAGACCGGAAGGCTGAACCTGACCTGGGGAGTCAGCAGGGTCCGGGACTACGTTCCGCTGCCCAGGTGCTTCGGGTGCGGGTGCTTTGGGCACTTCGCCAGGGACTGCAAGGTCAAGAAGAGCCAGTGCTACAGGTGCGGCGACGAGAATCACAAGACGAAGGACTGCCGTGGAAGGATGTCCTGCGCCCAGTGCAGAGCGGCCGGCAAACCGAGCGACCACAAGATGAGCGGGGAAGAGCGCCCGATCGTCTGGGGGCTGTTGAGAAGAGTGATAGAAACAACCGACTATGGGGGATAGACGACAACGACAACAACAACGAGGTGGTGGCAACGAGGAACGCGTGTTCAAGTTCCTGCAACTGAACCTGGGCAAGGGACAAGTTGCAACCGCCGAGGCCAGAGAGCTGGCGGTGAGAGAGAAAGTGGGCGGGCTCGCTATTCAAGAGCCGTACCAGGGACAAGGTAGGATATGGGGATTTGGGGTTAACCTCAGAGTTTTCCAGGAGAAGGAAACCCATTGTCGTAACAAACCCGCTCCTCAACGTGGTACAAATCGGGTGGTTATGCACATCCCACTGCGTAGTGGTCTGGATCAGGGACCTCGATCTCTATGTGGTCTCGGCGTACGTCCAGTACAGGGACGACATCGAGATACACATTGAGGCGGTCCAGAGGGCGATAACGGCACTAGCAGGAAATCCGTGCTAATTGTGGTGGACTCCAACGCGAGGAGTCGGACTTGGGGTGATAGGCTGACCAATGACAGGGGTGAGACAATGGAAGAATTCATAGAGGTAAACGGACTCTGGCTGATGAACGATGGAGGATAAATGAGTACGTTCTCCAACAGGAGGGCCGAATCATGGATCGAGGTGACAGGGTGGAGAGTCGAAGACGGGCGTGTTCAGAGTGATTACAGAGTCATCCGGTACGAAATCCGCTGGGAGCGGCGGCAGAACGAAAGGGAGGGGCCTTGGGAGAGGCTGTCCATACGAAGGGCGGACTGGGGAAGATTCAGGAGGGGTCTAGAAGACCAACTCGGCCAACCGATAGAAGGGCAGGTCACGGACAGAGAGGAATTAGAAGAACAAGCAAGGAATCTAACTGGCGCTTTTAGTAGTGCATCCGAAGAAGCAATTCCGAAGATCTGCTGGACGGCGGAGCTAACCAGGGAGAAGAAGTCAGTAAACGCGGCCCGTATAGGGCGTACCAGAGGGAGGATCGTGACGAACACAGGGCCGAACTCAGACGCACATACCTACCTGAGGCGTAGGAACACCTACCACTACAAGATCAAGAACGTGAAACAAGACAGCTGTCGAGAATTTGTAGGCCGAACCGGGAATGAGGAACCGTTCGCCATTATCTACAAGCTAGCGTGTGGTAAGTTCAGAAAAAGGAAGGCTACATGGCGATGGTCAGCGAGGGAACGCGCGCGGTAGATTGGGAAGGATCCATGAACATCCTCCTAGACGAGCTGATCAAAAGCGACCCTGTCGACGAGGACATGGAAGTACACTGAAGAGTGAGGGCGGAAGTAAGGGAAATCCCCGACGTCGAAGATGCGGCCGAATTTGAAATGGAGGAGGCAGAAAGCGTCCTGCGGGGCCTGCCAAAAAGAAAATCGCCGGGTCCAGACGGCATAGTGTACGAAATGGTAAGCGATGCGTGGCGTGGTAAGCGAAGCGTTATTGGGGAGGCGATGCTTCAAATCTGGAACGAGTGCCTTCGGCTAGGAGCATTGCCGGACGATTGGAAGATCGGTAACCTGGTGCTCCTCCTAAAAGAGAGCGAAAGGGATAGATCAAGTTCCGCATTGTACAAGCCGATCAGTCTGCTATCGGTGTTGGGTAAGATCTTGGAGAAGTTACTTTACAGAAGACTAGAAGACAGCCTGGAAGGGGAGAGCAGCCCGAACCAAAACGGGTTCAGGCGGGGGCGATCCACCATAGATGCGCTGGATGAATGCAGGAGAATCGTAGAGACGTCGGAAGAAAAATACGTGCTGGGGATATTCCTGGACGTCAAGGATGCCTTTGACGCCCTCTGGTGGCCAGACGTCCTCCGGGTACTGAGGGCGAGAACGTGCCCGAGTAACCTGTATCGGGTCATAGAAGACTATCTCACCAACAGGAGGGTAGAGCTTAGGGAAGGTTAGGACAGCGTCGTGAGGGACTGCCAAAGGGGCTGCCCTCAGGGGTCAATACTGGGGCCATTCTTCTGGAACCTAGTATTTGACGAAATCCTCGAAAACGACGAACCGTGGTGCAAAAAAGTGGCGTATGCGGACGACGAGGTCATCATCATAGAAGGCAATTCAAGAGCTCAACTTGAGGATCGAGCCAGCGAGGTCTTAGGGAGAACGTTGGAGTGGTGCAATCTTCATAAACTGCACCTCTCCGAAGAGAAATCGGTGGGCCTTATGCTCAAAGGAAAATTTCACCGAGAGAGGCGACCGAGGGTAAGAATGGGACATCATAGACTAAGAATGGTGGACGAGGTCAGGCACCTGGGGATATACTGGGTGGAAGGGATGACGGCATCCCCCACATGAGAGAAGTGAAAGAAAGGGGACAAAAACTAGGGATGACTCTCAAGCGAGTCGTCAAAGTCAGATGGGGATTAAATCACAAAACCATAGAGATCCTCCACACGGGAGTTCTCGAACCCGTCGCTCTTTACGGAGCGGAGATCTGGTTCGACAAGCTGAACGCTAGGCTCAAGGACGGGCTGGGCACCACTCAGCGCTCGATGCTTCTAGCATCAACTAAGGCGTATAGAACGGTGTCCACGGATGCGTTGGGAGTTCTAGCAAAACGGATGCCGCTGGTACTCAGGGCAGAAGAAAGGTGGGTCCGGAGGAAGATTCGAAGGATCCCGGTTGATATAGGTGAATTTGTATTTGATGGCAGGGAGCAGATGGTCGAAAAGGCTCTCGTCGAAGTCCGCGAAAACATCCTGAGGAAGTGGGAAACCTCGTGCAACAGGTCAGGAGACGGAAGGTTCACGCATGGATTTTTCCCCAGCGTGGCAGATAGGCTGCAAATATCATGGGTCGAACCCTCGTACTGGATCACCCAGCTCCTGACAGGGCATGGCGACTTCAGGGCGAAGTTGCGATCTTTCGGTTTGATAGACAGGGGCGAATGCGAGTGTGGAGCGGAAGACACAAGCGAGCATCTCCTAATAGACTACGCGATACCAGAGGTAGAAAGGGAGAGGGGTCTGTTACAGGTCTTTGTGGAACAACGCGGAGTCAGATGGCCACCACGCCCACAGGACCTAGTAGCAGAAGACATACGACCGCCTCAGGGAGTTTGCCGAGAGAGTTCTCAAGGACCGGGAGGAGCAGCGCCAATAGGAGGCGTAGGTAGTAGATAATAAGGTACGTCCCTTACCAGAGGGAGCATTGCACATGCATCTGGTAGCGATAGTCGTGCTTATCGACTACCTTGGGCTCGGGTGCCAAGCCCCCCGCTCGCAAACGAGCGGGTATCCAATTTGAGGTCAGGTTTCGAGGGGGCAGTGGTAACGAACCGTACGGTGAGGTGGACCCCAGGGTACATTGAATCCGGGTGATCCGGTGATCATGGGGCCTTCCCGGTAACTAATGCCTAAGCCGTAATTCAGGAAGTCAGTGTGCTCGGCTGACGCCCGGACATCGTCCGGGTGGGTGAGGTCGGTGCAACGACCACGTCAGGAGGGCGGATATGCTTAATTGCTTGGTATCGCCTAGTCTAGTCAAATCCAATAGTGTCTGTCATACTTAACAATTTTATTTTTTTAAATTGTAATTACTAGAGAAATGAATATATGCAGTAGATTATTGCTGAAATATGCGCATATACCGGGTGTAACAAGATCATGGTACTCCCCCCTTTTTTCCTTTAGTTTTCAAGATAAATGGTTGAAATTTGGAACATCCTATATACCTAATAAACGTCACTTTTTGACATATTAAATGATTTGTTGTCACTTCCGGTTTCACCGGAAGCGACACTAACTTTTGATTTTCAAATAGAACACCCTATATATTAATGCATTTTTGAATTCTGTTTAATTTTCTAAATCCAATGATGCCACATAAGTGACATTTCAGTCTTCAATATTTATTTTAATTTAATTTTTAGTTTTCTATTTAAGTGTGGCATGACTGTTCCGATTTATTCTAATTGAGCCGTGTAATACTAGAAAAATCGAAATCCCGTCGAAACTAGTAAATTATGTGACTTATGAGCAAATAAAGTTTATCAAAATGGTTTTTGGGACAAAACACGATCTTTTCAAATGTAACCATATTGGTACCGTGGTACCATTTATTGCTAACATTAATAAGGAATTTATTCATGTGCCTTATTAAAATCTGCGATAAATACAATCAAAATTACAGCTAAGAGAAAATAAGAAAATACAATTTTGTTAGAATTGTAGGGTAAGAAGTAAATAAGGTGGCTTTGAAAACAATGAAATATTTAGCTTGTCAAACGTTTGTTGATTTACCAGTGTTTTTATTGTTTTCAGTGTTTTCAAAGCCACCTTATTTACTTCTCACCTTATAATAATTGGAACAAAATCGTATTTCCTCTTAGCTGTAATTTTGATTGTATTTATCGCAGATTTTAATAAAGCACATGAATAAATTCCTTATTAATGCTAGCAATAAATTATACCACGGTACCAATATGGTTACATTTGAAAAGATCGTCTTTTGTCCCAAAAACCATTTTGATAAACTTTATTTGCGCATAAATCACATAATTTAGTATTTTCGACGGGATTTAGATTTTTCTAGTATTACACGGCTCAATTAGAATAAATCGGAGCAGTCATGGCACACTTAAATAGAAAACTAAAAATTAAATTAAAGTAAGTATTGAAGTCTGATATGTCACTTATGTGGTATCACTGGATTCAGAAAATTGTGGAGAATTCAAAAATGCATTAATATATAGGGTGTTCTATTTGAAAATCAAAAGTCAGTGTCACTTCCGGTAAAACCGGAAGCTGAAAAAAATCATTTAATATGTCAAAAAGTGACGTTTAATAAGTATATAAGATGTTCCAAATTTCAACCATTTATCTTAAAAACCAAAGGAAAAAAGGAGGGGTGTACTGTATTTTTAAATACATACAGGGTTATTCAAATTCGAGGCTCACCATTGGGATCTCGGAAACCGTAAGAGTTACAAAGACGGTTAAATTGGGGCAAAGTTGCGCTATACAATGCTGATTAATATTTAAAAAAGAAATTTGAACTACCTATCTTAGTTTTTTTATTAAGAGCAAAAAACAGAAAAATGTCAATTTGGTTTTTTGGGCATAATTTGGTTGTTATTAAAAATTTTTCAAATCTGTTAAAACTTTCTTCAAGCAACTTTTTAGCCGTAACACTGTAGTGGTATCAAAAATTTTCTACGACGTTTCGGTTTTCCGGAATCATCATCAGGTTTGGTTTTTCTTATGGGCGCCATGTTGGATTTTTATAGCATCTCATAGAGTTTTTAATGGTGATTTCAACGATGTATAACATGATGGCGTTTCACTGCCGAAAACGACTGTTATTTACAAAAATAGTAAATTTCAATAGATTGCCATGGAAAAACAACACAAAAGGAAAATTCGACGTTCACCATTGGGATTTCGAAAACAGTAAGATGGACGAAGACGGCTAAATTGGGCCAAAGTTGCGCTATAAAATGCTTTTTTCACTATCGTCAAAACTACAGAAAAATGCTATTTAGTTATTTATAAATCAGCATTACCATAATCAATGGATAGGCCGTGGCGTCGTGGAATGGCCTGCCCGATCACCCGATTTGTTTCCGTTAGATTTCTTTTTGTGGGGAAATCTCAAAAATAAAATCTATAAGAAGAATATCAATAATAGAGACGAATTCAGAAGAGACATTGTAAACGCATTTGCTACAATTCGAGCAAGAGATATTCAAAGAGCTATAAACAATACTAGAAAAAGAGCAAATCTTTGTATACGTGAGAACGGCCTTCAGTTTGAGCATCGCCTGTAATAAATAAACTAAATAACTAAATAGCATTTTTCTGTATTTTTGACGATAGTGAAAAAAAAACTAAATTAGAAAGGTCAATTTTCTTTTTTATTATTAATCAGCATTTTATAGCGCAACTTTGCCCCAATTTAACCGTCTTTGTAACTCTTACTGTTTTCGAAATCCCAATAGTGAACGTCGAATTTTGTTTTTGTGTTGTTTCTGCTTGTTTTTCCATGGCAATCTATTGAAATTTACTATTTTTGTAAATAACAGCAGTTTTCGGAAGTGAAACGCCATCATGCTATACATCGTTGAAATGACCATCAAAAATTCTATGAGATGCTATAAAAATCCAACATGGCGCCCATAAGAAAAAACGAACCTGATGATGATTCCGGAAAACCGAAACGTCGTAAAAATTTTTCGATACCACTACAGTGTTACGGCTAAAAAGTCGCTTAAAGAAGGTTTTAACAGATTTGAAAAATTTTTAATAACAACCAAATTATGCCCAAAAAACCAAATTGACATTTTTCTGTTTTTTGCTCTTAATAAAAAAACTAAGATAGGTAGGTCAAATTTCTTTTTTAAATATTAGTCAGCATTGTATAGCGCAACTTTGCCCCAATTTAACCGTCTTTGTAACTCTTACGGTTTCCGAGATCCCAATGGTGAGCCTCGAATTTGAATAACCCTGTATATGCAGTAAATATTGTGAATATGCATATGCATATGCAATAGCATATGTTCAAATTCGACTTTAAAAACGATTTATGATCAATTTTAAAAAGTTAAAAACTGATTTACACATTAAAATTCACAAATAAAATAATAGCAAAACATTAAATTTTTAATACGTTGTATTTTATCAACAAAATTACGGTAATATAATTAAAGTAATAAATAATAGTAATAGATAATAACAACTTTCCGTCTTATTAATACATTCAAATTAAGCCTACATCATAGTATAAAATTGCAATCAACGTCACATTTTATGACCAACTGACCGTGCGCAGGTAGATTTTCTGCAGACCTTCCCAGAAATCTGTAAACCGAAGTCCTCTCTTCGGTTCAAAGGAATAAACGGAACGGCAGCCGTTGCTACAAATTATATCTGCAGCGCTAGCTGTCACTTTTAAGAGGGTAGGTACTGACCGGTGAAAAGGCGGGTGGTTGCAATTTTTAAAATACAGTTGTAGTGTAAGTGTAATCTGTAATGCATGAATATGGGGAATGGAAACCGAATAATAATGGCGCCTAGCATTATAGAAATTCGGTAATAGGCAATAAGCGCATGCGATTTGTATATACAGATACATAGATCGAAAATAGGGTTCAGAGTTCGTATTATTAGTAAGTAAGCATAAATACGAGTACAAGAGGAACCAACGTAAACTATACTAGGAGCGGGAGGGCAGACGGAGGTCATAGGCAACCGAAGAGGACGTGAAAGCCCATCACCCGCTATGGAATTCAAGTAGAGCAAACATCAGAGGACGAAGACCGCCTGTTTGTGGCAATGACGGATGAATTAACAGAAGGTAGAGGAAACAGACTTTGCCCCCAAATGCGATAATCTGGATACAGCTTCGGCCCGCCATGCAAACCGACGCCTATATCGAAGATTTGGGAACGGAAGGATTCTGGGGGGAAAACAGCACCGAAACAAGATATAGAGCGATCGGGTACACCATAAAAAACCTGGGAAGAATCGGCAAGAAAAAAAATTATGATGAAGAAGGAAATAAACCGCATATGTAGCTCAAGAGAAGAATCAGACAACAAGGAAATAGAAGTAGAGGAAGAAGATGTAAATATCGAAGGATAATGTAGAAGAACGGCGAAGGAACATATACTATAACAACAATAACAATAAAAATAAGGAATACGTATACAATTGAAAATAAAAATTTTAATAAGAACAATAATGATTAGACTAAGCTAGCATAAAGCATGTCTGCCATAAGGCATTTTATATCATAGACATAGGAAATTAGCGGATATACCTACTACTAGTATAAGATGACAAAACATGTTTAACCATCTCGGTCATATATTCAACTCCCATTGAATAAGTGATCTACTAACTACCTTGCACTGTAGAATCGGTGTCTAGCGGCTAGCGTCACAGGTATGTTAACGTTATACAGTGCTCCCAATCCCCACCTATCATAACAAATTCCTTCACACTCTATTGGCATGGGTGGGCCCGGCATAATCCAGGATTGATCCACGGGAATCTGCTCCATGTCAATTGATGATAATAATGATGATGACCTTGGTATATAATATACTATTAGTTAGTTGTGCATCTTTCTTATAAATTCCAATGTTGTTTATTGTTACCAGTAGTGCTTTATGCCGTAGCCTATCATACGCTCTTTCAGAGTATATAAAGTTAATAAACAAATCTGCTTGCTGGTGCCTTTCAGCTAAAGGTTGGGGGCAGAATATGGTTTCTTATATTCCCATCCCCTTTCTAAACCCAAATTGTTCATTACTAATCATCTCATCGCATTTTCAGTATATTCTAGAACATTGTTTATCAGGCTTACTAATCCATATTCAAACGGGATGAAAACGGATTCGAGCCAGCTTGTAGGTACTGTTCCGGCGGGGTAAATTTTATTAAACAAGTCCAAAAGGAGGTTTATGTTGTCATCGACCAGTATACACAATTTATATGAACTTCAACTGTCAAGGCGAGTTTGTTATTTTTAAGCTGATGTAAAGTGTAATGGGACTGTTACTTTATATGTATGTAGGTACTATTAATTTAATATAAATGAATAAACGAGGTACCCTGCCTAGCTCATAAGCCCTTGATGCAATAGGTACGGGCAGTGATGGGTCAGTCCCTGCACGTGGTAGGTATATCTAACATTAATGCTAAGATGCCAGACTAGCACTGCTATACTCAATAATTAATCGTAATTCACCTTTAAAACAACAGTGCGGCATACTCATATATGAGTCAATTCTCAGACCACTACTAAGCTACGCATGCCCAGTTTGGGGAGCCACTTCTTCCACACACATCAAGAAACTGCAAGTGTATCAGAACAAAGTCCTCCGGATAATCTTTAACGCACCCTGGTTTGTAAGGAACCACCAATTACACTCCGAAGCGAATATCCCTCTCATACAGGAACACATTAAGACCCTAACCAAAAGATATTTTGCAAACATCTCTCGATGCAACAGTGCCCTACAATATGCAACCGGCTCTAGAAACATTCATCACCGACTCAAAAGGAAGCTTCCGCAAGATCTATATCTAAGTTCAACCAGTGATAACAGTGATTAGTGCAATGACTGCAAGCGAAAGACAAGGTTTTAGTTAGGCATTTTAATCCACTAGTTCATATGTCCACAACATGTTCTTATTGTAATATGAGTCATGCATAGCGAATATATCGCTGAACTGACTATACTTAATATATATAAAAAAAAAAAAAATAAAGAAAATAAAAGCACATGTAGGTTATATCGTACAAAATCTATATCTATATAAAAACACAACCTAACAACCTGATTATATAAAATCTTGTGCTATACTTACTGTACGTTTGCGTAATAATCCTAGTAAGTGCACTTACAACTATACGAGGTCTGGCGTGTTGTGGTCCCGGGAAGTTGGTTTAAAACGGGCCCAACTGGTCTTATATTTTATAGCACAAAATGGGCTTTTTAATAATGCACACTACACTAGCCCATCACTTTCTTAAACCCAAGCCTCTGGCTTCTTTGGTGGTGCCACTCCAAGTGTATTTTTTCCCGCCATTCACCGTAACACCCCCGCTTGTACACCTCAACAACCACCATCACAAGACAAAAGTCCCTAAATTGTTGTTATTGCCACAAATACCTAGATGGGGTTTCGGGCACGTTGCAATTAGAGATCCTGTATATATAAAGATAAGAGTTGGGAAAATGCCGTGATACAGTTTGATTGGTTTGGATCAATTTTTGCATGGACTACTTAATTAAAATGCATTTACTTGAAATCTGTTAAAATTGACACTTTTGATGTTTATTAATAAAGGGCCAAATACGACAAAATGACTGGCTGCAGCGCAAAAAATTGTAATAATAGAGCTGAAATAAAGGAAAATAATGTTAATCTGTTCAAATAAATCTTGTGTTAAAATATTTGCGGTTTTTATATTTGACTGGTTAAGTGACACTGTGATGACAATTAAAATGACGTTTATGTTGATCACGTGTTTGGATCAAAAATTGCTGTCAAAATAGTCTCATTTTCCCAACTCTTATCCTAATATATACAGGGTCTCTAGTTGCAATTTCCAAATTCGACTTTAGTATTGCGGGTCCTTTATCATTGTTTCTGCGGTAAATGGGTATTTTACTAAAATTAAATTTAGTTCAATATTTAGCATAAAAAAGTTTGTTACAGAAAGCGTGACAGACAGGCAGCTTTTAGAAAACTGTCCGATCTTGGGATCGATGCTCATTTGCCATTTTTGGCAGTTTTTCGTAAGTTTCCAACAAACAACACGAAATTATAATGATCCCGTATTACTAATACGTGTCGCAGACGTAGCCCTAAGAAAAGTAAAGATATTATTTATGTAAGTAGATAAAATATCGCGGCCAGTAGTGTTTTTGCAAATGTTTATGCTATCGCGTCCTCTTATTAATTTTTTTACGAGAAAAGAAACATACTAAGATAATAGAATTCTAATAAAACCAATCAAAAATGTTTTATAAAACTAGTACAAATAGAAGTGAATGAAATACTAATTCACTTAATTTAATTTACACATACAGAGATATTTGTTTGGCAAAAGTTGTGCTTGATGTTTCAGTGTCAGGTATAATGGATGACCAGAACGTTATGAAAATTAATGTAGGAAATTTATAAACGGTCTAAAATAATGCACTAAAATGTACAACCCACATAATATCGTAACAGCTACCCACAGCCTAGGTTTAAGTTCTTTTACTTTTCTGGTTAACTTATAACGAAAATAAACATTTACAGCGATTTGCCAGATTTTGATGATGGTGGTTTACGGTCCTTAACGGCGAATACGCTCCTAGCGATTTATTTGGATATTTCTTATTGCTTTGCTGACATTATAATTTATGATGGTCACGTTCGGGAATAATTTCGTTTTGGACACAACTTTCCTGCGCCATGGTCAACAGAAATAATCCTTTGTAGCTTAGTCACGATCACAAAAGTTATAATAAATCGTCGAGTGTAATGTAAAGCCTCGTGCATTATCAGTTTTATTTTCAAATGGGGAGGAAGTTATTTTTAATTAATGATGTTGGTTAAATTTTAGTAGTATACTATTAAGTATCGTTTTCAGAAAAAAATCAATTCAAATAGAAACAATTCATATCCAATTTACAAGTTAGAGAATTTACTACTATAATATTTCACTACTCTATAGATTACACTTCAGTTTTAGCAAAGAGATGTAGAATGTAAGCATCAACAAAAGTTTAATATAAAGCGATGGTTTAATTTTTTTAGGCGTTTTTTATACATTTCCAACATATTATAATTTTGACAATACAACTCAAAATAAAGTGTCCAATCAAAATCTTACATTTCTGTGTACTCGACCAATATCTGCTTTTCATTTTTTTTTCTTAAATCAGCAATATTTACGTCAAAAATTCTTGCAGTGATAATACGAACGTCAAAATTTCTTATACTTTAAAAACTGTTATTTTGGATTTGTTTCATCACTCGTAATTATTATATTCGAAAATTCCATACTTGCCATACTTTTGTAGTAGGTATGTGATGATAATGTGGTAACTCAATGTAGACAGTTAATAAACAAAATTACACGTTTTGGTTGGCTTTCTACAGGGTGTAAATAAAATGTGGAGCAAAAAGGTAAATGCGTTACACTTTGGGGTATGTAAATTAAGAATTATCTATTTTTAATGATACTTTCTGCACCGTTTCCGAATAGAAAGCACCTAAAGAAAAATAAATCTGGCAACAGTGTTACGCTACTACAGCATTCAAAATTCAAAAAAATTGTGTTGCGTAGGTATCGTATACGTTTTTGAGCATCTGCCTAAATGCGTTTACATGCATGGAGTAGTAGGTGTTTAATTAACAGATAAAGTTGAATTTTGATGTATCGATTCAATTTCAAAAAGCACAAAATTCAGTTTAAGTAATTTGTTGGCAGGTGTGGCTCTTAGTTTTAACACAATGACACTCGCCCAATATTAAATACATATCTGCGTATTCAGAAAATAAGAATTCCATAACGAGCAATGCTGTTAATTAACAAGAAAACATCACAAAAAACTGAACATTAAAACTGAAAGAAAAAATAATAAATAGTGAACATTGCAATTTAATAAAAACTATGAAATTATAAACAACAAACAACAATAATAAACAAATCTGAATAATACTCACTTAAACGTTAATAACAAAAAATGACCAAAATTAAGAGGAACGATTAGAAAAATTAACTGAATTTGCAAATGTGTATTTAATTTGATATTCGGCAAGCAGGTATATAATATTATGACGGTGATTATGACTTACGGTGAAGTTAACTATCTTGATCTGTAGCGAGTATGATAATAATTGCGCTGATGACAGATTGTAAAAGGTTATTTCATCGTAAGAAAAAATTATTTTTAAAAATTTACTGAAGCAATTTCCAGCCCTTAAAACCATTAAACAATATCTAGGTCTAGAGTGATGAATTTTGACAGATGGGTAGAGAAAAGTTGTTTGAAAACGCGAGAATATCATGCGTGAAGTGTTAAGTTTGAAGGCCCCTTATTAAGGACCAAAGGACTACGGGAAAATTTTGATGGCGGCTTCGAAGTTTCTTCAGATCATAGATCAGCGCAGTATACGTTTTGCTCCACATTTTATTTACACCCTGTATAGCAACAAGTGGCAATGAATTATTTGCGTTCCCTCAAAAGACAAAACTGGTTGAAATATAAGGTATGTATCAGAAGTAGGGACAAAACACAGCCTTAATATTTAAATTTCAGTTAATCGAGTAAGCGCAATATTTATAATATGCGAGACATACACATAAAGTAATTAAATCGCCAAAGATCTATTTTCTTCAATTTTACGTCACCTTTTCACGTTATACGTCATGTGTTGGATGATGTTTTTACTATAATAAATGATTGGTCATTTTAATTGGTTCACCTCCTAACCATTTTCATATACCAATATTTATAAAATCGTGCAATTGAGAACAGAGGCAGATTTGTATATTTTGATATAAATGGTATTTCTTTGGTCTTCAGACACTCCACACAGGCTTTTGGGCATATTGACGGGATTCAAGATTCGGTAAAAAACATGATTATGTCATTTTTGTGATGTTTGGATTAGGGCTACTGATGGAGATACCATATTATAGAAAAAACGTGCCGAGCACCTATTCTACCTCGAAGGTGGTTTGGAAAGGAGTGCATTTCTTCAAAAATATGAACGTTTCAGTTCTTGACATAGTTATATTTCGATAATCGTCACTCCTATCAAAAAAAGTAATTGAACCTTTCTTGTGGAAAATTACAAATTCGATAATAACTATTTTTACAATAAAACTAACCACTAACGAGATAAATACGCAAAAACCAGTTTTTGCTGACGTTTGGCTCTGCGTAAAATTTTTAGCAGCACACCGATCGATGGGGACTTTTGACATTTCATTTAGAACTGTGATATGAAGTCCCACACTAAAATTCAGCTCCATCGGAATTATTCCGAACTTTGGATATTTTTGTGTCTGTTTTGACTGGACTATGAAAGTTTTATAATTTTAAACTGTAAACTAAATAATAAAGAATACAGCTTAGAGTTTGTTGTAGTAGATGTAAAAGATCAACATATTTCCAAAACTTTTCAAATTACAGAAGATTATTAAAACTAAAATTTTGACTTTGACACACTGTAGGTATCTCTTTTAATAGCTACTAACCTTTGGACTGAGGTTGGTAATCCCAGGTAAATTATAATATTTGACCACATGATTTTACTGTTGGGCCATTATTTAAGGACCGCTCTCTATATTTTTCAATTTAATATTCTCGAAATAAAATCTGTAATTTTCGACCGTTACATGATTGCATCAAGTGCAATCAACAAATGCAATGCATTTTTAATAAGGCATTTAAGTAGTAACATCTGAAAATACTTTGCTTCAGTTCTGCCTTTGCCTCTTTGTAGAAAGGTTAGGTGAATTGTATTTCTAGTTAACTACAGAAGTCAAAGCTTTTACTTCAGTGGTGTTAATACACAGTAAAGTTTGAAAGCTTTTACAGGAACTTCGAGAGATTTTTCTATAGGATTTAGCAGAAGCTGAAATCAAACTCACTTCTGTGCTTTGGTTTTATATGATTTACGTTGTTTTATTTGTGGCTTCTAAGGTTTTACAATCATTTTAAGTTCAACCTTTAAAGAAAGTTTTCGAACACCTGTCTAGATTTTAATTTATATGTTTGAAATACTATTCAAAGGAACAATGCTTTGCACTGTTGTATTCTTAAAATTAGAGTTTATTTCTAGTTTTAAAAAATGACAAAACTGTTAATAAATGTGAAACTATACAATATAATAGAAATTAATATTAATTATAAAGACGTCATTGGAATTCCGTGAGCTATGCTAACCATAAATTACTAATTAAGAATTACTAATTAAGACTGACCTTGCAAGTATGGAAGTAATTTGCACATAAATTCTCCGAAGATGAAATCTCGAAGTAATGCCCCGACGAGTGTGAACGGCATACATAACACACCAAGCAATAGATCGGATACTGCCAGATTTAACAAGAACAAGTTCGTTATTGTTCGCATTCTCTGATTCTGTACCTGAAAAAAGGAAAAGCATTAATTTCAAGAAATTATTATTATATTTTTTTATTAAGAAATTCTTTCGCTTTTGATTTTAAATTATTAACGTTTTAAAATAAACATGTGAATGTGTTAGTTTTAAAAGCACGCTTAAAGCTATTTATTGGGGGTGGCTTACTTGATTCACAAACTAACATAATAGGATGACGGAAACTCCCCTAATATTAGTAAATCAATGCTGCGAGCGCAGTAAATTGCTTCTACACGTTTAAGAGTATATTTGAGCGTAATGTGCCTCTTTATCTCTGACATCACATAGCTATATCTAATTATCTACAAATTCAGTTACAACGGTTCCGTATTATTCTCCTGAATACTGGGCCTTTATACAAAGTAGGTAATTTTAGTACCACTTCATTCATGTAAAACAGCTTATTTTTAGAACAAAAACGACGCTACGTTACTTTGACCATATAATGGACAAAAAGTAAAAGGGCGTTTTTGGAGGAAATGCCTATTTTTTATTATGACGACGATAAAAACGTAGAATAATGTTAAGGTTGAGCAGTCCCTTATTACGGTAACGAGAGACTGAAAAAGAAAGGTATTAGCTGAAGTACGTGCTTTTACGTGTATAAACAGACAAACAATTTTTAGAGCAGAATTTATAAATTACTCGTAAACAAATTATATTTAAGGATTAAATGTATGAGTGCATCGATAAATTATTTTTAAATCCTATACCAAGTTGTTGCCTTAAGGGGCGAACATAGGGAAATAGCATGGGAAATCGTATATACAGGGTGACATTGAGAAAACTACAATGCATAGTACCACGCGATAGAGGACCATAAAATAATAAAAAAAGTTTTTATACGCTAATGTCCGATCTCCGTTTTTTTTTCAAGATTGGATGTTAAAAGTTTGTTAGGTTAGGTTATGATAATATTCTAATAATGCTCGAAACTAAAATACCTACACAAAATAGCCACCTGCAAGGGCATATAGTGTGCACTAATTTTGGTTCAATTATGTCTTCACAATCTGACGAAATTTAAAAAAATTTGAATTTTCTAACAAACCTTTAACATCCTGTATCTTGAAAACAAAAGGCGATCGGACATTAGCGTATAAGAACTTTTTTTATTATTTTATGGTCCTCTATCGCGTGGTACTATGCATTGTAGTTTTTTCAATGTCACCCTGTATACTTATGCTGATTCCTGCTCCACGTTTGAGTTGATAGGATTGATAGTGGTATCAATCGAAATACAAAAAAATGCGCTTAATTTGATACTAGTTTACTTGAATTTGTTGCTTGTTTAAGAAAGAAATAGATTAAAAACTGCAATAAATAATTTACATTTTATTCACAAAAAGCAGACCAGCCATGAACAAATTTGAAGTTTCTTTACGCCAAAATATTATCATTATTGTAGTTTTTAAGCTATTTCTTTCTTAAACAAGCAACAAATTCAAGTAAAATAGTATCAAATTAAGCGCATTCTTCTTGTATTTCGATTAATACCACCATAAATCCTATCAACTCAAACGGCAAGCAGGAATCTGCATATACATATGATTTCCCATTATATTTCCATATGTTCGGCCCTTAAGTCAAACGCACGGTATAACTAGTTTGTAAGTACAATAATCAATTAATTAACTTTTCAATCTATACACTTGAAAACCGTAAACTTTTAGTTTTATTATGCATTAATCTAGTAATATACAGTGTGTAAAGTGATGAGGTTTCCTATAGGGATTTTTAGGAGAAAAATTTATTGTTTTTAAAATATTGTGCTTGTATCGAAACCCCTTATAGTCAAAGAAAAATCCAGTAATCACTTAAGATAAGATCAAAAACTTGAAATAATGTCGAGTTGTTGATTTTAAATATGACGAAGTCCGAATGTTACATCAGTATCGTGTTACGTGTTTTTGATCTTATGTGATTAATGGATTTTTCTTTGACTATAAGGGGTTTCGATACAAGCACAATTTTTTATAAAGAATAAAATTTTCTCCTAAAACTCATATTAAAAAAAATTTTCCTATAGGAAACCTCATCACTTTACACACTGTATAAGGTTATTCAAAAGTAAGTTACATTTTGAAGTAGATATAACATTTGTAAGAATTAACATATTATATAGGTACAAAGTAATAACACATTTGTATTTATCGAACAATGGGATTTGTTCATTAATCACATTTATTCGTTTTGGTTATCAGTTATCATGGTAATAGGTTTTGTTTATAATCTGTCAAAAGTAAATTTACTTATTGAATTTTTACATCGCTATCGTTGACTGTGTTTTAAAATGGTTTTCACTTTGCAAGATCGAATTAGTCTTGTTCAATGTTATTCTGAATGCGGAAGAAGTTTAACAAGCGGCATACGAAAATCCAGAACAAAACATAATTTAAGAATTGGTCCGTGCAGTTGACATAGAAGAAAGATTGTTGTTTGTTGTACAACAAAATGGCGGACATATTCAACATTTACACTGAATCCAGTAAATCCCATATCTTTATGAGTATAAATGTGTTTTTATTTTGTGTATATGTTAATTCTTACAAATGTTATATCTACCTCAAAATGTAACTTACTTTTGAATAACCTTATACATAGTAGGGTGGCCCTTAATTATGGTTGAAACAAATTTTGACCGGGTCACCCCTCAAATCGATTCTAAAAAAATAAAAAGTAATTTTAAGATTTACCAGACCTCTCAATTCCATCGTTAAGGGGTGCCCCAAGGAGCCTGCTTTTTTCCATATAAATAACATAGGTTTTCAGCACACTTCTGGTTTTTATTTTTTTACAAAAGTACGTGTGCCTTAAAAAATCCGGCGAGTGCTCCGATTCATTGCTCACTGATGCACCTTTCATGGAAAAATGATGGGAGCCAAGTGTCATATCTTAAGCAAATAAATGGGGGGTGAAGAAAGGGGTAATTTTAAAATATTGTCGTTTTTCTTGGTTGCAACGAGTTGTTAAGATATGACACCTGGCTCCCATGATTTTTTCCGTGAAAGGGGCATCAGTGAGCAATGAATCGCAGCGCTCGCCGGATTTTTTCAGGCACACATACTTTTGTAAAAAAATATAAACCAGAAGTGTGCTGAAAACCTATGCTATTTAAATGGGAAAATGCAGGCTCCTTGGGGCACCCCTTAACGTTGGAATTTAGAGGTCTGGTAAATCTTAAAATTACTTTTATTTTTTTAGAATCGATTTGGGGGGTGACCCGGCCAAAATTTGTTTCAACCATAATTAAGGGCCACCCTAATACATAGTATAATAGAAAGTATTTAAATAAATCTCAGTAACACTGCAGGGAGTGGTACAAAAAATATGTTAACCACTTGATTTTCAAACGTGTATCTACGATATTTAAATTAACATAACAATAAAACTTAGTGCCGGAGCAACGCAAATAAAAAATAACCTACCATTAAATTATTGAAATACAAATCAGGCCGCGACGGAAGACAAACTCACAACACACAGGAAAAGCATTTATGCGGCATTTCAAATTGTTGTTTTAAAGCAGTGATCCGTTTTCGTTTGTATCAATCTACGCATTGTTGTTGATCGTGTTTAAGGTGCGTACACATACGCGAATGAGTGCGAACGAATATTTTTTCAGTCATTCGTTTATTTTCGCGGGTACTGGAGAAATTAGCTTGCTCATTTTTTTATTAAAAAAAGATGAGGTCAAAGCAGGATGTAATTATTGCAAGTGCGTCGTATATTATTGTTAGTGGGGCTGAGGCAACTGAAAAGTCCCCAAAGCAGAGAAGAAAACAGCGCTGGTGGTTGACTTCTTTCTTCAAAAGTAGAAGTAGGTATAGGGAAACAGACTTAATGAATGATCTAAAAGCTGTAGAGATTCGCAGTCGCATAGAAAAAGCACGAGCAGCATTTATGGAAATGAGAAATTTGTTTATAGGCGGAGATCTGAGTATGGCTCTAAAAATACGAATGCTACATTGTTATGTCTTCGCGGTATTGTATTGTGGACTAGAAGCATGGACCCTCACTGAAACATTAAAGAAAAAACTGGAGGCGTTCGATATGTGGGTTTATCCCGCATTCTGCGCATAGCATGGACAGACCACATTCCGTGGCAGTGAGCAGGGAAGTGAGCCTAAAAGTGGGCAGCGCGAGTATGTAAATACGTCACTCATGCTGACTATGCTCCTGCCATTGCCGCTGCCCAGCACTCCCTTCGTTGGCGGTATTTTGCGCGGAAGTCAAAGGACCGACAGCGCGAGTGCGAGTAAGTGTTTACATTCTGCTCTCGCTCAGTTGCCGCCAAGCGCGCAAAAGGATTTCTATAATTCTTCAGGCTAAACCGTAGGTGATACAAACTTCTAAAAGTTCTTTTTAGACTATAAACAACCTATCTAACTAGGTACAATGAGTTTAAAACGAAATTATTGATTTTTCGTATTTTTAAAAATGCGAGATTTTTATCTACCATCTTCTCGTGCGAAGATGGCGTCGATTTTCTATCTTTTTTCTTTTTAAAACACTCATATAGTTTACATAAACTCAGGAGACAGAGCGCTGAAGCTGCGCCTAATTCTACGTCCTTCACTGCCCAAGGTCGAATGCGAAGTCTGAAGCGGCAATGTAAACACTCACTGCATTCGACGCTGCCACAGAAGCATTTTGGGGAGTAAATACAGCAGCGCGAGGAGCAGTGGCAATGGCTGAATGTAAATGAGGCATCAGAAATAGGCCGAACGAAATCTTCCTTAATTTCCTTTGATGTACCTCCCAGTAAGCGAACCCTAGTGAAAGAAAACGAACGCGTTCGATGGCATTTGTTAATACGTACACATTAACCGAACGAATTCGTTTGTAACTGTTCTTTCGCCTTCGTTCGTTGTATGTGTACGCTCCTTTTATTCTAATATCCTACATTCACTGTTTTATTTTTAAAATCTGAGAATCAAAAGTAGTGGGTAATATGTATTCCATGTGATTAGAAGCAGTCTATATTGTTTTATAATAACATTCCTTATTATAATGAATCGACAGCAGAAATTATGAAAATGTAGTAAAATAGTTGGTTAAGTAAAAACAGGGTTAAAGGTAAGTTTAAAATAAAAATCGACCATAATATGTATCAACTTTGTAAAGAAGAATAAGCTCTTGGGCGCATGTTTGTCTTCGTTCAATTGGAGAATTTTCTTAAATACTCTATCTCTTTTGAACAAAACAGCGTTGCACTTTTTATTATTCCTTGTGTATTGGCAGTCAGTAAATACCACAAGGCGTAATATGACTACGCTATTCTTCATAAGTTATTTTCTAAGGACGCGATAGCAGAAGTGAAATTCATGTACTTTCACAAATTAGTTAGTTGATTCTTTAGAAAATAACATTTTATTAACAATACGGAAATAATTGCTATTGTATGGGTGTTAGTTTATTCAGAAATAATTCTAAAACAAAATACTAATAAGTACTAAAAAAGGCGTACTGTATGGCAGAAAAATTGGTTAAGTAATAGATAGAAATGCAGCGATATTACCCTTTTACGTGAATTAAGGTGTAACGATTTCAATGATTTCAAAAATTATTTGCTAATTAAAATTAACGAAACCGTTCTTTTACATGGATTGGTCACAACCTCTAAAAACTATAACATGACTGTGTCAATTACAAAAATAAAGACTATGACAGTTGCTAAAGATCCCATACGCTGCAAATTGGAAATTGAGGAAAATATGGTGGAACAGGTTATGAAGTTCAAATACCTAGGAGTAGACATTACAAGCGATAGAAACAATTATGGAGAAGTGAAACGACAGGCGTGGAATGGGGCCAGAATATCAGGCTACCTGAGAGACATAACCTGATGGAACAAGTACCTATCAGTTGACAGCAAGGTGAAAATATATAAAACAATAGTCAGACCAACACTAACTTATGGAACCGAAACCCGAGCCGACACAAAAAGAACGAAACAACTACTACAAACCGCAGAAATGAACACACTCAGTATCATTGTAGGAAAAACGAAACTAGACAGAATAAGAAATGAAGTTATCAGGGAACAGTGCAATGTTACCGTTGTTGCAAAATTTGTGAAGAAAAAGCGCAAAGAGTGGAATGATCACGTAGAAACAGCTGCAGACAACAGACGAATAAAGACCGCAAAAAATTAAAAACCCCAAGGAACAAGAAGACCAGGTAGACCACAAAAAGGATTGGCGGAAAGTTGGTTTACTTCGTCTGCAGACACCATGAAACCACTCATAGGATAAAGAAAAACAGGTTTAACACCTATAATAAAAGAAAAAGAAACCTATCCTTAAAAAAAAAAAACAAGCACTCCGCCAGAAGATCGTCTTGTAGTTACTATACGGTTTTTAGACACAGGTCGAAGCTATCAAGACTTAAAATTTAGTTTAACGATTTCTGCTCAAGCTTTAGGTTTTCAATATGCTGTTTGTTAGAATTTCTTAATCCTTGGTAAACAACGTAAATCGTGTACCATAAACTGGTACGTAAATTTCTTCCGGTGATGTTACGGAGCTCTTTGAATTTTCAACTTTTTTAATTGTTTTCTAAATGAACCCCTAATAGATTGTATTTTGTTTTTGAAACGCCATCGCGATCAACCTTCATATTGTTTTTTTCCACTTCTATTAATGTGTCGTATCCCAAGTTTAATTTAAAATTAAAATTTCGACTTTGACACCTAGAATCTCTTTAAATATTAACTTTTGGGCTAAGGTAATCTTAGGTAAATTGTAATGTTTTAGGCTCCCGAATTTACTGTTGGCCTGTGTCCCATTGCGTATGGACTACCCTGTATGTACTAAGTGATTCACGTAAAAATATTTAAAAATGGAAACTAATCCAACTTACGCTTGTCTAAACCATCTTTTACTGCCTTTATTGCAGAAACATAAATGCTACTGATTTTTGATTATTGACCAGTTGCTATTAATCCAAGATAACCTTTATCTATTTACTGCCCTTGCGCAGTAAACGGACGCGCCATGCGAGTTTTACACATTACACTTATACTGAATGATTCATATGAGATGCGCCCCTTAACTATTGAAATAGGCAATCCAAGTTACAAATTCATAAATTAATAACGTTGATCTATGATTCCTAAAATAAATTCATATAATCAGAGATACCTTGCTTCAGAATGACAATTCAAATTGAAAACTTTTATAGCCTACAACTGGGAAATTAAGAAAAATAACCAAAATATATTTATATCAAAGCAAAACACACAAAAGTAACATTACGAAACTGAAGAAACGCAAGAAATAACAATTTTGTATACTAATAACTTTATCAAAAGAAATTATTTTTACAATTTAAAATTTCTGTCACTTTTAATGAATTAGTAAACAATGAGTATTTATGAACGTATCTACTAACTAGATCAATTTTTGTTTTTTAAGTTGCAGGTATTCTTAGTGGCTTTGGAAATGTATACATAAAGTTTGTCTGACGGTACTAAGTACAAACGGTAACTAGATACAGAGACGGTTTAAAATTGTAAGTGATTGTTAAGCAACACACCCTTGTGATTAATGTACCTATTACTGTAAATATAACAATATTTCCATTTTATTTGTTTGTATCTAGTTACCGTGTGTACCTAGTACCTGCATACAATTTGTATATTGGGTTGCATTTGAGAATTTCAAGGGGCGCGGCTTATGTGGATCAACCAGTATACATATATTGAGGTGATATTTAATTTGGATGCCTATGATTAAAGGATATGTTATTTTTGAATTAATTAACGAAAGTATTATTTTGCAAAGATCTTTAATGCAGATTTTTTTTAAATTCAAAAGATTGTAATATAATTTTAAGATACCTAAATTAAATTTAAGTTATTATAGTGATCAGTGTTAGTAAATAATTAGCTAAATTAGTAGTCTTAGAAACGTAAAATAAGATACTTTAGAAACCTTGTAAATAGTCATTATAGTAGAAAAACAAATGTGAGTTAAAAATCCAGGATATAGAAAAAACAATTTTATAATTCAGTTGATATTTTGCATTCGAAGGGGCAACAACAAATTTAAGTTGCTCGTCCCAAAAAGAATAAATATTGAATAAATAATCAACTATAAATACAATTAACAAGATAAAGAATCAGTATTAAATAAAAAGAAAGTGAATTGGAAGAAAATAATCAAGTGAAGGCTGAACTTCAAGCAGAAGCAGTTCGATCAAAAGCAGTTCTAGAAAAAGCAGTTCGAGTAAAAGCAATTCGAGCGGGGGCAACTTCAAGCAGGAGCGAGTCAAGCAGAGGCAGATTGAATTTTTGGTTTTTGGGGATAAAGAATTTTTTTTTAAAAGAAGAGGAAGTTAAAAGTGGGTAGTGAGTGTTTAAATAGCTATTTATGCAACGAGTTGCAAAATGATGGACTTTTTATTACCAGGCGTGAAAATGAACAACACGCCATGTGATAAAAAGACATGTTTTGCAACGTGTTTCATACAAGATTTTATCCAATTCAGATAACAAAATGTAAATGCCACATCTTCTTAAAAAAGGAGTTGGGTCATCGTGATAAAATGGGAGTGATAAAATGGGAGCATATTTTGTAACTAGTTACAAAATGAACCACTTTTCGCAACTCAAATCATCTTTTTGTAACTAGTTACAAAATGGGAGCATATTTTGTAACTAGTTACAAAATGAACCACTTTTCACAACTAAAATCAATGTCGAAATGTTGACATTTCGTAACTGAATTGGATAAAATAATTTTAAGATAATTTTAAGTAGGGCTGATAGGGAAAACAAGATAATAAAAGAAATCTGCATTATAAAGTTTCAGTAAAGTTTTATTTTGGTTAATTAAAAATAAATTTGAACAAACAATGAACCTACCCAACGACCCTTGAGGTAAGATCTCTGTAAGCAAACAAAATTAAAAGCAAAGAAAATTTTTATATTGTCGTATCCAATGTATTTAGTGTACGGGGTTCAGTACAATATATACCGGATGAGGAGTTTCAAAACGGAACATAGCAAAATTGCATTCGAAACTACGTTAGTGTACACTGTTGCTCTCCATGTAAACATAAAAGAATGGTACCTAATGGTATCAATGGATAGAGAAAAATAGTGCCCATAAGATGCAGATAAAATTAACTTGCAAATATTACTTTTAACTAAAATAAACTTCTATAAAAATTACAATTTAAAAATAGGTGTAGCTATAGCTTCTCAGATGTTTCACTTGTCTATTCCTGATTGCTTTACACAATTCTTGTTAAGTTAAGCAAAGTAAGCCCGGTTAAGGAAAACAAAATATAAGCCATCTTAAATTAAGCTGTAACGTAAACTGTAAGTGAAATACGTACATCTACCACCTGACTAAAAACAATCCAACATTTGTTGCTAGAAATAGCATGGAATGTTTCCTAAATATTTAACTAGGTCGTACTTAAAGCCGTTGTTTTAGTTTGTTTTTTTTAAATCGATTAATTTAGGAACACCAGCATGCCTTCCAGATTACCTAAGGTCGATATTTCAGTTCGAGTTTAACTTGAACGTGATTTTTAGTAGTAAATCTGTTTGTTTATAATTTATGTGGTCGATTCGTTCACTTCCGCAAATTTTCTGGAGGCATTTCACAACTTAGTGGCGAATTCTTCTGTGTTGAGGTTTGTTTATTCTGTGGTTGAGGTATAGCTGTAAAATTTTTCGAGTCCGGTCTAGTACAAATGATTTATGATAGTTATATTTACACTATACACTTGGTGCTGTATGCAGGCAAAAAACGGCGCACCAATCACGTGACTCGCATGCGGGCCGGATTGTGCATTGCACGCGTAAGACCACATACGCTAACGCACCAGCCTCAACACCGAAAGGTATAAGAGGTAAACGATTACATACATACATACATATTTAAATCTCCATCACTAAGTTGTAAAATGCCTCCAGCAAATTTGCAGAAGTGAAAGGATCGACTATACCTACGCCAGCATTTAAGCCACCTTAAGCCAATCTTTAGTTTCACCCTGAACTGAATTATTGGTTCTAAAACACCTTCTGTAAATATGTATTGACTAAAAAGAAACCTAACAATTATTGCTAGAAATAGTTTTAAGAATTTATCAAGGTACCTGTTTAACTTTCCTTTGAAATATTGATTAATTTAGGTACTTAAGCTTGTCTTTTAGATTACTTAAGGTCGGTATTTCAGTTCAGGTTTTATTTTTGTTTCTGTTATTTGCCTTAGAAATTGGGGATAACGTTAAATATGAGACATATCACCACAAACTACAAAAGCAGCCTAAGAGAAACACCGGGTGCTTTAAAAAGAATAAGATGTGGTTACCTTTGAAATTTGTTTGCATGTAAACTTTTATATGCCACTACATTGTTTCAATTTATACCAGATGTATAGTCGTCGAGAAGTAGAAAGCATTCTGAGATTTACGTATCGTATCTAGCGCTTAAGCCGGACGGTTATTTAAGTATCAGCGGTTCTGAATAGTTTATTCTAGTGGCTGTCTTATTATTTGTTTCTTTATATTGTTAAGCGAAATTACTAAGTATTTCAACTCTGATCATTATTAAACAAACTTTACAACTTACTATTTCAGTTTTATGTTTACTTAATCAGAAATATTTAGAAATATACATACGACATTGAACCGTTGTGACACCTCTGCTTTTCTCAAGCAGTTGTTTATCCCGCCTTTAAGAGCATGCAGAAATCACCCTCAGTGTACGTCAGTAGGTACTCGAATAAAATACAGTCGCCGTTTGGCCCGTACACTGCAACGTGCAGTAAGAGGATAGTTGTTTAAAATCTGTCGTAACTTGAAGGCTTCAGAATGTTTTTTAGTTCTCGACGACTATATTTTCCATTTTAAGACACTTTGTAGTTATCTAAACCTGTTCCCTGGGGAGTATCGCGTCCAGTAGTAGTATAGGTTAGACCACTTTAATTTCAGATATTGTCTCTTTTATGGCAGTTATATATTCAAAGTATACAGAACGTCTTTGACTTTTTTCAGGAAGAACATGTAAATCAAGCAAACTTGAAGGTTACATATAAATTAATTCTCTAAGTAAGCAATAATCACCTTTTTCCATCCAGGGAAGCATTAAAGCTAATAATAAAAGTGTCAATAGTAATTATTGTATCTGTACGCATTAGACATTCAGAGGCGAGAGATGTGTATTATTTACAAAAAGGGCAAACCCGTACCCATTTTGCTGACTAGACTAATATAGAAACTGTCAAAACTTACGTTATAAAACTTTTATATTTGACTATTCATTTAATTTAAAACGTTCGGAAGAGTGCGTCAGAATTGTCTTAATTTCTTGTTTTCACTATTTAGGTATGATTGGCAGCATAATATAATCAAGTTATTTACAGACGACTAAAAATTGAAAAATAAATTATTAGCTTAGTAAAAACTTATCAAAATTTATATTTACAGTACCATAAAGTGAGGGAGGCCTTTTTCCTATACAGGGATATGTACAGGGTGGTATAGAGTAAGAAAGAAAAAAAAGAAAAAAAGTGGGGAATGTGCGAGAAAAATGAACATCAACATTTGAGAGAGATCTACTAAGGCCCGGTTTTTCAATCGATGGTTAACTCTAACTAAAAGTTTATAACTATAGAAATAATTGTTGCAATAATGGTAACCGTGACTTTTAACCTTTAGTTAGAGTTAACCATCGATTGAAAAACCGGGCCTAAGTTGTTACAAATATTACAAAAGGGACAAACCTACTGCAAAGATATATGACGGGTAAGGAAGTTTCTTTCCTTTACTATGAAAGAACTGGTTAAATTAATTTATGTGACATGCCACTAGGAAATGTTACGAGTATTAGCGCCCTTTCCATACCATTCAGTAAAAACTTTAGTAAAGTTTCAAAATTTGTAGTTTATATGATACGTGGGTTGTTTTCATAAACTTTGTCTTTTGGATAAGTCCAAAGGACAAATCTGGGGCGGTCACATTTATCAAAAAGACCCGATTGGGGAAATGCAGCCTCAATATATCCATTCTCAACTAGTAATATCCAGAACGTTAAAAATAGTTACAAAATAACTGCAACAAAGGATTTAATGATTTTCAGTCAGTAACAAATTTTATTTCCAACGTATTTAATTAATAAATAAACATTTGAAGGTATTCGGGGTATTATATACCGGGTGTCAACGAAACCTGGGGCACCCCCATAATTTTTATTTTTTAAGATATCAAAATGAAATCTGGTATATGTAATACACTCTTTAAATGGCATTTGGTGACATAGGAAACAAGTTTCTGTCACTTCCGGTTACGTCGAAATTGACATCAACTTTGTTATTTTAAATTGAACACCCTGTATATTTATACATTTTTGGAATCTCCATTCAATTCTACGTATGGTAGTATTAAGTTCGAAATATATTGATGACAAAGTAAATTTTTGCAGAAATTAATCTAGAGTGCCATGACTTACGCAAAACGAAAGTCAAGGTGCCCCAACACTCGAGGCAAATTGTTTTAGAACTTCAACTATTTTCGTTTCTGTATTAGAGTGACCTAAAGTTGGAAAAAATGCTTTTTCGAGAATAACTGTATTTTTTCAAATGGCACTACGGTGGGACACTAGGATATTAAAAACGAGCGTTTTTCAAGAATTGTATTGATACCAATAACGCGAGATTAATATGAAAATTTAATTCAGAATAACACTCTACGTAAAAAAAACGTATTTTGGTCATTTAAATCTAGACACTGGGTTCCAAAACAAGCGAAACAAATGAAATGCACAAAACAAGTGGCAGACTTGCTACAAGTGAAGTTCTAAAACAATTTGTTTTGAGCGTCGTAGCCCCCTGACATCCATTTTACGCAGGCCATGGCATCCTAGATTAATAAATAAACTATTCTGCAAGTATTTACTTTGTCATCAAAATGCTTCAAACCTAATATAACATACGTAGAATGAAATGGAAATTCTAAAAATATATAAATATACAGGGTGTTCCATTTAAAATAACAAAGTTGATGTCAATTTCGGCGAAACCGGAAGTGACAGTAACTTGTTTCCTATGTCAACAAATGCCATTTAAAGAGTATATTATATACACCAAATTTTATTATGATATCTTAAAATATAATTTAAAAATAGGGGTGCCCCAGCTTTCATTGACACCCGGTATTTTGCAAAAATTTCCTATTTTTAGTATAAAAAGACTCGACGTTGATTTTAAGGACTTAACAGCGATGCTCAAACCTACTTAGCTTTTAAGTGGCAGGAAAGTCTAAAGATCCTTAAAACGAATTTTTTAATCTATTATCGAAACGACACTTTTACTGTAGGACAATACACGACTGTTCTAACTTTCCTACAAAAGTGTAAATAAATTACAAAGACTTCACGATTACTTGGTTGAAAGTAGGAAGTCTCTTGTTTTAGCAGAGATAAATGTTAATTTTATTACATTTACGAATGAAATTGCAAGATTATACGGGAGCAACATTATGTATCACTGTCGGTAAAGAACAAAATTTGTGTCCGGCTTCTAGAACATACGATATTAAGGTTTGTGTTACCTAACATATACTTATTCTTGGGAGGGCTTAATTTTCAGGACAGGACAGGACAGTAAGGTTTAACGTACCATGATTTCAAGTACTGTATATCCAAATTTATGTGGACTTTGAAGATATTAATTTTATCATATTGTATGAACACTGACTGAGTAGTAGAAGAATGTCAGAAATTTAATTTTCATCGAGATTTTTTAACATTTGATATTCCCAAGTGCTTACTTTTGAAATTTTAAACACTTAATTAATATACAGAACCTTTCTGACATTTACCTTTGCTACTTAATACCATCCTGTCAATATTTGATAGACGAAAACATTCTACCAAAGCAACTCTTAGTTTAGGACGTTTAAAATATTCTGTGACACATTGTGGGACTTTAATAAGGAGTTTAAAGAAAAGCAAATATTAATTGGCATATTATTGACCGTCCTCATCGGTATCTTTATAATTTTTCATTCTTCAGAAATTTCCTGGCCGGTTAAGGACTTTCGCGCCGTAACATATTGATTGTTGCTTATATAGGGGCCTAAAATAATCGGTTCACACTTATAAATTTGAAATCTTTAAGAAATATAGAATTTATTATCCTCTACAAAATGCGTAATTATTATTTGCTTGTACGTGAACGGAGATGAACACAACGTTCGTTTTCTTGAAATATTGAAAAAATATATCACAATTAGGAATAAAAATGCCCAACAAAGCCAAACTCGCTTTTTTTTAATATGTAAAGGAGAAATGTATTAACCAGCCAGTGGGGAAGAACACGTTTTCCCATATTCCTTCAGTTATAGCGAAGTTCCTGGATCTTCCAAGTCCAGAATCTTACACGGGGCATACTTTTCGAAGAACATCTGCAACACTCCTGGCAAATACAGATGCAGATATTCTTAACCTGAAGCGACACGGAGGGTGGAAGTCCTCAACAATAGCGGAAGGCTATGTTGCAGAGTCTATTCAAAATAAGCTTGAAGTCGCAAGGAAAATTGTAGGCAGTACTTCATCTTCGTCAACAGCTATTGCTTCTAATTTTGAAAAACTTAGCGAGAGTGGTCACGTTAGCTCAGTAAGCGATTGCATTAAGGACGGTGAATTATTGTATAAAGAAATTTCTGTTACTAGTGTTAATAATTCCAGTGATATGTGTAATGGAAATAATGTTCCCGTTGTCAGTATAAATAACTGTTCAAACTGCAAATTTACTATTAATGTAAATAAGTAGCACGTAGCTAAACTATAATTTGTTTCTCTCTTTGTTCAATAAAATATTACGGTATAAACATGTTTAAAAATTTTTGTTTGTTTCATTATTATATATATTTTTTAAATTTGCGGTTATACCCTTACCCTACTTATCTTAACAAGTTTTTACATTTCAAATAGGTTAGGATCAGTTAAGTTCAAACCCGTTCAGATCACTTACAAAACTAAAATTAGTATAATAACACGTAATTCAGTTACTTCCCTTGGGGAGTAGGTTTTACCTTACTTCCCTAATGTCATGACAACCAGTAAACAAACAGTAAAATCAACTTACCTGTAATGGATATGTCAAAGTAAGTGTAACTTACTAGATGGGCATGTAGAAAATAATTATTTAAAATTAAAGAGACAACATAGCTGGGAAGTAAAGTACACAAAATACAATGTTACACGGTGGGAAACAAGTAGAAACAAGCCGAAGGTAGGGTTCACAGTGGATAGCGCCACGAAGAAGCAAATTATAGACTTTAAACTCATTAGTGAGAGAATTTGCGTACTACACCTGAAAATGAAATTATTTAAACTTTCTATATGCAGAAACAGAGGAGGAAGAAGAATACGTTAAATATGGATTCTACCAAGTGCATATGACTCGATCCTAATATATGATATGACGATCCTGATCGGAAATCTAAACACCAAAATTGGAAAAGAAGAGCAATATAGACCAACCTTCGGGAAACATTATTTCCAGTAGGAGACCAACGACAACGGGAAACGCACTTCCAACACCAGATATATGTACATAAAAGAACCTGGACATGCCCAGATAGCAAAACTTTTAATCAAGTCCATTATCTGGCCCTAGAAAGACATACAATTTTAAACATCCGTTCTTACGGCGGACAAGTGGACTAGGAAAATACTGGAACGAATACCGAAAAAAGGGCGCAAAAATTTTGATCGGCCTCTAGTCCGACAGACATGATAGCAAGAGGGTTTCTGGCAAATTTTGGCAAGGAAAAGAACAAAAGGCATATAAACGGGGAGACCTATGACTAGTAACGGATAAACAATGCTTGAATGAGAAGAGAAGAAGACAATAGGTACGTTGGTTTCTCTCTAGTTAGTTAATAAACCAGCTAAGGGTGTCGATGATCATCATACATTTGGTAATACCGAAGTGTAAGTGTTACTCTTCGCAACTGAGATTACATTAGTTCATGGGTAAACTTTAATTTTAAAATATTAGAATGGTTATTTATTTAATCGTTAGATATAGATAGATTGCAATATCTTATAGATTCTAAATGACGAACTCATCTAATAAATCCGTAATGGTAGACTGTGGCTATTTAATTAGTGCATATCAGCAATAAATTACGATGGCTAAATGCAATAACCTGATTTACGACAAAGTACCTATACAACCAAATTTTCGTATTAACTGTAGGCGTGCTGAAAAACGACTTCATGTGATAAAATACCTTGTTTTGTTACGCGATTCAATTAACTGAAGTTAGTTAATACTGTTGTCTGTGTAAGTTTCTTTGAATTTAGTACCTAATATGTTTAATACTAAACTCGAAGAATCACATAGATGAAGTAAATAACAAACTAACACCCCTATCTGCAACGAAAACTGCTGGTAATTTCCCATGAACAGTTTGTAATAAAATGCCAAAATGTTCTCGGCTTGCAGTGTGGGAGTTTTGTTGTAAATGGATTAGTACTAAGCAATAGATAAGACAGTTTATGCACTTTGCCAACGTAAAATAATGGTGTGGAAGCTTAAAAATAATTTCCACAATTTCAAAGACTAGCAGGTTCTTATCCAGTTTTTCTGTTAAATTACGCAAAGGTTATAATTTTCTATTATCCCCGTAATCAGCATTTGCATACTAATCAAAAAATAAATTCAACTACAATTTTAAAGTAAGCTGAACTAAGCCTAAAAGGGGAATTTTAATTTATAATTATCGAAAAAAGTAGTTCCGCCTACCATTCTGTTTGATTTATATTAATTTTTGTTCTGTAAAGCATTTTGCCCGTTGCAAACACGTTACTAAGCATGAAATATGTAATGCTTTGTAATTAGAACAAATTCAGGTAATTAAACACAAACAGTTGCGTCTCTCATTAAATTTAATCTACAGGATTACATACAGTCTTATGTAACTGAGGTGTTACGCGCGTGTAGTTCCCATTTTGCCGTAAAAGGGTAATTTGAGTTGTATCAAATTAAATTTGTACAGAAATTTACAGGATTTGTTGACGGTTTCATAATCAGATTTCAACTCAAGTAAATTTTAAGTGAAAAACAACTGAGATGTTTTATTTAATTTTCTAAAGCAATTTGAGCTTTAACGTAGTTTGACCCCAAGTCCGCGCTGTTGTCTAACGACTTAACTATTCGACCACTCCGGCGATAAGGGGGCCTGTACCATTAGAAAGAAATTTCTTCTCTTGGTTATTAAAATCTTGTTTAATAATCTGTTTGAAGCGTTCATCCGTTTTAAAACGCCTTCCTCATAGCAATCTTGTTAAACTTTCTGAATAAATAATAGCAGCCCGACAGTGTCCTGTCTGGGATATATGGTGGATGGTCAAGTTCAGTGCAGTAGCGGTATCCCAAAATTGGGCGAACTTTCGCAACTTTATGCACGGTCGCATGGTCATCAAGAAGTACATTCGATTGGGACAACTTGAGACGTTTCTTATCATGGCTTCACACAATCTCTTGATAGCATTACCCAAATAATTTTGAGAGATTTGGTCTTTCCTTAGTTTCTGTTCAGGAGACAATAGTCTAAGAACCCATCTTATTGACACTTTGCTCATGCCCAATTTTTCGTATAATATGTTTATAAAGCTAGACTCAGATATTCCCAAAGCTATAACGATGGTGGAGACTTTCAGACGGCAATCCTCGTGAACCATGATCTTCACTTTATTGTTTCTGCAAGTCTTCCATTTCTGACATCATTCTCAATGGACTCCTCAGCGAAACTGTTTAGACCAAAATTCGACTGCATAATATAAAGGGGCATTATTTTCTTAGATTGCAGATGCCCGCTGATGAATAACTTTCAGTTATTGCCTACTTTCGTAAGCAGTTTTATCATATTTTGATACTCCAATTTTACTACACTCATTTTCTTCCACGTTGTTTTTTCGCAAATTTCTTTATATCGTCGATCCATACTTCTTCTGCCAATTCTTGGTCGCCATGCTAATAGCTTCTTTGTCCATGTTTTGTCTTGATTTCTCCTAATTATCTGGCCCGCCCAGCTCTACTTTAATCTCACTGCTCTTTCCGCAACGTCCACTAATGCTGTTGTTGTGTCTATCTTGTAGTCTTGTTGTCTTTCCAACATAATTCTCTCCATCGATCTTTGTGTTTTCGGCTTATTTATAACTTTCTTTGTAAATACCGCCGTTTTTATTTAATAAATTACAATGGGTAGGGTACGGCGCAACAGTTGAATATTTTTGCTTTAGATTTTCTCCGGTATTTCAATATGGTATAGATCAGTTTTCCAAAAGTTGCCCATCCTAATTGTACCTATTCTCTTGCTTAGTTCAGAGTCCTGATTTTCTTTCCCCATTCATATGGTGTGTCAGGGATACACATAAACTTTGACTTGCTTGATATTAATTCTGTCGATATTTATTTGTTGATGTATAGGGATATTTGCCATAATTTTGGGTTTTTCATGTTCTTGTGAAGCCCCATGTGCTTTGATTATACATTAAGCTGTATTAACATTTGCTTCCTATCTTCAACACTTTTGGCGAACATCATCAACATATCTCGGATTCGTAAGATTACTGCCATCCACGTTTAAGGCTTTGTTTTTCCACTATAATTTCTTAAATACGTTTTCTAGTGCTTATGCAAAAAGTTTCGTGGACAATATTCCTCCTTATCAAACCACTTCTTTCTACATTAATTTTATTGGTAACGCCTACTGCTGCTTTTACATGTAGCATAGCATTTTTGTATTATGTTTAGTAAGCTTTGAGTATCGTAAACTATTCTACAATAATTTAAAACTTTCCAGATTGATAGATGCTCTTCTGTATCAAATGCCTTTTTGTAATCAATGGAGGCCTAAATCAATTGTAAATTATTATAGTCCTTATGTTTTACTATAAATAATAAGCTTGATACTTTTCATATGTCCATTATGTTCGCTATTATTTGTAAAAATAATTTGTACACGTGGGCCAGTAAACCAAAGGGCATATTATTGTTCAGGTCCTCTTTGTTTCCCTTTTTGTGCAGTAGTAGGACTTTTGTTTTACATCACGTACTGAGTATGTTATTTTCTTCTGAACATTTGTTAAAAGGTTTACTTATAGTTTTTACTAATATTTCACGCCCATTCTTGATGTATTCAGTTAAAATGACGTTTTCAGCTGGTGGTCCTGTATTTTCCATTTGACTTAAAGTGTTCTTGGATTCCTGTATATTTATCTTAGGTACCTCTTCCGATCCTATGTTCTTAATAGTTCTTATGCGGCCAGATAGAGTTTAAATTTCTAAAGTATATAATTTTGTACAGAATTCCTCTATTGTCTCGACTTTATTTCTTCCTTATTCAATGTCTTTGTCCCATCCGACTTTTTGATTCTGGTCATTTGTTTATTACCAGCACTTAATTCTTTTTTAGTATTTTCATACTTTCATTTTCTTCTAGTATGCTTTCTATTACTGCTTCCCGATATTTTTGATTATCTCTCCTTATTGTACTTATCATTATTTTACTAAGTTTTATATAACGTGTTGCATTAAATTGTTTTGCCTGAATTGGGTTTCTTCTTTCTTTTAATAGTTGTTTCGTGTTTCCGTTTTCGAGTTTTCCCTCTTTATGTCTTTTGGAGAACGGTATCTTTGGGGCAGTAATCTTAATTGCATCCACAAACCTTTTTGTTTCATCTACTCTATGGTATGCATTGACTGGGTTATTTTCTATTGATCTTTATATTGCTGGTTGCTGGAAATGACGTTTTTGCATCTAATATGTCCATATCTACTTTTTTTTGTTTGCTGCTGTTTGTTAGTTTCAATATTTCCATTGTTGTTTCAATAGCCACCTTCGGCCACAGTAACCTGTGGTCCCTATTTGTGGCAAAAGAGTTTAGAATTGATACATCTTGGACTATATATTTAAGTTTTGCGATTTTATACCTCATTACGATATTCGCCAGTTGGTCGTCTCCATGTCCATATGTGTTGGTGTTCCTTCTTTATTCAGCCCCTTTCATCCATCCTTAGACGTAGGCCTCCCACATCGCTTTCCATCGTGCTCTATCCTGTGCCAGCTATATCCATTTTGGGTCCGTAGTTCTTTTGAAGTCTCCATCTAATGCTCGATCGTCTCCCTTTCTCTTTTGTCTTATCATGGTTTCCATTGTATGATCTTTTTGGTCCAATTTTCGTCACTCATTCTAGCGACATGTCCTATGCAGTTCCACTTCTGTTTTATTATTGTTGATACAATGTATTCTACGCCTACTCACTGCCTTACCCAAGTGTTTTTTTTTCTTGCCGCGAAGGATGTATCCAGCATTACCTGCTATTCTACTTTTATTTGCGACCGCTTTTGTTAATTGTCACATTTCTGTACCATATTATGTTATTACCGGTATAATACATTGATGGTAGACTTCGGCTTTTTGATAGCCTTCAAACTTTCCTCTAAACACATAGCTTAACCTTCCGAAGGCACACCATCCTTCGCTTTAGTTATTCTTTGCCCTAAATGTATGTAATATTCTACCTGTTCCATTTATTTGTTGTCTATTATTATTTGCCCTTGATTTTCTCCGATTATGCTGGATATGTAAGTATTTGTTTTAATAAGAAGTAACACCAAAACAAAAAATACATGTTGTGGTATTACATACTTCTTATAAATTGAATTCGTCGAATATAAATTATGTTGCGACAAGAAGTCGATTAGCGTCCTGCCTCTCTCATTCCTAATAACTAGACCATTTTCGCTTATACTGGGTGGGCCATAAGTCACGTTGTAATTGAAAATTTGGATAACTTACTTATTTTTAAGAATAAATACATTAAAGAAAATCTAAATAAAAACACAAGATTGGAGAAATTTTTAATCTATTTATGGAAGACAATCCACGCAAATGATGACCATTTTCTACCTCGCAAAGACGGGCTCTTTTCAGAGAATTTTCCATTACAGATCTCAATATTTCTGGCTGTAGAGCTCGAATTTCTGCGTGGATATTGTCCTTGAGCTGCTGGATTGTCTGGGGCCTATTCTTGTACACCCGCTCTTTCAGATAAGACAAAAGAAAATAGTCCTAGTACTCCTAGTGTTGAAATGGCGACGGTATGCTCTTTGGGTCAGAATAATTGATTCCTGATTTTTAAAATAAAATTCCATAATTTTAGTTCGTTGTTCCTTTGTGAATTTCTCCATTATAAATTTCTCAACTATCACTTACTTATTTCTGACAATCACAAAATAAAACAATGAAAAATAAATAAGTTATTCAATTTTTCAATGGTAACGTGACTTATGGCCCACCCAGTACATACTTCCATATTATCTTCCTTCCTTCCTTCCTATTTTTACATTCGGGTCTCCTATTATGATGGTAAAATATGTTTTATTCTGTTTTAGGCTTTTAGTTAGGTCGTCATAGAATTATTTTATGTTCTCGTCTGTGCTCATGCGTGTGGGCGCATAGGCCCGTATTATTTTGAGTTTATATCTCTTATTTATGCGCAATATAAGATACATTACTGGTGTGGGTATATTTTGTGGACTTTCTATGTTGTGTTCTATCCCCTTATTAATTAAGAACCTGACTTCTCCCATTGATTAATCTTCATTTCCTTTAAGGTATAGCAAAGTTTTTAAAATAATGTTCATTAATGACCACTACTGTTCGTTAAACATCTTGTTAACCGATTTCTAAAGCTTTCCAAAACCCTCCTTCATTCCTACATTTCTACAACATTGCGGGGAATTGCAATATTTTTGTGTTCGTACAACCACCTTTAAAGTTGCAGTTTGCATTAACTATGTTGGAAATCTGTGTATGTTCCGTCGACAATCTTCACGTATTTTATATTTAGTATAGTTTGTCATAATTTGTCCGAATAAAAGGTTGTCACTCTTATAGATTTAACTACGTCTCAGTCTATCTCTGGTCTACCACCTCTTTATAATAACGAATAGGTTATGGGCCCAGCGTACCCGAGATAGCACCGATATATAAAAATAACGCGGGACGTGACATATTAAATTTTGGTTGTGAGTGACAGTGTGATCGCGATAGTTTATAAAAGATGGCTTCAGGTACATCGTCAGGTTGGCGCATTGAGTTGTTGTCCAAGACGAATTATGATACGTGGTGTATACAAGTAGAAGCACTTCTGGTAGAGAGTGATCTGTGGGAGTATGTCGATGGTACTATTCCGAAACCACAAAAAGGCGATGAAGGAATTCAAGCCTGGATAAATAAAGACAAAAAGGCAAAAGCAAAGTTGATTATGGCAATTGAACCAATACTGGTCACACAAATTCGTAATTGTGAGACGTCAAAAGAGGTGTGGTTAAAATTGGAGTCAACTTATGCGTCTAAGGGTCCTGCGAGAAAGGCGACATTATTGAAGCGACTGATGCTTCAAAAGCTGGATGAAGGCGGTGACGTAAGAGACCACTTGATTAAATTTTTCGATGCTGTAGATAAATTGAAAAACATGAAAGTGGACATAAATGATGATCTCCTGACTGTAATGCTGTTGTATAGTCTTCCTTCGTCGTATGAAAGTTTTCGGTGTGCAATTGAAACAAGGGACGCGTTGCCGACACCGGAAGAATTGAAGGTGAAGATTATGGACAAGCACGATTCAGATAGACAGGGATCTGGAGGCGTCGTTACAGTAATGACCGCCAGTCAAAATCCAATGAAGGGGAAAACGAAGAAGAAACGCGTGTTCAAATGCTTCAAGTGTGGGGCGCCGGGACACAAAGCAAATGAGTGTACAGGTCAATTCGACAGTAGCCAAAGAAAGCCAAAACCGTCGGCGAACAATGTTGACGAGTCGTTTGCAGTGAACCATACAGTTTTAAATGTAGATAGTGTATGCAAAGCAAAGACAAAGACATTGAGTAAACCATGGTTATTGGATAGCGGCTGTACCGCGCATTTGTGTGGTGTGGAAGCGTGTTTTAAGTCTTTAAGTGAATCTCCGAATGTGAAATTAAGTCTCGCGAGTCAAGCGTCTGCTGAAGTGAAAGGAAAAGGCATTGTTCATTTGTCAGTTGCAAGTGATAATAATGATCATCGACTGATTGAATTCAAAGACACTTTGTATGTGCCTGAATTGAGAACAAACCTAATTTCAGTTGCAAAAATTACGAATAAGGGACATGAGGTGATTTTTCGTAAAGAGGACGCAGTTGTTCGTGACAAGCGCTAATCGCCGAGCGACGAGGCGATTTGTATTTTGTTCGCGAGAACTTAGAATGTGCTGAAGCGGTAGTCCAACCAATGGGTTCAGAATTGATGAAGTGGCACGAAAGATTAGGCCATCTAAACAGTAAAGACCTCGTGAAATTGATTCGTGATGGTGTAGTACCCAAGGTTGATGTGAGTGATGCAGCACAATTATCACGTTGTGAAGTGTGTTTGAAGGGTAAAATGACCGTGTTACCTTTCCCTAACGATCGAGTACCGTGCTCTGAGACATTGAAAATAGTGTACTCGGACGTTGTTGGTCCATTTAGAACGGAATCCACGGGACGTGCTAAGTATTTTGTAACTTTTATTGATGATAGCACGAGATGGTGCGAAGTGTACTTTTTGAGACAAAAGTGTGGAGTGTTCGATGCGTTCAAGCTTTATCAGAAGCTAGTAGAGAAACAAACCGGAAAGAAAGTAAAATGTTTACAATCAGACAATGGACGCGAGTATTGTAGTACCGAATTTAATGAATATCTAGCGGATCAAGGTATTAAAAGACAATTTACGGTTCCCCATACTCCGCAGCAAAACGGTGTCGCGGAAAGAATGAATCGTACGTTGTTGAATATGGCTAGGTGCCTGTTGTTGCATTCCGGTTTGAGCGCGATGTTTTGGTCGGAAGCTGTTGCCACAGCTTGTCACATTCGTAACCGATGCCCGACTAGTGGATTAAATGGAAAGATTCCGTATGAAAAGTGGACGAAAGATAAAGTAAACGTGAATTACTTTAAAAAGTTCGGGTCGAAAGTGTTTGTCTTAGATAAAAATGCCAACAAAGACAAACTTTCACAGAGATCTGTTGAAGGCGTATTCATGGGGTATCCTAGAGAAAGAAAAGGCTTCCGTGTGTGGATACCGAGTAAGAGACAGATGACAGAGGCCCGTGATGTAAAATTTTTAGAAGAGACTCATATCGGTCCTTGTGATACGCGCGTACTTGAAGAGTGGTTTATGTCAACGAAAGAGGGGCAGGAGGATGAAAACAGTCATCTAAAATATATAGAGTTTTCACCGCAATCTGTGGAGTGTAACCAGACTCCGAAAAATCGACCAGACATCCCGGAGATAGTTAAGGATGCGGAAGAGCCGATGAGAGCCCCCGGTAGACCAAGATTGTTCCGTACTGGTAATAGAGGGCGACTGAGAAAGCTGTATCAGTCAAGAAGTAGAGCAACACAAGACGAAGAAGATATTTGTACTGAAAATGATTCTGACTTAGATGACGATGTGTTCGTCGGTGTAGCAGAGATCAGAGTGCAAGATGCTTTAAAAAGTGATGCGTGTGATGAATGGGAGGATGCGATTGAATCTGAATTCATGAATTTAGTGAAGAATGATACGTGGGATATCATTCATAATGACGACAATAAAAACATAATTGGGTGTCGTTTGATTTTGACAAATAAACATGGACCTGATGGTAAAATTGAGAGACGCAAGACCCGACTGGTAGCAAAGGGTTACAGTCAAAAGTACGGCGTCGATTATCATCAAACATTTGCTCCAGTGGCAAGACTGGAAACATTAAGGTTATTATTGGCTCTTGCGGCTCAATTTGATCTAAAGATCTGGCAGTTCGACGTGGTGACAGCGTATCTCAATGGATCACTGGAAGAAAAAGTGATCATGAGAGTCCCAGAAATGTTGCACGAAATATTGCAACGGATTGTGTCCAAACAAGGGGAGACTTCAAAGATTGGAGCTCGAGCGAAAAAGATGATAGTGAATTTAAATGATGGCGGTAATGTGTGTAGACTAAAAAAAGCCTTGTATGGTTTGAAACAAGCCGGTCGTCAATGGTACTCGCGATTATGTAAAAAGCTCGTAAGCTTAGGTCTGAAACCCACGAAAAATGAGCCATGTTTGTTTTATGGTGAATGCGAGGGTGATACGCTATTGTTGTTAGTGTATGTGGATGATATGCTCGTAGCATCACGTAATATAGAGTGTATTACGAAGTTAAAACAAAAATTGTTGGAGGATTTTGAATTGAAAGATCTTGGTCTTGCAAAATATTGTCTTGGTCTTGAAATTGACCAAAATGGTGGTCAAATGGAGCTTTCTCAAACAGGATATATATTGGGATTACTTAAACAGTACGGAATGAGTGAATGTAATCCGGTTACGACACCATCACAAGTGAATTGGCATTTTGATGAAACAGGTGAGGAAAATGCGCATGAAAAATATCCGTATCGTGAATTGATAGGAGCGTTGATGTGGTTATCAGTGGCTACACGTCCGGATATAGCAAATACTGTATCAAGGTTAGCGCAATTTGTAGAAAAACCGTGTAAGTGTCATTGGCTTGCTACAAAGAGAGTCTTAAGGTATCTGTGTGGTACAGCAAATTTTGGATTAGTGTATAGAAAGACTGAACAATCGTTGATTGGGTATACAGACGCTGATTGGGGTAATTGTACTATAAATCGTCGTTCGTATACTGGATACGCGTTTATACTCAGTGGCGCGGCGATTACATGGAAATCACAAAAACAACGGACTGTCGCGTTGTCATCAACGGAGGCTGAGTATGTCAGTCTTGCAGAAGCAGCTAAAGAAGCAATTTATTTACGTAGTTTATTGTGTGAACTCGGTTTTGATGAGTGGATCAATATTACGATTTTTATTGATAATCGTGGAGCCCAGTGTTTGGCAAATGATCCCGTATTTCATGCGCGTACGAAGCACATTGATATCAAGCATCATTTTGTTCGTGAGTCGATTAGTGCTGGAACATTTGCAGTAGAACATGTATCAACTGTAAACATGATCGCAGACATTTTAACGAAACCATTGGCTCGAGTTTGCCATGAAAAGTGTCTAAACGGACTTGGTTTTGGCACCAAAGATAATGAATGAATATCTGACGTGCAGATTGAAAGGGCGTGTTGGAAATCTGTGTATGTTCCGTCGACAATCTTCACGTATTTTATATTTAGTATAGTTTGTCATAATTTGTCCGAATAAAAGGTTGTCACTCTTATAGATTTAACTACGTCTCAGTCTATCTCTGGTCTACCACCTCTTTATAATAACGAATAAACTAAAATGGTTTTTTTTTTCAGTGGAATTACGACGAACACTTCTCTGAACTAGTGTACTTGAATTCATTTTAATGTAACCTTTTGCCACAAAAATACGTTGAACTAGTGGGAATCTATCCATTTCGCTTAAAATTGCATTTATTCACGTACAACTAAGTGAAACTGACAAATTAAAATATGATGTGTCGTGCCATTGCAACCTATTTAACCTATTTTAAATGGGTATTTAACCTATTTTAAATAGGTCGTACCGTGTATACTAAATCCTGCCATAGACGTGTTGTTAATTCTTCATTTGAAAAATTAGTTGTGTGTAAAAGTATTTTCTAGTTCATAATTTTTAGGCTCGATTCAAAGTGGATATTTTGTAGACACATAAATATAACGTTTTACTAATAATTAAATTTTTACAAAAGGGAAGAAATTTGTTTTAGTGACAAAAATGTAATAGTGAAAAAAATAATGTCTGGGAGTGGCTTTCAAGAAAAATACGAACAAGTTTTCATAATCCTATAACTTGGTGGATGTTATTTTTAATTCAGGTAGAAATTTAACTGGAAGTAGTCATTTCCCTGTCATAATATTTGTTCTACGAGAAAAACAATTTCCTTTCGTATGTATACATAATATACCGCGCCATAAGCTTCAGTACTGCTTGAACGAAATACTTCAACGAAATACTTTTATCATGACGCACAATGCTTAAGAAAAGTCCCGATCAAATTTAATATAAAAGGGTTTTAGATGTCAAGAATTCTTTTTACATGTTTATAATTATTTTGATCGATTTTTACATTCCTCTCCGTTTATAACCTTGTAACGTGTTAAAATATTAGTCTATGCAGCTTTCTAAATAAATACGTATTATGAAAAAATGTTCGCAAAGGTATTTTTTAATAACTAAAGGCATTCATAGCTTCCAGAGAACCAGCAAAAAATTTAGAATAAGTACGAAATATGTAGATATACCTTTCCTACGTATTATTTTATTTTACTATATGAACTAAAGGTTTACTAGCTTTCGCAATTCCTTTCATAGCATGCCTTTAAAAGATCGGGATTGTTAGTGGTTTTGGTAGCTACACATAGTATATGGCAAACTCGGATGAATTTTTACGAAATACAATGAAACAATATAGGTCTAGCAATAGTCTGATAGCAATAGTTATATTTCAAAAAATTGTAACAGAAGAAAACATAATATTATTGATCATTGCAGATGATAACTTTCTAATTAAAAGCAGTTTTAATTGAAATCCTAAAGGCGTCTACAAAATATCTATATTTTCGGCATGTTTAGTGTTTGGAAAAGACATAAGTTCAGCACCTCGTGGCTAATCGAGTGTGTACATTTGTCATGTACAAAAAACAGTTGTGTGTTTGTAAATTTTTCAATAAAGTTCATCAATTAATGTCTTATAAAATCTACGAAAATCTAGTATAATTTCAACCTAAAATTTAATTACAGTCCACGTATTCAATTCACAAACATTTTTTGGTCCATTCGACCACGGATAAGTGCCGAAATTCGTCAAATCTGAAAATCGATCACTCGAATTGATTTTCGATTATTGACTTTGACTTTCACGGTGATCAGTGTGCACCATTTTAAGTGGTTTTCGTGACATTTACAGACATTATAATCTCGTTAAAAACTCGTGTGTTGTAATTTTTGCTGAATGAAAACGCAAGCTTTTCGTCAGTGGTTGCTCGCATTTTCAGTGACATTTATATACAATAAAACATTGAATTAGTGTGTGCATCGACTTCACAAGTTTATCAATTACAAGACTGAACTTGTAACAACGACGAGCATCTACGAGAGACAAAGAAGATATTGACGGAGTCGTCGAGTTACTTCGCCGACGTGATTACGTCATCGCTTACAATCACACTCCCTCTTCATCACGACTAGCAAACTGTGAGCTCGTTTCAACTACATTTTATCATCGGAATTTTAAATTCGCATTAACTATCTGTATTTTTGCTTATTGATCAATTTTTTACAACCGTCAAAATGACTGACCATGATGCAATCATTGAACGTCAAAATGAATTGTTCGGTTTTATCAATCGTACTATTGAGAATTTAAATAAGCTAGGCAATGCTAACATAACACGAGGCGCAATTAGAGCGAGAATTAAAAATCTTAACAAACAATGGGAAAAATATGAAGCTAACCATGAGGAATTGCTAAGGTATGAGGCCCGCGACGAGACACGTCCGTATTTTGCTCAAAATCAAATGCAGTTAGCTGAAGCCAGCTTCAACGAGCAAATGGGTACTCTACTTGACTTGGAGGACGCAGCTACTCCTAGACAAGAACCTCCAAAAGTAGCCCCAACAATCGCATTTCCACCTGAATTAGTTGAAGCCCTTCGGATCCCACAAGAACTTCTCGAAGCTTTACGTATGCAATCACGAGCTCAACCTCCTGCTCAGCCTCTTATACAACCTCACATGCAATTGCCGCGCATAAATTTGCCAAAATTTGACGGCAATTATACACAATGGCCACAATTTCGAGACCTTTTCACGTCTCTTGTCGGGTCGAAACCTAACCTACCACCGGTAGAAAAATTCCATCATCTAAAAACCAGTTTAGAAAAGGAAGCCCTTCAGTTGATCAATAACTTAGCAATCACAGACGCCAATTATCAAACCGCTTGGGACAAACTCAAAACCAAATATGAAAATAAACGTTTGCTAGTTAACGCCCATCTTGCATCCCTCGATTCAATTGCTGCCGCGAAATCCGAGTCGGCAACAGAACTAAAACGTATTCTCTTGTCTACTGTCGAGGCTAAGGATGCCCTCGAATCCTTAGGCAGGCCAGTCGATAATCACGAAGATTGGCTTGTGTACAAGACCACCAAGCGTCTTGACCCTCAAACAAGACGCGATTGGGAGACTGCGAACGGGGCAGCCAATGACCCCATCTCTTTCGAGGATTTGCAAAAATTTCTCGAAACTCGTATAAAGGCACTGGAAGCCATTAACGAGAAAACTTTCACGATCCCATCAAAACAGGTTCCACAACCTAAAAACTCTTTTCCCTTTAAAAAAGGAAAATGTGACGTGAGCTCAAACCACGTCGTCACTACGAATTCACAAAATTCGTCAGGTTCACGCAAGTGTTCGCTATGTTCGCAAGAACATTTTATCGCAAAGTGTGATCAATTCAAAGCACTTAGCCCTTGTGAGAAAAGGCAGACCATTATTTCCAAAAATCTTTGCCTAAACTGCCTAGGCGCTCACAAGACCCAAGAGTGCAAGTCGAAGTTTAAATGCTTTAAATGTTCGGAGAAACACCACACAACGATTCACGATGTTTATTCTGGTGCTTCTTCGTGGTCTCCCTCGCAGACAATGAAAGAACAAACAGCATCTGCAACCCTTGCAGCCTCTGATTCACCCACACAACTGCAGTGTATTCAAACAACACTACCGCAAGTTGTGAATCACTCTTCATGTACAGCTCCCAAACCTTCGCTTTTGGCAACAGCTTACATTCGAGTTATTGCAGCGTCAGGCTCAGCAAGCTACACCAGAGCTCTCGTTGATTCATGTTCAACTGATAATCTTGTTGCTGAATCTCTGTCCCAGCGACTGAGATTACCTAGACGATCAGCACAATATCCAGTCAGTGGAACTGGCAAAAAACCAACTTGCACGACACGTGGAGCAGTATCCTTCGAAGTGAAACCCCACTTTCACTCGGATTACAAGCTTCAAGTCAACGCATTCGTAGTGAGTGATCTAACTCATTATGTTCCGAACTGCCAAGACGACCAACTCAAACTATCGCACTTGCAAAACTTAAACTTCGCCGACCCAGATCACTCGTCCTCACAACCAATTGAGGTAATTCTTGGCGTTGGATCGTACGCTAGAATCCTCGAAGAAGGCATCCGCAAAGGGCCTGACCATGCTCCAATCGCGCAGCAAACATCACTTGGGTGGATAATACTCGGTGAGTTACCTGCGAATGTTGATCCAGCTCAACCAAACACTCTCGTGAACCACCAGTGTCACATTGACACACAACTCCCAGAGCTTCTTCAAAAATTCTGGGAACAAGAAGAAATTCCAATCAAGTCACAGCACTTGAGTGACGAAGATCAATTCGTCGAGGACCATTTCAGGAGAACACATTCTCGCGGTTCAGATGGCCGATACACGATCTGCTTACCAATTAAGCAACCAGAGAGTCAACTTGGCGACTCTCTGACCCCAGCTACACGCATGTTCCAATACATGGAACGACGCTTTTCACGTAACGTCGAGTTACGCAAGCAGTATTCCCAATTTATGGACGAATACTTTGAATTAGGCCACATCGAGAAGGTGGACTCTATAAACGAATCTACTCCACCTTCAAGGTCGTTTTATTTACCTCATCACGGTGTCTTTAAAGCCACTAGCACAACCACAAAATTACGTGTTGTGTTTAATGGGTCGCAAAAGACAGACCTGGGGACTTCTCTCAACGCTCAACTCTGCGTTGGCCCCAAACTTTTAACAGAACTTCCCGAAGTTCTGCTCAAATGGCGATCGCACAAAATAGCCATCTCAGCGGACATGGAGAAAATGTACCGACAAATTTGGGTACATGAGAATGACAGAGATCTTCAACGTCTCCTGTGGTATGACCGTAATTCCGATACAATGGCTACATATCGTCTTACCACTGTTCCTTTTGGACTGGCTTCTTCGCCATTCCAAGCTATCCGCACTCTCCATCAATTAGCAGACGATGAACAAGAAAATTATCCAGTCGCTGCTAAACTTCTCAAGACTGACGCTTACGTCGATGACGTCTTCTCAGGCGCAGACGATCTACCCACTGCACTTGTGATCCAAGAGCAGTTGATCAATCTCCTCAAGGCGGGCGGATTCTCCTTGAGGAAGTGGACTTCCAATAGTACACGTATGGTAGATCATCTACCAGCTGACATGGTTGCCCAATCCAGCTTGAATTGGCAATCAAGTCCAGCTTATAAAATGCTCGGGTTAACCTGGCAACCCGATGCTGACCACTTCATCTTCAACGTGAAGACGCCAGAGTTGCCTCCACAAATCACGAAACGCAACGTGCTCTCCATGATCGCACAACTGTTCGACCCTCTAGGCTGGCTAGCCCCAGCGATCGTGACAGCAAAAATCTTTATGCAGTCACTATGGCAACTCGAACTCGGTTGGGATCAGCCCTTGCCAGACTGCAAGGCCGTTAAGTGGAAAAACTTCTACTCCCAACTGAGCCTACTCGCAAACGTCAAGATACCAAGGTATCTCGGACTCTCGCCATCTAATCGTCTCTGCGAATTACACGGCTTCGCAGATGCATCAGAACAAGCATACTCGGCTGTTCTCTACATACGAGTATCAAACAACGAAGACTTTTCTACAGTCAGATTAGTGGCATCTAAAACCAAGGTCGCACCATTGAAAACCATTACCTTGCCAAAGTTGGAACTCAACGCAGCTCTTTTGCTTGCCAAACTCTCATCAATGGTGCAAGCTACACTCAATTTACAGCAGGTACCTTTACACTTGCACTCTGATTCAACCATCACTCTTCACTGGATCAGAGGCCAACCTGCTAGATGGAAAACATTCGTCGCAAACAGAGTCTCACAAATTCAACGACTCGTTCCCGATGGTCACTGGCACCACGTCTCATCCGAAGACAATCCAGCTGACATCGCCACTCGAGAACTAGACATCTCAGACTTCATCGAACGGGACAATTGGTGGAATTGCTCGGCCTTGTGCCTCACTAACATTACTCCATGGCCCACTTCCACAAGCATCCCTTCTCCTGAAGCTGTTCTAGAAGAGAAAACAATTGTTACTCACCAAACTATACATATCAACCAGGAACCATGGGGCCTTATCCAAAGATACTCCCAATTTAACAAATTATCCTCTGTAACAGCTTGGATTTTACGCTTTGTGACAAAGCTTGCCAAGCGCAGAAACATCAAGTTAAACACACCTGGGGTTAACGACGCTGTGTCACATTCAAAGAATGTGTCACCTCGAGAACTTGAAAACGCCGAACAATTTTGGATTCATCAAGTTCAAAAGCAATATTTTCAACCAGAGATTGATCGACTCAATCACGATCCTTTCTGCAACATCAAGGGACCCCTCGCACGTCTCACACCATTTATCGACGACCATGGACTCTTACGCATCGGAGGTCGTCTGAAACATTCACTTCTCGACGCTGATGAAAAACAACCAGTCATTCTCCCTCGAAAATCTTATTTCACCATGCTGATCATTCATCACCATCATGAAAAATCTCTTCATGGTGGAATTCAACTTACCCTCAGCCAAATTCGTCGCAAGTACTGGATTTTAAGAGGACGCAGCGTAGTGAAGACCATGATCTTCAAATGCATCAAGTGCTGGAGACAGCGCAAAGCTACAGCTCAACAGCTGATGGGTGACTTACCGAAAAATCGTGTCATTCCATCAAGAGCTTTTCTCAACACTGGAGTTGATTATGCCGGACCAATCTGGCTACGAACCACCAAAGGACGTGGCCATAAGTCATACAAAGGCTACATCTCAGTCTTCATATGCACTGCCACTTCGACCTTCAAACGACCGATCGCCAAGCTCTGTCCATTTCCAAGGACCAACGAAAAGGATGACATCGCCTTAAGATACCTGTGCTTACCATTATCTCAGTGTTAATAGTGTAAAGTTACTGGTCTTTAAACTTTATTCATCGTATAGATGAAGGCGGGCGGAATGTTTGGAAAAGACATAAGTTCAGCACCTCGTGGCTAATCGAGTGTGTACATTTGTCATGTACAAAAAACAGTTGTGTGTTTGTAAATTTTTCAATAAAGTTCATCAATTAATGTCTTATAAAATCTACGAAAATCTAGTATAATTTCAACCTAAAATTTAATTACAGTCCACGTATTCAATTCACAAACATTTAGTATTTATTACAACAAAACATAAACTTCTACTAAATCTCAAGAATAAGGTGAACAACTTTAAAAGGCACTCGGCAAATGATACTAACCGACATAAAATGCTACAAGTGATGCAGAAAATGATTTAGTCCAAGCAATTTGTTTTCGGGAAGCTCCATCATAAATAACGAGATTTCCGGTTAGATTAATATAACAAAGTTTTTTATGTGCGCATTTTTATCGCGGTTTTTGCTTTTCTACCAAAAAACAGCTATAATAAGATGTATATTTACCACTGAATCTATAATCTACTACGGAATTTTTTGTAAATTTTAGAAATAATAATTTAAAATATGTTAACGAATAGTGGTATGAAATTATGGGAAAAAAATTCAGAAAACTTTACATTGAAAGGTAACGTGTCCAAATTTTTGAAGTTTATAATCAAAATGGTTTGTTCTCGATGAGAAGAAAGTGAAACGTTCTACAAATCAAATTACGTCAAGATAAACTTCATGGGCATTCATACGTAACTATAATATTTTTTATGAAGAAACATTAACGTCGTCATTTTTTCTGTGAAACGAATTTTAGGATTGTTAGGAAAATTTTCCATTAATCATTACAAGGAACTTGTGCTCCGGACAAGAGCGTGATTCGCCGTACTAACACTTAACATCGACTTTTTAGATAGATTTTTTTGAATGAGACGACGAACTGGAGTAGAATATCATTAAGTACGAAAAGGAAAACTTGTTCCTTGCTTAATCTCAGAGAAAAGGAATCGAGAGGTAGCTAGAGGGAAGTTTCATATATTAAAAAAAAATGTATTACGTGCTGCTGCGGGGAAAACTGGAGCAATGTCTACAGGCAAATTAGAACATTTTATTCTTTTCTATAGGACTTTCTTGAGAAATTTTAAGTTGAAAATTTATTAATATTACGTTTCGATTTTAAATGAAAGCTACGGCTTTCAAACTTATTTTGATTACGAACTGCACTTACGGAATATTTAATAAAATGATTTTTCTATTCAAAAACAAAATTAAATGAGATGAAACAACGTAATACATTAATTTTGACTGGCTCATTAATAAAGAGAAAAAATTAAAAATGTTTTTAAGAAATTTAAAAAAAAATTCGAAATTAGAAAGAACATAAATTATTAAGTTCCGTTTGTTCGTTGATTGGACAAAATCTAGGCTTGCGGGTGCCAGGAATAATATGGTCGTTGGCGCTATCCGACTAAAATTTTGCCGAATTCAACGGATCGCTACCCCTGGAAGGGATCTTTATCATGCCAAACATAATATTGGCATGGGACTTATGGTTTTACGTCATATTCGAAGGAAGGCATACTTTTAGATATTTTTCCGCATTAAAAATCTCATCGACTGGAACAAGGAATCAAACCGGATATCTCTGGTTTACAAGGCAAGTATGTAAAGATTGACGCCAACCAAGCCGGCAGTATTATCTGAACATAATATACCTACTGCTAAATATGAAGTGATAGAAAGTCCGCAGGCCATGAAATGAAAAGTCAAGTCGTATCTAAATTCAGGAAATATCCATTTTTCTTCAAACGTCATAAAAACACGACTTTGTGTCCTTGGATACACACAGTTAAATATTCACTTTTACTCCTAGGAGTAAAAGTGGGCACTTTTACTCCTAGGACTAAAAGTGACATAAAATGAGCCAATGGCAACTCGTAATTTTTATTTTTTATAACAAAGCAACCCGTAGCAATGACAGCTGGTATGACGTTCATTTTTGACTTTTTTTAAATTTTCTTGCTGAATTGTTTTTAATTTATGCGTTTGAAGAAAAAGTAACATGTGTTATTTGGAGTAAAAGTGTTTTTGTGTGCCTCGCATGAAATTGTACGACTCGCTGGCGCTCGTCGTTCAAACGTCATGCTCGACACACAAAATGACACTTTTACTCCTAATAACACAATATACTATTGTTTTGACAGTCATTCCAAATAAAAAACTGTCTATAGTTAAGGAAGTTTTGGCAGAAGCTGATAGAACTTGATTTAGCAAGTAACCTTGAAGCAATACCCAAGAGCTCGCCACTGCCGGCAAACCGTTTGAACACAGTAACTGAAAATGTTGAGGTTATATGTTTTCTTTTGTATCTTATCAACATGACATTTGCTGAATTTAGCTAAGGCATGAGTTTTAACTCAATAGCTATCTGAGAATGACTTTAAATTAGATCAGTTTTTAGTAATACGAGGTTTGGCAATTTAATTCCAGCACTGTTACAATAAAAAGAATCACAATTTAAGTAACCCGAAAAATTTATAATAGGTATTCATTCAAAGTAATCTCCATTTACATAAATGCATTTATTGCAACGTTCTAAAAGTTTTTGAAAACAGTCGGAAAAGTCGTCCGAAGGAATTGCTTTCAATTCAGCGGTTACATTTTTTTTAATGTCTTCCACGTCCATTTTACCGTCAGAACAGTTTGTACTTTAGGAAAGAGAAAAAAGTCTGCCGGTACTAAATCTGGCGAATAGGGTGGGTGGTTTATTTCCACAAAGCCGTGTTTCATGAGAAATCACTTTACAATCAGTGCGGAATGGGCAGGCACATTGTCGTGCAACAAGAACCAAGAACTATTTTCTCGAAACTGTGGTCGCACTCGAGGAATGCGCTGCAATAATCTCTTCATCACTTCAACGTAGAATGCACTATTAACTGTTTGTACTTCAGGTACAAATTCTTTATGGAACACACCCTGTTTATCAAAAAAGGTAACCGGCATGGTCTTGATTTTGAATTTTGCAAACGAGTCTTGGTTATGATAATCCAATCCACTTCATGCTTTGTCGTTCCGTCTCAGGATCGTACTGAAACACCCACGACTCATCACCAGTGATGATGCTCACCAGTGATGATGCAGTTAAGAAAATTCGCACTCTCTTCTGTTGTTGCGCATCCGTTAGATTGTGCGGTACAAACTTTGGACAGATTTTCCTCTTTCCCAAATATTTATGTAAAATTTTTCGAATCGTCTCCTTATTAATGCGGCAGTGAAACGCTAGTTATAGCCTCTCCTACTCAAACGTCAACCTCACCTTCATGTTGACATACTGTATTTCTACTGACAAGGCTCTGACAACCGAGCTTGGGCGGAATAACCCTTCATCGAAAATAAAGCAAATGCTATCTTTTAGAATGGGCATCGAAAGCAACGGGGAAACTACGATGCAGACTAGCAGAAATAATTTCCCACACCTTTTCTATTTTATCATGTCGAGAAACCTAAGAAGAATTGCCCTCCATCCCGGGCAGGTGTTAGATCACCAGAGGGTGCGAAGAATGTCCCGGATTGATATGATGGAAACAATTAAACGTATAGACAGTTGGAATGTTAAAACGATGTTTGCAGTTGGAATGTTAAAACGATGTTTGCAGCTGGCATACTCGATAACGCGATAAAAGGGATGGCAAGATTAAAGGTGAATATATTGGGTATTGCCGAAACAAGATGGCCTGGAAATGGAACATGCCAGAAAGAAGGAACAACTTTCTACTACTCCGGAAATGACACTCCTGAGCACAGAAACGGAGTGGGCATAATTGTGCGAAACAATCTGAAGAACTCAGTACGAAATGTAATACCATATTCCGACCGAATAATCGTCCTGCAATTAAAGGCTAAACCTTTTAACATGCGAGTAAATATGTCAGGTCTACGCACCCACTGCTGAGAAACCAGATGAGGAAATATAACGATTTTATGAGCATCTAAAAGAAATTATGAAATCCTCATGATATAAGTATGATAGTAGGGGACTTCAATGCAAAGGTGGGCAAAGGAAGAGTCGAAGGTGAAGGTGCGATTATGCGCTTGCAGGAAGAAACCTCCACGGAGAAACACTTATACAATTCTGCCAGGAAGAAAACCTTGTAATCAAGAATACTTTCTTCAAAATGCCCACGCATATATACCTGGAAGTCACCCTAAGATGGCAAACCACACATAATTCGAAACCAAATAGATTGCTTTCTTGTAAATCAAAATATACCAAAATAGCGTTACACGAGTAGCAGCATACCCGGGGGCAGTTTTAGATTTAAGCTCAAAATCCGCAGAACAAAAAATGTAATTAACAATACATGCAACATAGATAAATTATTGAAAAAACCAGAAATAAATAAAAGAGAAACTAAAACTTGAGTTGGAAAAACAGCTGGGAAACAATATCGTGCAAGAAGAACAAGACATAAATGAAGCATGGAATTACATAAAAACGAACATCCAGATAACAACTGAGAACATACTGGGGCACCGAACGAAAGATAAGACGAAATCATGGTAACTGAGATCCTTAATTCTTAGGTACGTCGAAAAGCGAAAAATGAACACATGCAAAGTTACAATGATATAAATAGCAAGAGAAAAATAAAGGAGGCAAAACAAAAATGGGTGGCAGAAGAATGTGAAGAAGCTGAAAAGCTACACAACTTACATGATAGTGTCAACTTTCATAGGAAAGTTAAAAGAATAACAGGGTTATTCAGAACAAAAGCTCCAACAACGCTGAAAAAAGAAGACGGTCAAATCATGACAGAATCGGAAGAATTGTGCAGCACGTGGAAAAGTTACGCTGAAGAATTATTTGACCATCAACGCGAACTCAAAATCAGTTATGACGAAAATAAGGAACTGTCAAGACCAAGAATATTAAATCGGAAGTTGAAAAATCTGGTCAGTCTGCAAAAAATGGCAAATGTCCTGGTCACGATAATATCTATTCTGAAGTTCCTAAACTTACGAGGGCAGAAAAGCTTACAGATCTATATAATAAGATCCAAAACTCCGGGAAAATTCCCAATGATTGGTTAAGATCAACTTTTGTGACAATACCAAAGACATAAAACGCAAAAAGATGTGAAGATTTCAAACTTATCAGTTAGATGAGTCATCCACTAAAAATCTTCTTACGTATAATCCATGCCAGAATATACACCAGATGCGAAGAGATAAGTGGTCAAACACAATTTGGCTTAATTAAGGGACTCGGAACAAGAGAAGCTTTATGTCCACGAAACTTCTAGTTCAGAAATGCATTGACCAACAGAAACCAGTCTTTATTTGTTTTATTGACTACCGAAGGGCCTTCGATACAGTACGCCATCAACCATTAATTAATAGATTAAAAGAAATAGGTATTAATGAAGAGGACATAAGAATAATAGAGGAACTTTAATCTAGTCAAACAGCGGATATCCGAATTAATAATCGCTCTCTCACTAAAACCTTCGAGATAGCTAAAGGTGTTCGTCAGGGTTGCACGTTGTCGCCTATTCTCTTCAATATCTATATTATCTATGTCGAGAAAATTTTCCAACTAGCTCTAGAAGATGAACAAATGGGAATCAAAGTTAACGGGTTTCATATTAATAATATTCGACACGCGGATAACACGGCCATTTTACCGGATAACTTGGAAGGCCTTCAGAATATGTTAAAGCGTCTTAAAGAGGTTGGCAAAGACTTCGGATTAAACATCAATATATCCAAAACAAAATGATGGTAGTCAGTATACATCAAATCACCGACACTTATCTCATAGTTGATGGTCAAATTATACGAGTAGAAAGAGTGAACCGTTTCAAATATCTCGGTACAACGCTAAATCAGAAATGAGATTGTGACAAAGAAGTGAAAGTTCAGATCGGAATTGCAAAAACTATTATGTTGCGGAGCCACGAGTGTTGTTTCCTACCTGGACCGTGTCGCCCCTCCATTTTCCCTTGTAAAATTAGTTTTGGTATTGCGTATTTGTTATTTCTCATAATGTGCACTTTATTACACGCAGACGTAATTCAATCGGTAGGCTTCTTTGGCATAAAAATGGTCGTAATTTTGTAAAGGTATAAGGGACTGGACGGGGGTTACAGATGCGGGGACCCTATTTAAAAGGGCTGAAGGAAGAGCCCTCCACTTATTGACATGAGGTTTGACAGATAATCGCCTAGGTGTTGGCAAGTATAAGACACCAGAAGAAGAAGAGAAGATTAATATTCAATTTATCTGCCATTATTCGGAGAGTCAGTAAGCGATGTTTTGCCACAATTTCACTGACCTTTGCGATCTAATCTGCGTTTCGACCGGTCGATGGATGCCCGGTTCTAGCGTCATCTTGAACATCCTTACGACCATCTTTGTTTAAAGTTTAAACCATTCAAACACAGTAGTACGACCTAAGGTGTTACCACCGTGCGCACTTTTTAAAACCCGGCGTCGGTCAGGTGGGGTAAATATAACCCCACGCGATTTACAAAGACAATATTTATGAATTGATTGTACTTCTTAGATCATGCACTTCAGTACCTTTTCAGTATTGTATTAGGATGCTGTTGTGGTGTTATTTCATTTGAGTCTTGCATGCGTGCAGCGCAGTATATTTCTAAAGTGCCTTGGGGTTATATTTACCCCACCCAGCCAAAAAAGTTACAATATTTCTGCATTTAAAGGCATGCTATTCTGAGACATTTTACATTACAAAAAATTATAAATAAGCATTTTTTATTAACTGAAGGAAAGACAATCCTAGATTGAGCAGAGAATTACGAAGAAAAATTACTGGAGCTGTTGGAGAACCTTCTGTTGAGCCACCTATCAAAAAACAAAATACCCAGGGACGATGCTATATTTGTCCAAGGACACGTGACAAAAATATGTGTGTCTGGATCATGCAGCAATTACATGTAAAAATTGCATACTTCCACAAGACGACTGACTCATTTTGTTATTAGTAATATCATAAAACATCAAAAAAATTTTACAAGAAAAGAGTGTGATTTATAAAGTTCCTCAAACTTTACTATATGATCATATTAGAATAAGTGTTTTTTAATTTAATGTATACATGTTTAAAGAATACATATACTTATTGTCTATGTCACCTTTAGGATTGTGATTTTTTATATATATTTTTATGCTCGAGAGTGTTTTTTCATTTTTTTTTAATGTATATTATATGTTTATTTGATTTTCTATATGATAAAATAAATAGTTATCCATTTAGAACTGGTGTTAATAAGTAACAAATAAAGTAAAGGACATATAATAGTTATTTATTATACATGCGGATTAAATTAATGTTTAATGAGCGGTACGTTCAACCGCGCGAGCGGCGGTAGCCGCAAGCGCGTTGATACCGCGAGTTAATAAATTAATTTTAATCCGCAAGTGTAATACAACTGTTTATTCAATTTTGACATTTATTTGACATTTTTAAAGGGATTTGACATTTTTAAAGCGCTAGCGGAATAAAAATTTTAAATCGCTAGCGGAATAAAAATTTTAAACGATTGTTTATAAAACATCAACTTTTATGGGCAGGCCATAAACAAATAAACGTCAGTTTAAAACGTCAAAATTGAATAAAATTCATTAAAACACAAAAATATGTTTAATGTTATCTTAAAAAAAAAAAAAAGTTGGGGTTATATTTACCCCACCTAGCGGCTTTTGTTCCGAAATTCCACCTGACCGACGCCGGGTTAACATTTCGTAAGTTTCTGTCGCATTTTTCCTAATTTACAACAAAACTTAACATTAATTCGTTGCTCCATGACGACAGAAACACGATTTGCGAACTTAACTGACAGCTATTCGTTGTTTCTATTCTTGATAAAAGTGTGACCTAAAAGATGCTGCTTTAATTTTGGCTTAATATCACGTATCTTTAAAGCTGCAACGTCAGTCCAGGAATTAAATTGTCAAACCTCGTATTATATTATATTATATTATTTTTTTGTTTTGACGTGTCTATTTGCATTAACTATTTGTAGATTATTGCCCGTTCGGTTCATTTATGAGGCATAACCAGAGTTACAAATTAATCTAGCTTATACGCAATGAATATCAACACTTAATTACTTGGCGAAATGTTGTGCTTTTGTAAAAATTAATGCAGAATGTTCCGTTTACTTATTATTTTGTTGTTACGACTCAAATAGAAAAAAAAATTGTTTTAGTATTAATAATTTCCCGAACATGCTTTAATGAGAGTTGGTTAGATTGTGTATAAGTTATGATGCCAAAATCTATCTTTTGCTTGAAGATCGTGCCCAGTCAAAATATTTTTAATTCTGCAGCAGGTATACGAGTATGTGAACTTAAAACGCATACAAATGGAAACCGATGAGTGTCTTGACATTTCCTACACAGTCACGCACAATTATATAGTGTGATCTATTAAACGTGGCTATCATCGTATCGAGCCTACGGCAAATCGTTTTTTGTCTTTACAGGAATGCAGATCATAAAATTTTACGCGTTCTAGTTAGAAACAACTCCAACTAGATCTTTATCGACATTAACCCTTTTAAAACCCTTTTCATTTTGCCAAGTCTGTGTCCCTACATTCGTTTGATTAGAAGTACGTGGGTAGATACTTCGCAATTAAAATTCCAATTATGTGGAAAATTAAAAAATTCCAGACTTTAAATGTAAAAGACCTTTATTATCGGAGGATAATAATACTTACATTTGGAAAACACCGACATTTGTAATTACCGAACGCTAACAGACATTTGAATTGATTTTCTTATTGTTACAGTTATAAAATATCTATGGCTTTGTAAATATTTAATAATAATAGTAATAGAATGGTATAAGACAAAATTACTTTTCATAATTAATTAAATCTTTTGATTAATAACATAATTAAGTAACGTAATTGAATTTAAATTTTAAGTGTTACTAAAACTTTTTTGTTTTCTTTAGATATTACACTTTTAATGTGTAAATCTAGAAGTTTAATAGCGAATTGACAAAGTGTTAATGCCTATTCGATTACTGTATCTTTAAAAATGCTAAAAAATTACCCCGCTTAGCCTAGTTCTTTTAATATGTTGTGCAGCTTACTTCAAAATGGTGAAAAGCCCTGCAAAACCTTGAATCTGAAGCTACTTGTAAAATCGGGAACATCAGTATTAAATTTCTCTGTTAACCTTGGGCGTTTTCCTTGTCAGCTGTGAAATATCCCTCCTTCAGTAAAATTTTAATATAATACCCAAATTGTATTATACTTCAGGAGTAACAGAAAGTAGCAGCATATTGAATTTCATTGTAACATTTTAGCATAAAACCCTTTTCAGTTTATGTTATACTTTTGAAAGAATCTCAAAAATTTCGATGCATTTCCGTACTGCCGTTCTACGTAGTTTAAACCAATAGGGATCCTAGTAAACGTGTCATTGTTATTGTATTAACGAAGTAAACGTAGAGAATATCGAAATGTAATAGGGGGAAAACTAGTTAATATTTCAGTAGTGCGGCTAAGCAAACCGTACCGAAATTGTACTACCAGAGGACATGCTTCAATTTGAAGGCAAATGTCCACTTGAATAAATTTTGTCTCATATGTAAATCACGTAGAATTTTAATTGCATTTAATGAATCTGTAAATGCAAACGTAATTATGTACGTAGCCATGTTTGTGTTAAGTTTATTGCTGCGAAATCTGCAAAAAATTTGTTCTCGATATATGGAAAACGCCATTTTAACGAATTATATGCTGACATCAAATGTTCATCGAGGAAACGCTTAAGAAACAAACACTTTAAAGTGACTCCTCAACTCCAAGTCAGGAAATGCGCTGAAGAAAAGGAAATTTTTTTACCCAAAAACAGTATTGTTATGTACCACTTAGATTTTTGGGAGATATAACTACATAGATGAAGTCCAGAGATAACATGTTACGATACTGACAACTCTATATTTTCCTTCAAGAAAAGAAAAACAACACAATACCTTGCCCCTTGATTCTCAATCCCGTACCTAGGATATTGGGATTCTTTTACCTTCAAACTTCTGAACCAAGGAAAATTGAAAATCTTTAAAATTTATTTTACTCCATGACCGTAAGATATCACACTTTACAATAATCTTTTATAGTTATTTAACTAATATCGTACTTTTTCGAAATTAAGCAACTTATAGGTAGTACATCAATTTATTGAAGTAGCCAAAACTAGATTATTCTTATCCAAAACTAGCACATTTTACCTGAAATATGTGCAAAAAGGGTATATTCTATTCCAAAGAAAACATCGCTCACTTCTTAAGTGTAATTTGTTCTAATGACACAAAAAAAAAATTTAATATTATCAGAACATCTTATGTCTTGAGAAACAAAATTAGATTAATAAAATGACAGATATTTGAAACTTATTACATATTTTTTAAAATCCTTAAAATTGTAAGGTTATGTTAATCGGTGTTATGAACATTTGAATTGCAGTTTTCTAATAAATCGGGTTTCTCAAAAATTAAGATTAATATCTTTTTATCAGTTTATTTGGGCTTATAACGTACATATTATGTTCTAATAATAAAGTTCATTTTAACGAGATGATTTGGTTTAATTACTAAAAATTGCTTACTTTTTTTTACAAAATCAACTAAATACATAAATGGATTTACAGTATTTTTCATCTAGCATTTGGGTTGTAACGTCAACTTGCTCTGACCAAAAACTGCATGAGTAGACACGCGTTCGTGCGCAGCAGGTAATCAAAACCTAGTTTAGAAAGAGACGAAGTATAGGATTGTGAATTTATTTATAAACAGGGCGTTGACGTCACAACCCAAATCCTAGGTGAAACATACTGTAGATTAGGTTAGAAAAAAAGTGAAAGTGCTAATTATAAAAACGGTTCAGTTTCATCATAAATCTCCTTGGTGCACTCACTTACCTCACTATTATAGCTTCCGAAATATCATCTGATAAATTGGTCACTGCACCTACTTCCGCAGTACAAAACTGTTCAGTTTCATTATCCAGAGTTAAATGGATTCATATTTTCTTAGCAACAATTTTATAGTCTTGAACTTGCCAGTGTTTGCCTTATTCAAGGGTAGTATATGTAATTATAAAAATATTATAATACTAACAAGGCTTGAGAATCTGCTCAGTTTTACGAATAGTTTTTTCAATTCGACTGAAAATCAATAGGGCGGCATGAAGCTTTCAGGTAGGAAAATCAAGGATAATTAAAAAAATAAATAAAAGACGACTAAACAATTACCTACCATATATCACTTAAAAAGCAAAGCTTTGATGTTTGCCACAAAACTTGGAAGTGTGGATGTTCTGTTATTAAAATTATGATAAAAATTAATGGCATTTGACACGACTAACTCTTGTTTCGAATACATTCATGTAACATAAAATAAACCTGTTACATATTAGTTTCTGCATCTTGTACATTTACAAGGCAGTCGAAATATCCAAACGATGTTCTGTTTAGACTGGTAACGTAGATGAAAGATATAATTTCTTTCAGAATGGAACGAAATATTCGTTGCTATATATGCACAAGTCGGAGAAACGTATTCATTTAAAAACGCTCTTGGCTAATTTCCACCCGAAATATCATACTAAAATCCTGAAAATGTCCTCGTTTCTTATGTTAAATAGTACCTAATTTCAAAGGTTATTAACTTTTTGTTGTAATTTTCCCTCATTTGTTCTTTATCTGTAATCGTGTTCCTTAAACAAAAGTTAAATTGACTTTCTTACATCACACAAGAAAACACTATGCGACATTTAATATCACGTTCTCATTTTCATTTAAGTTAAAGTGCCTTTTCAGTTCCTATAAAACTCACTTCATCCTTTGTTATTATTATACTTACAACTGCAAGGTTTTATGGTTGAATGTACATGATTAGAATGCATAGAAGAGATAAAAACAGAGTCTAGGAGTGTTAATTATAATGAATGACGATTAAGAATAATGAAAGTCTCGTAAGCAGGTATATTCAACCTAGTGGCGGCAATTCTTAGTTTGTCAGTGGTTTGTCATAAAAGCTTTCCTTGCACAGTTTAGAATCTATGCAAAGCGAATTTAAACTAAGGTTAAGTCTTAACTTGTCAAAATCTTTTTAAAATTTGTATTATTAGGATTCAGTTTTGTTATTTCTTAAATGGCTTACATGATTTTTGACCAAAGATAATTATTTCTTAAGCAAGTTTATATTTTGCAATTAATAGGTTTTTTTAATAAAAAATGAAAAATTTCTAGAGTGTGACTAAACTAGCACAAGTCACATTTCAACATGTGTTATTAAACGGTTTATGGATCCGGTAACTCGCTTTCTCATGCATCTTGATCATATCTTAATATACAGGGTGGTGACTCGAACACCCGAACATAGGGATTTAACATGTAAAATCATATTTTCGTAATTTCCTGCTCCCCTAATTATTTTAGGTAAAAAAGCTTCAAATAAAAGTTGTAGAGCATAAAATTCTGCATCCGAGTCAATATCCAAAATTAATTTTGCGTGCCTTGTAACCTCCGAAATTAGAAATGAAAATGACGTAAATCACCCCAAAAATAGCGATAGCCATGGAATTGAAATAAAAATTAACAAATGTTAACGGTTTATCTGTCAAGTTACGCTGCATTAGTTTATTTTTATTATTACTTGTAATTACTGTTGAAGTGAAAATATGGCCAACAATTATACAATAAGTGAAAAAAATCAATTTTTAAAGTTATTTTACAGTGGTAATAGTATAAGACAAGTGCGAGATCTAGTTGCGAATTTATATCCTCATAGACCAATTCCGTCGACATCAACAATCCATACGATCATCAATAATCAAACAAAATATGGGTCAGTGTTCGTCCCTTGCAAGAGTTGCACTAAAAAACAAATAAATATTGCACCAGAAGAAGATATTGAAGCTGAAGATCATAACGCTAACGAAATCAATGTATTAGCTGCGGTATCAAATAATCCAAATGTGAGCCTTAGAGAAATTGGATCTGGATTAGGTTTGCACCACACCACGGCCCTAAAAATATTAAAAAAACACAAATTTAAATCTTTTAAATTTTCCGTCCACCAAGAAATTTTTGAAGAGGATAAATTTAAGCGTATGTCATTTTGCGAAAAAATCATGGAAAAATTAATTAATTAATTACATTATAATCGGCAAAAAAATACAAAAAATATAGCAATTTTATTTATTTTTTGTTTTTTTAAATTTAAAATTAATTTATGTACCATTGTTCACTTCAACAGTAATTACAAGTAATAATACAAATAAACTAATGCAGCATAACTTGACAGATAAACCGTTAACATTTGTTAATTTTTATTTCAATTCCATGGCTATCGCTATTTTTGGGGTGATTTACGTCATTTTTATTCCTAATTTCTGAGGTTACAAGGCACGCAAAATTAATTTTGTTTATTGACTCAGATGCAGAATTTTATGCTCTACAACTTTTATTTGAAGCTTTTTTACCTAAAATAATTAGGGGAGCAGGAAATTACGAAAATATGATTTTACATGTTAAATCCCTATGTTCGGGTGTTCGAGTCACCACCCTGTATAAGGTGTTCTGGATTAGTAAGTTTGTGTTGTTATTCTTTACTTCAGTTACTCAGTTCCTTGAGAAATAGGTACCCACAGGAAACCTAAGAGGGATTAAATCTGGAGATATTTCAGACAAACAGGCCTCATTTGGTTGTAGTAAGTCATTTATTGTGAAACGTATAATTTAGTTTAGAAAACAAATTCTCCAAATTTTATAAAAAAAACTCTTACCAATTGTGTGTGTGTATTGTCGCAGTTAAAATATTTTTTTTATCATTTTGGTGTCGCATTTAAAATTTAATCTAAGTCGAATAGGTATCCGTGTATCAGGTATGCATAAACGGTGACTGTAACAGAGCTGAAGATATATCCTAAACTTATTATAAAAACTAAATAATTCTCAAAACTTTATACTTAAATTGGCATAGGAAACGACGGACGTTCTTATGAGAATGTCCCTTCCTTATCTAAACCTAAGATAACTACAGTTATTCGATATCGGAATTAGATTCCACCAGGAGCACTATCCAAATAGGCGAGTATCATACAGAAGTACGTTTGTAGCAATACATCGAGGATTAAAGAAAATTGGTTCGCAAAATTGGTGGCAAAACCGCGGGTTGCAAGGCACTGAACATATTCTAAGCATAGAAAAAGACACTTTTAATAATCTTGAAATAAGTGTAAGGCAATTTGCATATGAATTTGGTGTTTTCTTGTGATTAGTTTCAAGAATTCTCTATGAACAGCAATTGCATCCTAACTACATACAAAGAGACCGACTTCTTAAATATAGCGAGATTCAAGCTAGGCAAGCATTTTGTGAAGCTAGAGTTCAAGAACTCTATTAAAGAAATTTGTATAGGCGAAAGTTGTTTTATTCAAAAGTCATACCTTATAAGCAGTTTTATGATGTGAAAAATCTTATTGAACCTTTTCGAGAAACTGGAAGTGTTGAAATGCAGAAGGGTGTCACAGAAAACGAAGATTACCTGCTTTACTTCAAGCTGTTCAGCAATGAATTGAAGAGGCTTCAAGAACACACATTTATGCCAACAAATTGATGGTTTAACTTACTCGTTTACTACGTGTCAGCGAATATTAAAATAGGAGTTGCATTTACTTACCTACTTGTGCCATCTTCTACAAACTTTAGAGGATTTTTCTAAAAGAGTTCAATTTTGTGAATGGTTTTTGCACAACCTTGATTGTCAGCGGTTGAATTTAAGTTTTCTTACGAACGAGGTCTGGTTTTATCTTGACGGCTACATTAATTCACAAAATTATAGGATGTGGAATAGTGAAAATCCCAATTTCTTCATCCACAGAAATTAGGTGTATGTATTGTAATGAGTTATCGAAGGATCATTTTTTCACAGCACATTAACTGCGGCATGGTAGAGAAATAAAATATTGCAACCGTTCTTGAATTAACTTCATGACGATAACTTACGAAATGGTTTCTTCCAGCGATATGGTGCAACAGCATATACAGTTACAGATATCCTAAACTCTTTGCGAGAATATTTCGACGGCGGAATCATTAGCAGGAATACAGAAATACCTTTAGCCTTTTTTGTGTGGGTCTATTTAAAAAACACCATATTAAATACCCCTGCAAATCACTTAAACGACTTAAAAATGAGAATACAACATGCCAAGAAATTTATAATTCATTTCAATTCTTGCAAAATGTCATAATCCACCAAACTTTTTACATTTTTTTAACAAAAAGTTATTTGTTAAATTTGATACTTTATTGCGTAGCTTTAAATATTTTCATTTGGAATATCTCTCAAAGAAAAGTGAAGTAATATTTCCTAAATCTGGGTAGGACATTATTTTAATTTCATGGCCTTCTGATGTTACGGTTGCAATCTTCAATTTTTAAACGGTGGAGTAAACATTTCTTTTAACAAACCGTGCCTTAAAATTAAAAATGAAATAGAAATAATTGACTCAATTTTTCATCATTTGTTAGCCTGCAAAATTTGGTGGTCTATTTACCACACACTCAGAAAGAAAAACGATTTTTCGTTTTCTTTATTTTTACGCCACTCTTTCATTAACTGACTTAGGAGAGAATTTAAAAAAAGATTGATTCTGCATTTTCTTGGTTGAGCTATATAATGAAGCTATCTTTCTCTTTTTAAAGATGAAAACAATAGTTATCGTCAATCTTAATTACGAAGGCCACTCTGTATATTTTGAGATACCTACAAGAAAACTACTAGTGTATAAGCAAAAATGGATTTATTTATGTTTATGTTTATAAAGTGTTCTTCACCAGCATCAATACATTTTTGTAATCTGATTTTCCATAAGCCAAAAGCCAAACGCCATTCATTTTTTTTAAATACTGTTAAAAAAATTTAAAGTCTCCTCTTCAATCTCCGCTTCTCTGGAAATTTTCCGACCGCGTAGATGTTTTTTGAGTTAAAAAAAGCCAGAAGTCGCACATAGCCAAATCCGGAAAATAAGACGTATGTTCGACAACTGTGACTTTTTTTCAGTCAGATACTTAACCGTCACCTTAACTGTATGGGATGAAATCTGTTAACTGATGCGGCACCCGCCGGCAAACCATTGTTTTCATTTTAAGTTCGTGATGTAGAAATGTTTGCTATTGTTCCGGACCCGATGCCTATAGACTCCTGAATTATTGTATAACTAGATCTTGGATCTTCTTCAACCATCCGCTTTACTGCTTCAATGGTTTCTTGAGTAACAGCCAATTTGGGACGTCCTTCGCGGTTTTCATCATTTAGGTGCTGTCTACCTTTTTTAAATTCAGCAAACCAACGACATACTGCTGCCCAAGATAGGCTTTCTTGTTCAAAGACGTTTCGAAGTCTTTCAAAGTACTCATTTTCACTTAGTTCCACTCTTAAAATCCTAGAAGATATAGGTAGCGCTAAAATTCTCGCGTGATAGATCCATTTTACTGAACTATACTGAATTTGTTTTAACAGCTATGACAGATGCCTGCTTGATAATTTTTTGTGTATATACGCCAAAAGGTACAAGCTTCAAGAAAATAAATATTGCATGCCCCTAAAATATTCAGTTTTCTCGTATCTCAAAACATGCAGAGTGGCCCTTGTATTAAAGACACATTCTTATGCTGTTTGCGGTAAAAACAAATGATGTGGGTATTTTAAAAAGTTTTTTCTATGAAATACTTTTTTACAAGGCTCTAATCCTATAAAATCTGAAATAACCGACTTTTTTGATGGAATTCATATTTGTTTATGAACTTCTTCTACATTAACTTCGCTGTTATTTCCCTTTATACTTAATTGTATTTTTAGTATTATTTTTTTAAAATTGAATTTAATGCTAAAAATGGTATCAATCATTAGTCTACTAACAGATTCAAATCTTAATCGTTTTAACTTTAATCTGGCCATGGATGCTACATTCGAACACGGAACTTCATAATGTGCAGGATACAAATACATTGCACCGTCAAGAACCCTCCTTTAATTTCAGGTTTTGCCTAATTATTGAACTAATTTCTGGAATTGTAGCCGGTTCTCTCAACGTCGGACCTTCCTTCACATTCGCAAATAAACGAAGGACGCTCTGGTCTAAGTTCTCGTAGACAGTTACTTTACCTTTTATAAGATGGCAGTCGACGAAAATTACCTATGTTGTTTATTTTAAATTTGAATATTAAATTAATACAGATAAACAGATGTAAAATATTATAAGATTTTTATTGTTTTTTTGGTATGTTGGTTGTTCGGTTGCCTAAATTTCTAGTTCATATTATATTATGTAGATCGAAGGATCGTAAACAAAGTATATCATCAATTCAGGTATTATAACTACCTCTTACCGAAAATCTGGACTCAACAAAAGTCGACAAAACCCTATCTAATTACCTGTTAAATAGCAATATGCTCAAAATATTTACATGTGCCTCGTAATAATTAGATGATGACATATCCTATTGGAAAAATAATAAATTAAATACATATCTCCAGCATAATTTAGACTTGTGTGTTCTTAACTTGAACTTTATATCAATACTCGCTAAGACGCCCAGAAGAGAATTTCAGGTTTTCAAAGACTTCCTAATAGGGTGAATTTATTTATCAAAAGTGTTTTGAATTTAGTGGTTTAAAGCTTTCCAAAAATTAAGGAAAAATTAGATATATCTAGAAAACCCAACGAGTAGCTTAGAAATACGTACTGTGAATATTGCAATATGTGTCAGTATATATAAAATTTTTAATAATTTGTAAAAGCTTTTCATTTTTGCTATAGAATAAACATTTTTTAAAGTATTCCATTTGTTCTTGAAAACAAACTACATTAAATGCATAAGATTATCTAATAATTATAAGCAAGATTTTTTGATAAGCAAAGTCTGTAATCTAACTTTCAGAGTTATAAGAATATAAAAAAACAAAACCTACAACTTAAACCTCTTCTTTAATTATTATAGCATCTCAGCAATAATTCTTTTCCATTACATAGAAATCACCGAAGAGCGACAATTATATTTGCCGGAACGTTGACGGATAGAAAATGATATTGAATACAAAGAAAGCGAAATTAAGTCGCGAAGCCCAGTCAATTAACCCAGGCAGTGCAAGAGAATCGAAATTAAATGAAATTGGTTTTTTAAACGATTCGAATTTTCATTGAACACTGTTTACTCAAGTTTGTTTTATATAAAACAAATATTTTCTTATCTTGGTATAGTAATGCCCCGTTGTGGATCAGATGTATAATAAAATTTTATGAAATGTACAACATTAGTAGATCCGAAATATGCATCATAACATGCAGTTGTAACATGTATATCGTATAATGGCTTCATTTATATCCTGCTCCAGTGCTTTTCAAAGTTATAATAGGAAGACAGCGATTGCATGCAGTTGTGAATTTGCATTTAGTAGATATGGGATAATAAATCGTTGCAATTTCTAATACCAAGCCAAGTGTATAACTTCGAGATCTGAATTAATACGGAGTTTAGTAATGACGCAATTTTGAATATGAAACATACAAATGGACTGGTAAATTAAAAATTTACATAATATTTATTTTAAATTTACATACTTTGAACGACAGTAATTAACATAAAGCGTGACATATCTTTAAATCCTTGGTTTGATATACCACTGAAATACTTAAATATACTTGAAAATAAATAAATTCTATGAAAGGTTACTTTTTTACGATTTATGATTTTTATTTTATTACTGTGTTAGATAAGATGAATAGAAATTGCGTTTAATTTTAGATACATATTTTAACATGATTTTAGGTAAGTTTAGAAAACTGTTTTTATACTTTATTTACTCGGTCGTCATAATCTAAAGGCGAATGCAGTTTATTCATGAATTGTAATTATGTGATACGGTTGCATTTACTTTTTACTTAATTTCTTTTTCAGTGTTCAAAATATTTAAGTTAACATTTTCTTTCAAAAATATGCCCTAATAATTTAATAATTCCCCTATCCATATAAGCATTCTGATCATTAAAAATTCCAAAGAAGGGTAAAATATAATTTGTTTAGATTTAATGGGAAGTATAATTTTTATTAGCTTCCGCCTTCATATTCGGCAAATTAATAATAATTTGTAGGTAACTGCTAAAATCAGAAAATTTATTATATAAAATAAATTGGTCACACCGTAACAAATTAAATACGAACCAAATATTGCATATGATTTCAAGGCTTTTGTAACGAAACTAGAATGGTTTGTTAATTTCTTATTTATTTTAAAGTTTAAAAAGCTTTTTTAAATGAACCCTTTTGATATTTTTGTCTTTGTTTCAGTCTTACAAGTAACGCATTTAATGAAAGTGCTTAGGCGTGGCTTTGCCGCCAAAATTAATTGTGTCAGATTCACTCGTCTCGCTTTGGTTGCGGCAGTTGAGATTATTAACTAAAAGCCATTGCCTCATTTATTTACCACAAGCTATCAGTGTCGCTTTACTTTGACGGCTTGATTTTTTTTCCATAACCAGTTTGATTGTCGTGGAAGTAATATTTCTTTTATATTATTTTACGAAAACTGAAAGTATTTTATACGTATGTTTTGGCTATTTTGTTGCAAGTTGTTGATATAAAAATAAAAGCACTGAACGTAACGTTTCGAAGGCAAGTTACTAATTTAATTTTTATTTTAGTAACTGATGCTGAAATACTCAAAAGCATAACATTTAAAATTCGCCACAAGATGCCGTTGGGAAATACCTCTGTATCCTAAAGTATTTATTTTAGTTTTTTGGTTCGTTACTAAACTTTTGGATTATTTGTTGGACGTTAATTAACCACGTTCTTTGTTTTCAAGATCCCATTTCAATGCTCTCCGAGTGAAAATTGTCTACGTTTCAGCTTTATTTCAGATTAATCAAACAGTAATACAGAATAGTTCCAAGAACTTCGAACTGCTATAAAGATAAATATATCGGAACCAATTCAGGCAAATAAATGAGTCACTAAATCATTAACGGAGTATACTTTGTTCCTATGTAGTACCTACTTGATTTGCTAATGAAGTGTTTGAAGAAGTATGCAACAATAAGTATTCAGACTGAGTACTAATAAGTCATTGCAAATTGTGACTTTTATTGCAAAAATAATAATAATTTAAATTATCTAACCTTTGTCAGAAGGGTTTCGCCTCTGGCTTGGTTGACAAGTTGAGTTACCGTTACCCTTCTGCCTCTTGCTAAAAGAGTTTCGCCTCTGACGTGGTTGACACGTTGAATTACCGTGCTCTTTTAGTGCTCCGTACCTTCTGAAGAAGCCCCTTAAAAAAGTGGGCGAAACGTTGAGTTATTCTGTCTCAACAATGACACGGTCCCAATCCCGAAAACGCTTTGTTAATACTGACACTGACCGTGGAAGTCTTCGAATTCATTATAAATTATAACCTTTGTCCTTCCTATTTCTTTTCTTCTGAATTACATAACTGCAGGTTAAACTAAGAAAAAAAGTAGACAAATTTAATGTCACGCAGCTGCCCTTAAAATCTAAAGAAATATACAGGGTGGATCAAAAATCGCGCATAATATGTATATCACGCGTATCTACGTCAAAATCCAAGCAACAAACTCCAGTACCAATTTGCTGTTAACTCTTTAGTTATGGAGTTATTAGCAGCCTTAAGTCGTATTCTGGTTTGCTTGTCGTGTCATATTTTTATGAATTAATGCTTTTTCGCTGTAGTTTAATCAACAAAAGAAATAACTAATCTGTAATTGTACTCAACATACCCTTCGTTTAATTAGAATTTCTATCCGAAGTTTGAAATTTTTGCAATGCTTGTGCTTTTCATAAATGTTGCAACTTTAGTTAACAATTCTTCAAAAACTACAGGTTTTGGCCTAAAACAGTTATACTATTTTTTGCCCAGTTTTTAACGCAGAATCGCGTGGTGCGAATATTATGTGCCATTACGATACACCCTGTATAATAAAGCTCATGATAAGGATTGTCTTTCGTTCTTATTTCAACTAGCTGCTAACTTTCAGATACCCAAAAAAGGGTCCTTTGGGGGTATTGTAGACTTTCTGTTTCTTCGTTTACTTAAATATTTTTCTTGATTTTTAGATGTAATTTGGTTTCGTTTTCCTTAACTATTAATTTTGTTGTAATCGTCATTCACACGTTATAGCTATTAAGACAACAAGTGTTTTATAGAAGGTTTAAAAATCAAGGTCGTAGTTCAAATCCGAGCGAACGAAGTGAGCCGAGGATTTGATAGACCGAGATTTTTAAACTATAGAACACGAGTTGTCTTCAAGATTTTTTCTAACACTAATATCTTTCACTAATATATTATTAGAAATTTTAATAAATTATTATTTGAGACGCGTCACAATAGACAAAATGCGGAGATTGCTAGGCAACGACGTATTTTATAGAGAAAAGCGTATTTTAAAGGCCTATAAAATACGTTGTCATTGACGACGTATTTTTATAGAGAAAGGCGTATTTTAAAGACAACATAACAAGTGAGCTCTTATGCACCATAGAAACAGTATAAGATATTAGTGTTAGAAAAAGAATATTTTTGATCATTATTTAGAACGATAGTGACATCTTCAATATTGTTGTGGCCCTTTTCAGGAGGTTTTCATACTTTGATTTTTATTGCAAATGAAACACATTTTATAAGTTTAATTTTGTTCAAACACAATAGGCGAGAAGCAAGACAGGAATAATTAACAAGTTATGCACTTAGCGGCATCGAATGTTGTACTAAAGTTTGTGTTTCGAAAATTTGCTTGTTTTGTTTATACATACAACACATAAGGTTACTGCGAACAGAATAAGATACTTAAGCCTTCTCCGCGTATTCGCCCTGCAGAGCCACATATTTATCTAAGTGTTTCTTAACCTTTCGCAGCCCATCATTATGCAGGATTGCGTTTTAAATAGGTCACAGCCAACAATAGTTTCTATTAAAAAAAACAGCGCAACTTTGACCAATTACTCGAAAATGATAACAGTTATCACCAGGGACTGGAAAATATGCAAAGTGCATATCTCTATTTTATAGCATATCTTTTTGAATCTTTGCTTCTATTCATTTCATGTTAATGCGATTTTTAATTAGTTTTTAGTCCATATTTGCATATATTACCATTATATTGCATAATGCATATTGCATATGCAAAACGGTATACTACATTTTTCGGATATTTTCAGTTAACTTGATGCATATTGTTCTTTAGTACAAGTGCTTGCATAAAATCATACTAAACACATTTTCAAGTATTGAATAAAATGTAAGTGATTTCTTACTTCTTAGTAGTAAACTTTCCAAAGCACATTTTTTACTTCATAAAATTTTCCAAGAATGTCATTTAGGAGACTAAGATTATAAATGGGTACATATTTATTGGTCAACTAAAGAGTATCTCTCATACCTACAATAATAAGGTGCTCCTCCTTAGAAGTCACCTAACAAAGTACTCTAACAAAGTACCCACGCCGGGGCCAAAAAAGTCAAATACATACTCCTTCTTGCTCCTACATTATAGACAAAATTCAATAGTAGTTAAATGATGTTTGTGTCGAGTGATTCCTTTATCATCAAGAAGCAACTGGAAGATACGTTCTTCTTAAAAAGTGGATCAACAACAAAAACGATTGATTTTAATAATGCGCTACTTAGTGTAAATCCCCAATTTGTAGATCGTTTCAAGTACGCACCTATTACCTCGTGTGAAGTTGAGCTTACATTTTCTATGTACAAACACATGTTTAATGACCGCAGACATAATTTAACAATGGACAATAATTAAACATATTTGTATAATTCTATTGATGTAATTTAATGATTAAGTACTAATTAAGTCTATATCCTACAGTTTTACGTGCCATTATTTAAAGCAATGTATGTCTAAAAATTATGTTTGATTTTTGATTATAATAAAAACAAATAAGAATTTTTATTTTGCATATAAATAATAGTGCATAATAAATAATGTTCGTTTTTGTTTGTTTATTTAATGGGCGAAATCATTCATTAATGACAATTTAATTTAGCATATAATTGTGCATATTTTAGTAATTTTCAGTGCATATTTCCATACATATTTTCAGATTTTTTGGTGCATATTTTCCAGTCTCTGGTTATCACAAAGCCATTTAACCTACATTATACATATCATATATGTATAATTATGTAATTACAACTTTTCCGAGCAGCAAAGTCAAAAATAAGAATTGCCATAATGATAGCCAACCTCCGGAGGAAGACGGCACTTTAAGAAGAAGAATATATATGTAGGTAATAAGTTATTCGAAAAGCATTTGAAGCATATTTTTTCTGTTCTAAAAATTAATTAACTATGTCAGATTTTTTTGTTTTCGCCGATAACTTTTTAACCACACCTCATACAGGGTGTAGAATTGGTTCACGCACCATAGGGATTTCAATGTTAAATTCTTAATTTTTAAATATTGGCTCCCCAAATTATTTTAGAGAAAAAGTGTAAATATGTTTCTTATAGAGAAAAAAATACTGTATACAACCATATCATTACTTATTTTTTTACTTTCCATACAAGGGTTAAAATTAAGGAAACTAAAACTGGTAGTTTAGCAAAAATAGGTAGTGCCTTGGAATCGTTGAAACAAAAAACAATTGTTAGTTAGCTGTCATGTTAGCATCTTAATAATAAATTTAGAAGTATTTTAAGTAATTCTGAGTTAATATTATGTATTCGTTGAATGAAAAGATCCTGATAAAATGGTACTATTCTGGTAATAGCGCACGTACAGTAAGTGATATGTTTGCTGCAGAATATCCGAATCGACCAATTCCAAACCACACTACTGTTGAAAGAATGATCCGCAAATTTGAAGCAAGTGGTACTATAAATAATAAGTGCAAATGTAATGAAAACGCCCTACAGAATGTAAGACATCAAGAAAATGCAAACGCTGTCGACGTATTACTTTCAGTAACTGAAAATCCTAATGTAAGTGTACGCCAACTAGCAGAAAATATTGGGATACACCACACTACAGTACACAAAATTTTGAAAAAGCACCATTACCGTTCCTATAAATATCAGTGCCATCAAGAATTGCTTCCAGGTGATATGGAGAGAAGGGCTGAGTTTTGCTACACCATTATGGAAAAGCAAACGAAGATAGAAATTTTTTAAGGAATGTGTGTTTTACAGATGAGTACACGTTTACGCTTAACAATGAGCCAAACGCGCAAAACTGTAGGATTTGGGCTACACAAAATCCTCATAATTATTTAGAAACGAGGACCCAATATCCTCAAAAATTAAATGTTTGGACCGGTATCTTGGGGCATCATATTATTGGACCGTTTTTCCTTGGCGGAAATTTAACGTCTGAACGTTTTTTACAAATATTGTCCGAAGAAATAACACCAGCTATAAATGAGGTTGCACCGGAAAATGAAGAAGTTTGGTTTCAAATGGATGGATGTCCTGCACATAACAGTCGTGTCGTCCGCGAATATTTAAATCAAAGCTTTAATGGCAAAGTTATTGGTAGAGGATACGAAATTTGTTGGCCTGCTCGGAGTCCTGACCTTTCTCCTAACGATTTCTTTCTATGGGGAAATTTGGAATCAAAGATTTACAGTGGTAACCATTTTGAAGATTTGGAACAATTGCAAACTAGTATTCAAGATCACTGCGTAAGAATTTCGCCATATCAGTTAGCAAATGTCAGACGAGAATTTTCTGATAGACTGGGTTATTGTTTAACAGTGGATGGAGGCTTATTTGAACATTTATTATAGTAATTGTTTATTTTGTGTTACCTACTTAATTCGTTAAATAAAATTTGCTTCTTGTTCTATTGCAGAGTATTATTCCCATTATTTTAAACATTTTTATTATGTAAGAAAAACAAGATTCCACTTGTCAGAATGACAGCGGCCTTGTTTCAACAGTTTATCAAAGCATAGCTGGTTTTTGTTAAGGTGGCAGTTTTAGTTTCCCTGTTTTTAAAACTTGTAAGAAAAGAATAGTTATTTGTACAACTAGTAATGAAAGCAATACTTTTTTTCATGAGTTTGAAGTTTGATGCACGACGGCGAAGCCGGAGTGCATCAATCAAACGAGTGAAAAAAAGATGCTTTCATACGAGTTGTACACAATATTTTTTTGCATTTTGACATCTTAAATCCTTCAAAACAGGATAAAAAGGAATTGAGAATTTACAGTTGTCAAACTGACAATTTACAATATTTTATTTAAAGCACACTTACTTAATGCAAAATGTAAAATTAAATAGTTAAAACAAGTGTTGCTTTCTTTACGATTTTTTAATAAAAAAAGTCCACTTTTTTTGTCTAAATGCGAAAAAATAAATTTTCGGCACTAGAATGCATTTTCTAAACGCAAAATTACTTAAAATACGTCTAAATTTGTGATTAAAATATTAACATGGCAGCTAACGATCAACGGGTTTTTGTTTCAACAATTCCAAGGCACCACCTATTTTTGCTAAAATAGTAGTTTTAATTTCCTTGATTTCCCCTTTGTATGGAAAGTAAAAAAAATAAGTAATGACATGGTTGTATACAGTATTTTTTTTTCTACAAGAAACATATTTACACTTTTTCTCTAAAATAATTTGGGGAGCCAATATTTGAACATTAAGAATTTAACATGGAAATCCCTATGGTGCGTGAACCAATTCTACACCCGGTATATCAAATTTGCCACACAATCAGGTACTACAAAACAAAAAAAAGGATTACTGGCTAAGTGCACCAGGAGCTTAAAACAGATATCATCGGAAGAGGTAAAGGCAACCCCATATTCATGTATGGAGTAAGCAACTTAAAGTTCCTCACACTCCTCACAGATATGTTAAATGAACAATCTAAAGGCAAGTACATCATTAAATTAGTGGGGAATACACAGGCCAAGGTTCAATTAATCTGCGACAAAGAATACAGTACCGCTATCAAAAGGAAAAACACAGAATTCTACTTATACCAATCAAAGAAAAATAGAACATTAAGGGTAGTTTAGCGTGATATGCAGCCTACAGCTGACATAAATAGTGTGACTAAGGAAATTAAAGATCACAGATATACTGTAATTACTATCTACAATATTAGACATAGAATTCAGAAAACTCTATTACCCATGTCTTACGTTTAGCTACAACAAAGCGATAACAAAAAAAAATTATGACATAGAATTCCCGATGAATTTGATTGAATTGAATTGAATCTCCTTATGTCAAACGGAAAGTGCTTCAGTATCTCAACTGCCAAAGGTATGTTGATACAAGGAATTTTTGCCATAGAAAAGCGAGATGTGTAAAGTGCGTCGGAGAACGCCTAACAAAAGGCTGCGAAAGAAAACAACGAAACAATGACGTTAAATGCGTTAACTGTCAGAGGAATCACCCAGAAAATTATATGCAATGCGTAGTTGCTAAAGAAATACAAAGACAAATATTTCCACCCCTAAGAAATAAGCAGATGGTCCAACTTGGTATCTCTTACTTCCAAAAAGTCAGCAACAACAACAAGCCCACGATCATCAACATCAGAACATCGACAATATTTAAAAAAACAACATTGAAGCAATGATGGTAAAACTCATGCAAAGGATGGATACAATGTTAAATTTACCACGTTGAGCGCCGCATGGCCACCGGTGGGCATTTCATGATTTTTACCCGGGACATCGTGTCCACCGGTGGTCACGTGTTATGTTCATTTCAGGACCGTGTGCTCACGGGTGGACACGATTTACGTTAACTTTATATGGATTATTCCAAAGCATGGTCCCAGGGAGTAAATGTGTTTAACTTGGACCGAGCAGTTTAAGAAATTTAGGAGTTTAGGGTTACAGTTTCTCCTATAGTCGGTCCCAGGGACAAAAACCCAAATACCCACCGGTGGCCACGCGGGGCTCAACGTGTTACTCATGTTAAATATTATACTCATGGTCGTTATTGCAGAATTTTCATAATGGCTCATTTTCTTTAGATAACACTATGGAATGCCAACGGCAGCGTTACCAAGAAGTCACAACATTTTGAAAATACTATAACATTGATATTATGTTAATTTCTGAAAAGCGCTGACTAATCCTCCGGATGGTACTGCAGACGCAGGAACTGCGGTCATAGTTAAATTAGCTATAAGGCATCACGAAATTCAAAAATACTGTAGCGAAGTGATATTTACAAATTAATTACAGATCAAACACGATCTAAAGATATTGAAATTATTTCTAACACGCGTCGCAAGTTGATATGTGATATCAGGGGTTATTGTAACACACAAGATCCACGTGCCGAGAAAACGTGAAAGAATGTAAGTTTTAAAATATTCCCACGAGTTGCATCTTAAGGAATGTGTAAAAAGTCACGTACTGTAACTGAAATATGATAAGATGATAACTAAGCACTTGTTTCAAGATAAGGCACGTTAGTTCCCAAGGAAGGGAACCAACAAAACGTATAAATAGTTAGCTTGCTTTAGGGTAGAACTATAGTTAGTTCACCCGCATTGAAGAAGCGACATCTCCAGCTCGAAACCCTTCACGATGGGGTCTTGTGTAGTTTATCAAGTAAGATTCTTAAGGCGGATTTATGCAACCATTTTCATTTAATTTTAATTTAATTTTAATTTAATTTAAAAGATAAATGTATGTAAACCAATGTAACCATGCATACACCATTCTCATTTACGTTTTCATTTATCTTTCATTCTCATTTAATTTATAAGATGACCAACTTTTATCTTTTAAATTAAAATTATAAATGACACATGCGTGTACGGTATGACAACGACAAGAAGTTGATCAGGTGGTTGTTATTGTGTATTGTTTGGGTTGTATTATCCATGTATTATCTTTAAAATGTCTGAAATCAACGATTCAGTTCTAATTGAGCTAATTAAAATTTTATTCCAGCGAAAATTGGGGTTATGTCGTTATGACATTCATCGTCTGTCAGCGTATTTTCATATGTGGGTATGCGTTCATTTTCATTTATTATTTTGTTTGCATGAATTGGAACATTTAAAAAATGATAAATGAAAATTAAATTAAAATTAAATTAAAAATAAATGTAAATGAAAATGGCTGCATAAATCCGCCTTTATTATTTAATTTAATTTACTGTTCAGACTTATAAAATGTTCAGACAAACCATTTTAATTCTTTTGCGTACTTTGTTTATTTTTATAATTTGACTTTACCTTTAAACTGATCAAAGTGTTTATACATGTACTTCTGCACTTTTAACTTTGAAGAATGTCTGTAAAACTCAACTTTTATTAATATATGTTGTGTTAGTTGAAACCGATTTTAAATAATAACCTCTCGTAAAAAGCTAAACAATATAACAACAACAATGAAGGATAATAACTTCCAGCACCTGTCGACTGGCAAACCGACATATTGGCCATCAAATCCACTAAAAATCCCTGACTTGGTAGACTTCTCTGTCACAAATGCAATAGCTATAAACTGTTTAAAAGCAAAATCATTTCAACTTCTCCAACTAAATTTAAATACAATATAAAATTAGTTGAGGATTGGTTATTGGTAATCAGTTTGGAATTAAGAATGGTTCAATGATAAGAATTGGTTATTGGTAATCTGTTTCAAATTTGAAATATTTAGATTCTGGGAACTGTAGGCCGTAGAAAACAAATTGAATTTTCAACGTAACTGTGAGTGTAGGATTAGTATAGATAAGTTAGTAGGGAAATTAGGGAAAGAATAATTGAATTGTAATAAATTCGTATTAATGAAGATTTATTTTAAAAATATAATTGGAAATAAAGATTAGAACTTGAATAAAAGAAAAATAAAAGCAAGAACCTCAGTAACTACCCTTAAGAGCTTCTATTAAAATATCAATTGTGATATCACAATAATTTTTGTCGATACAACGTAGAGCATTTGGCAAAAGAAAATTGTAAATAGCATAACAGTATACAGGGTTACTGGTAATTCGATACATTCCTTTGGAGATGTGATGGGGCAGGAGCTAAGAAACAAATTTAACCCTCATATACATTATGCAAAACTCAATAGTTTTTGAGATATTTCAATTTTTGTGTTTTTCTCAAAAAAGTAGATCTTAATGTCTTTAAAGTTAATTTTAAAAAAATTTGCTTGCCATTTGTTTGAACTTTTTTACTGGATTACTTGTCCCACTCTACGGTCATCCGTTTGGAATGGAAAATATCTGGAAACATTTCGATCATGTGAAAATTTTAAATAAAGACTTATAAAAAATAATTTTTAAAAATCAACTATGAAAATTACCAATTCGTTTTTCTCAAAAATTATCAACATAACATGCGTACAAATTATTTTAAAAACTTCCTTATTTCAACAGCTATCTATCAAAGTACAAATATTCAACGTGCCCTTGATAGTTCTAATAAAAAAATAGTAAAAGTGATGCAAGTAGTATGGTTCTTATTTTTGGATAAACAGGTAAAAAGTAAAAGTGTGCGTAAAAAAATGACAAATCGTTCATGTCAGTCAGTCAGTCCTCGACTTTGATGCTTACGCATGTGTATTATTAACTGACATTATTATCTCCGTGTCCCTTAAGTTTGTTGCTCTTGTTGAGTTTGTTGCTGAAGATTTTGGTTTAGGTCGTTGTTGTTGTTATTGTATTTTAAATGCCATGGCCACCTACACCAATGCAGAATACGCTGACATCTTGTTTGTCTACGGATATTGTGACGGCAAAGCTGCCGAAACTCGCCGAGAATATGAACGTCGCTTCCCTAACCGTCGTATACCAAATGTTCGTGTATTCGGTACGACATATCGAAATGTCGCTGAAATTGGCTCCGTGAAACGTAGACAAGGTAACAGGTAACGACGGTGCTCCTCGCGTTTATCAACCAGATGATGAGGAACAAATATTGCGACATTCTGATGAAGACCCAAGAACTTCATCTAATAAAGTCGCAAGACTAACCGGAACGTCACAATGGAAAGTTTGGTCTACGATACGCAGTATTCGATGACATCCTTACCACTATACTCCTGTGCAAGGCTTTCATGAAGGTGATCCTGGAAGGAGAGTGGAATTCTGCCGCTTTATGTTAAATTCAGATGTAGACAATGCAAATTTCTTACTGAACATTTTATGGACGGATGAAGATGTTCCTCTCACCGTGAGACAGCGAATGATATTTCAGGACGACAGCACGACGGTTGTCCAGTACATTATCGGCTGACAATACGACAGTTACTCGGTCAACGTTTTCCTAACCGTTGGATTGGAAGGGCAGGCCCAATACCTTGTCCAGCGCGAAGTTCAGATTTAACACCTTTAGATTTCTACGTGTGGAGCCATATGAAAGAGATGGTCTATGAAACACCAGTCGATACGGAGAATACCTTAGACAAAGGATAGTCGACGTTGCCCAACACATACGGCATATCCTCACAACCAGCGTAACAAAGACGGAAATAAGAAGACGCTGCCGTGCTTATCTACGGAGTAGGGGCTCCCATTTTGAGCAAGAAATGTAGTACAACTTTGAAATTAATTAAGAATTAAAGGATTACCTTTACAATACGGTTTTTACTGTTTATCCAAAAATAAGAACCATACTACTTGCATCACTTTTACTATTTTTTTATTAGAACTATCAAAGGCACGTTGAACATTTGTACCTTGATAGATAGCTGTTGAAATGAGGAAGTTTTTAAAATAATTTGTACGCATGTTATGTTGATAATTTTTGAGAAAAACGAATTGGTAATTTTCATAGCTGATTTTTAAAAATTATTTTTTATAAGTTTTTATTTAAAATTTTCACATGATCGAAATGTTTCCGGATATTTTCCATTCCAAAGCGATGACCATAGAGTGGGACAAGTAATCCAGTAAAAAAGTTCAAAAAATGTCAAGCAGATTTTTTTAAAATTAACTTTAAAGACATTAAGATCTACTTTTTTGAGAAAAACACAAAATTTGAAATATCTCAAAAACTATTGAGTTTTGTATAATGTATGTTAGGGTTAAATTTGTTTCTTAGCTCCTGCCTCATCACATCTCCAAAGGAATGTATCGAATTACCAGTAACCCTGTATACTAATGAACTTGCAGCAAACTTAATAGAAAGACAGTATGTTAAAGGACTAAGAAGGTATGATCCTCTGGATCTACCAAATAGGTTTAATAAAATTTTTAGGTTAGTTTAACCATATGTCACGTGCCAAAACTGCACTAGGACATTGAATGGGGGATGGTAATCCCTTATGCGCGCGGCTAGCTAAAACAGTGGAGATGGGCGAGTTCGGGTCGCTAAAATAATACTCAAAACACTTATTAACCCTTCAAAAGGGGATGGTCGTAAACGGTAGATAGGGCGCCACCATGACTAAAGTCACCCAAAGATCTAAAAGAAGGAAACCCATCATGGAAGGTTAGCAAGGGCTCGGCAAAAAGGGGGTTGTCGTTCTAGCTGCACCCTGCGCAAGATGTGATTTACCTTGCTTGGCTGAAATTACTTTACTGCAAAACTCTAAATCTTGTAGGCAGGCTAACACTTTGTAGTTTATACACGTAAATCTTAAATAGAACATTGATCACAAAATATTCCGAAATAAACGGGAAGCACTGAACACGAATAACAAGACCAAACTGAATTGAATACTAAGATATTTACTGAATTAAAAGGCACAAAAATGAAAACATGAAAATACACAAAAAGGACAATCAAAAATACTACGTTAAAATACAAATTATAATAAATACAAGACTTACTTTAAAAGAACAAGAATTAAGGGTGCTACATTTACTTTAAGTTCGGTAAAAATATTCACAAGCTAAGCCCCCTCAATTCCAAACAAAGATAGAGGAAGACACCAATAACAAAATACATCAACAAAATCAATAAGCACCAAATAAATTTTACATGCAACATAATACACAAGACAATATTCTAAACTTGACATGAAACTTAAACTGATCACTAAAGGTCTTTACTTGAACACAAATGAATGTTACTTGAACACCAAAAATACTGAATACTAGTTAACTGAGTTGCCAGGGACCTCAAATTGCAAAGTGTGACCAATGGATCCGCCCAAGGCGAGGTCCACAAATGCCTGCACCACTTACCACTGGACAAAACAGATAAACCAGCCATCGGCCATTACTATAAACGCTGCACATTAAAACACAAAAATCAAACAAATTACAACAGGCGGTACTTATTTACTTTTAAATCAAAAACGAAGAACATTAACAAAGGGCCTGCGAGCAAGAGGCAATCGTGAAAGTCAAACTGACATTAAAAACATTTAAAAAAAACACGCAGAAAACAGGAGCAGCATAGTGGGGAAACGGTTTTACCTGGCGAGATGATACTTGACGATAAGTCAAGGAGTGACGTGAAACTGGACGAGCTTTTCCTTCGAAGACGGGTGCAGGAACAAGACGAAGAGTAATCCTTAAAGTGGTAGGTTTTCCTAATCCCTCACGAGGAGGAAATCGTGTAGGCGGCACGACAACACTGTCACTTAAACTTCCTCACACACGATTCTATTTCATTCCAGGATTATATTGGCATTCCTTAAGTGGATCCGACCAAGTCGATAATTGTGATTCCTCCACGAGGAAATCACCGGTAGTGGAAGCCTTCCTGGTTCATTGTAAAAACCTACCCTGAACTACGATAATTACGGCACCGTGCTTCAGAAGAAGGCGTCTAGCATGGTTGGTAAACTTTCACGCACTGCAGGCACTAAGAAGGCAGAGGGGAGTGGAACGCTTAATTGACACAGCCCGCGTCTAGGGGAATTCCCGGAAACATTGTCACGAGAAACTGAATTCAATGAATAAGATGACATCATGCCTTGATGAAACACGCGTAAAATTTAGGTCACCTTGTGATTTCTAACAAAGGCAGCTTTGACAACTATGCAACATATGAAGTGACTTTGAAAATTTCGCAGAATTATAATCAAGAACGTGCCAAAATAAGTTAACCTTAATTGTCCTCCAGACAAAACGAATTCAACTGTAGCAAATGTGAAATAATCGACACGAAAATTAAAGTAAGGTACAGGACCGTACTAAAGAATTTACAAATAAATTTAAAATGACTTAAAAATCCTAAAATAACGTTGAATTATAAAAACACGTGACATAGTCAAATTAACACCAGGTTAAGTTAAGCTAAGAAGGCATGCTTTCGTTGGATGTTAAAAAACTTTAAAAAAATCCTTTCTTCATCTTTAAATAAAAAGTTACCTATATAACGTTTAAGAAATACAGCGCTCTGTACAAAATGACATCAAATCGCTGACCTCGCACTTCTTCATTTCAGCGAAGAGAAGAAAATCGCTGGGTGCATAACCAGCCGAATAGAGGGGTTGTGGCAAAATTTCACACACCTGTCCGTTTCTATAGCGCATGCTTGGGCAGAGGGAGAAGACACGTCGGGTATTATTTCATCGCGTCATACAATTTCTGCAGATGGGTGCAGTAGTAAACGCTGGTGATGGTCTGACTCTTCGGAAGGTAATCGGCTAGGACGACGCCACGGCAGTTCCAAAACACAAACAGCATTACTTTTCCTGCAGATTTTTATACCTGAAGAAAGGAGCATTTTCACTCCTTGTTCATTTCTTTAGTCTGCGGATAGTAGAAACAGACTCAGTATTCATCTATACAGAGTTATGAGACGTGCAAAGAAATTCTTGTCATCCTGCTTCAATAGAGTCAACATACACTCCGAAGATTTAGGCCGCGTTTGCTTGTTAAAAGGGGCAAGCAAGCGGGGAACCCATGCTGGTGACACTTCAAAGATGTACAATTGCTTAAGCATGATCTTTCACGTACTTCTATGACTAAGGACAAGTTCATTCATGATCACTTCAATGGTTATTCTTCTGTCTTCCAGGACAAGCGCCTTCATTTTCTTCGCCGTCTCAACATCATCCGTGATCTCTCGGATAGAGGCTCATGTGTAAGGGATACGTGTCTAGTTTGAAAGTATTTTTTCAATTCACCTACGCCGACGATCAGGTGATACTGTCAAGAGACTCAGAGAACATTGAATATACGACCAGAAAACTAAATGAAGAAAAAGATATAAGAATATAAAGATGCGTATATATGTGTTCAGTAAACCCTATGAAAGGAAGAAGATTGCTCTCAGAAGGTCGGCTAGAAAATCAGAACTAGGGAGAATTAGAAATGAAGAAATAAAAAGGATACAAACTAGAGAAACAACTGTCATATTCAAAGGAAACAACTTGTTTGGTATGGACGCATGAACAGAATGGGAGAAGAAAGGCTACCCTAAAATATAATGAACTGGAGACCTATGCAAAGAAGGAAACCTGGACGTCCTAGAGAGACCTAGATAAAGAGAGTAACAAAATCAATGTTCCTGAGAAACTTGCATGAAGGCGAATGAAATGAAAGGTGGCAATGGAAGCTAGGAACCGGAAGGCTGTGAATCCGGTTTTTTTACGAGTATATTGTGATAAAGCGACTTTCTAGCATGCATTATGTTATGCATTGCCACGCGAATTAATATGAAGTGTTAGCTAGGGTCATTACAAGAGTCAAGGATAAAGGCATCCAAGCATGCACGCGAATGGTCGCTGAAACTGAAACATGATACTGTGCAGCTGTGTAAATGATGAATCGGCATTCTTTAAAATGCGCAGATTATCACGTTCATGGTTCAAGATGAGTTGACTCTTATACAAGGCCATCACTTATGTAGGAGAAGAATAATCATGTCCTTAAGAAATCAGGTCCTTCGTACCTTCGTACTAGTGGTGTTTCCTAAGACCTCAATGTAATACTATTTTTCTGTATTTAACCTAAATGTAATTCAATTCACTGTAAGACTTGCTAATAGTTTGGATGAAACACTTTGTTTCATTTTATTAACTTAACTTAACTTTAAATAATATTTTGTAAAACCAATTCAAAGTTCCGACAATATATGTTATGTTAGTTGAACCAGACTTTTAATATAAAACCTCTCGCAGCAAAACCCCCTCGTGTCGTAGCTGGTTAAATACACCACCCGTCGGCACTTAAGAATTATCACAAATTCTACTAAATTTAATTAACTTATTTTTACTAACTATCTACATTAACTTTGGTGATAACCACTACGTTACAATATATGTATACCTAAGTATGAAGACTTTTCTTCATAAATAAGCATGTCAGCGATAAAGAAAAATTATTATTTTAAAGGTTTAGAAAAATTAATTGATATATATCACAAATGCATTCAAGTAAATATGGAAGAATTTGTAGAACCTTTGTTCTACAAATTCTTCCATATTTACTTGAATGCATTTGTGATATATATCAATTAATTTTTCTAAACCTTTAAAATAATAATTTTTCTTTATCGCTGACATGCTTATTTATAGCAGCCATTATTCGAAAACTTTTCTCCCCTTTGTCCTTTTCTCAAATCAGGGAAATCAAAAAAGTCGCTGGGAACTAAGTCGAGACTGTAGGATGCATGATTAATTTCTTCAAATCCACATGTCCGTTATACGCCTGTATTCACAAAACTCTCAGCTGTGTGGACAGGGACATCGTCATGCACGCCCAACACGCCTATGGCTAGTTATCTACGAAGTTGTTATCCTTGTATCTTTTTTCTTGTAGTAATTCAAAAGAATTCCTTGTGAGTCTCTAAGTATGGTTGCCATAGTTTGTGCAACCGACTGTGCAACCTTAAATTTCTTTGGGTGCTCTGTGCCCCTCCGGTGCTACTGCGTCTATCGTCGCTTTGACTCTAGGTCATAAAAATGAAGCCAGGTTTCATCTCCTATCACAATTTTGTCAATAACGTGATAGTTTAGTGTGAGCAAACAAGACACCCATCTTGCAGGAGGGAGTAGAATCGCCATATACTACCAACAATCTTTCTCTATGCTTGTCAGACCTTTTCCTTATTTTGTTAGAAATTTTTTATAGCTCTGTATTCAATTTTGCTTGTTTTGTGATAATGTGCGTTGGTTTTGTATAGGAAAAGGTTTTCAAGCCACCATCGCTTTGGTATATTTTTTACTCTAAGCCGAAGAAGATGTTTAAGGTGAAAGAAGGGGCTTCTTGTGGTTACCGAATTTATGAAGAGTAATTCTCTAGATAATGAAGCTAAAAATTCATGGGTGTTACAACGAAATCTGATTCAGGAATTTTTGTTAAAGGCGCCAGATTTTACGTATTTTTTATTAATGATCGTCTTGTCTGAAATTTCTCTGTAAATCATGAGATGTATGTATTATTATTTGAATAAATTTCATTCTTTAGTTTAATTAATTTTGAAGGCTCAAATAGATCTTCCCATATTTGTTATAAATACGCATGTAAATTTATTTGAAACAGGAATACGAGTATATTTAGACAGTTCCTTTCGTAAGCAAATATAAAATAAAAAAATACCAAATAGATACTGATATCTAGTAACAAAATCGAAGTTAAGCGCTTTTATCTGTAGCTATAAAGATGCAGCTCACATGTCACACGGGTGAACGAAAACGGATTCAAAGTACATTTTGGTCTGTAACGACATTGCGTACATTCAGTCCCTTTTATATATTTGAACATGTATAAACCATAAGGCACATTTAAAAACTAAATTTCTATATATACACATTACGAGTTCTAAGCAAACAAAATATCAAAACAGCTTACCCCGATAGAATAACTTACCGAAATACGAGATGGTTTGGAGTAAGTAAGTTGAGTTTCAAAGTTTTGAGCATAATATTTGAATATCGACCGAGTATAGCGGCAATTGTTTCTCAAGTCTCTGGTGTGGAATAAAAATCTGTGGATTTGGTCTCCTTAACATTTTAACTCTGCTAAAGATTTGGTGAATACTCATAGTTAAAGCGAATATCCAATTAAAATAATAAAGTAAGTTGTTATACTGTGATAATATGTTTAAGTAGCCCGAAGTAGGAATTTCAGTAAAAGGTAAACGCCTTTTCTATAAATAACAAATTAAAGATAATTATTTAAACAGAGAAACAGGATAAAAATCCAATGTCTTGTAAAATTATGGCAATTAGTAAACTCCGCGATTTTGCTAATTTTGAATTAATTATTCACACAGCGAACTTCTCATTACTTTTAAACGTAACTGTAGCACTTAAAAGAGAAGTTGAAATTCAGAACGAAACAGATGGTTTCAAGTACTTATAAATTTTCCTAAACCATTTTAGGATAATAACGAGAATTGCAATGTTACTAAGTTTCAAAGTTCACATTAAATACAACTAAACAGTTCACCGAATATTTCATAATTTTACTGTTAACTATTTTATCTAGACAAAAATAGGTGTTGCTAGAAATGCCGATGCTTGTTACTTTTTTGTATTTCATATTTACGATTATAAAGTTTTGACTTTATAAGAATTGCTAGCTGAATGAGGATTTATACCAAGGAATTGACGTAAAGAAAAATAGGTTTTCAGTATGTTCAATTTAACTTTGTTTGTGTTCCTTAATTTTTTACATATAAAATTGACTTTAATAACCATCGGTTTTATCAAATTAATTAATTTATTACTGTAAATGGTGTTATTCTTAGGAGCAACGTTAATGGCATTCTATGCATAAAATTCATACTGGACATTTATTTGACCAAAGTCAATATAATATTTTAAGACAATAATAAGTAACAACACATCTTCGACTATAAAATATAATTAATTAATATTTCGGCTCAGATAGGGTTGTTTACACAAATTTCATACATCTTAGAAGGTGCGAATTTTGTTATTTAGACATCATATGCTGATATAACCAAAACAATAAATACTGTTACTTAATTGAAACAAGAATATATGCAGTTTTTGCTTTGGTGAATGTACGAGCTTTAAAAAACCAGACTATTGGCTGATGTCTTTGATCAAACTTTACCTACTTTTCTTTTTTTATTTTGAATAAAAACTTACTTGAGAAGCGACATATGCCGAACAAATAATGATGCAATGAGACGGAAAAGGACTTTAGACCTTTTTTAAGAAGCAGGCGTTCTAGCTTCTTTGAGTAAAATATGCTAACCTTGGGAAAGGTTGCGAAAATAAATAGATGTGGTATCGTATTTAGCTTGGATAGTTTATTGTATTTGAATAATATGTTTGAATTCTAAGATAAAATTCTGCTATTTGTTGCTGATATTTTCTCAGTTTTTTTTAAATAAAAGGTGTTTTGTTTAAGTAATGTATTTGTATTAACTTTTATATTTAAAAAAAAAGACAGGTTAGTCAATTGTACAGAATGTATAAAAAGTTGACCGATAAATGTTTAAAGACTATAAAGGGTGAATTGCGTGTGTGTCAGAAGGTAGCGTTTCGCAAACACCTTGAAGTAAGTAAAAAACTCGTCATTCACTGCACAAAAGCAAATGTCAGTTTAAAGTAAGTAATCTAATTGTAAGATTTCTATTATTCAAATAATCACTATAGTGGATCTCACGTATTAAACACAGATTATTTAAATATCATAAAAGCACCTTTTCGATGATCTAATTCCTTATCTTAGTTTCCGGCCCGGAGTTTATTTACTAAAATTGCTTTCCTCTAACAGTCTCTACTACTACACATTTTTTCGTCAAATTGGGATATATTATATAGAACTTCATTATCGCCTTTTAGATTTTAAACTTTCTAAAACTATAATATTGCTTGAATAGAAAAATACATCCGTTGGCCATTTAACTCTATGAAGCAGAATTTGCGTTATATTAGATAATGTTTTAGAGTTTAAATAGTCTCTGAAAGTATAAAATGATGAGTTTGCCTTGAATATTTTTATGTTTTTATGAGTACTGCGCTACCAATAAAAAAATAAAAATAAACAGACAATTAACTTCCAAAAGCAAAGTAACTTTTGGGAGAACATTAGCCCCATTTTCAAATGAAATAAAACATTTTGGTAACAATTAGTGGGAACTAGCGAAAAAAAAATGTCAAGAAACTGGCTACAACAAATATTTAGAGAATAATTACAACTAAAAACGTATTGTAAGGCCAGGGTGGCGCAGTGGCAAGAGCGTCAGGCTAGCGTTACGCTAGTCCCAGGTTCGAATCTCACTAGGTACAAGATTTCGCGGAAATAGGTATCGTATCGAGCCCTGGTGACCATTCGTCGGTGGGCACCTAATTAACGACGCTCTCGTCCGAATACAGGCCTAAGAGGTAGAGTACAGGCCTAAGAGGTAGAGTAACAAGTTCACACACAAACACTCACACACAGAAATATTAGACTAAACAAGAAAGGTGCAATTAATAAGTCTAGCAAACTAATGGCAATATAAACCTTGCTCAGGACGCCCTATGCTCCAATAGGGGCGAAAAGGAACATACAGTACAATACAAAAACATATAATTCTAGGTAAAGTATCAAGGCAACTAATTTAAAGCTATCCTCAATGACCTAAAGATAATAATTAATAAAGGGCAAAGTATTTAAATCCAGGCGATGCTGATTTACAGCCGTTATTTTATCTATTAGATTAACAAAAATTTAATATTAAAAATCGTTTATCGTTGAAAATATTTGATTACAGAATTTAATTTTTTAATACACTTTTAATATACCTGGAAGTTTTAAAGTAGTTTAACCCTTAACTCGAGTTCAATTAGCTGGTAAAAGTAAGGGTCATAAATCAACGTTAATGATAGTAAAAGTTCCAACTTATCTGTTTGCTTATTAGAAATCATACAAATAATTAATTGTATATACATCTAACTACAAAATAAACTACGAGGCAAAATTAAGGGGCCAATTTTTTCCTCGATGGATTCCACTGTATACGAAAACTCAATATTCTGTTAATATTTAATATAAGTAAGAAAAATCAGATTAACTTGGAAATAATTGTAATCAACAGATTACAGAATAATTAAAATTAACCGTTTATGAAACACAAATATAAAAAAAACAAACGAAAGTCAGTGTCGTATTTTTTCCTCTAGCAGCTATACAAGTCCTAATATGGCTTGAAATATTATATTATATTATATCTTCCTGCAGGATTAGTACCCATTCTTGTATTAATGCTTTTGATAACTCTTGTACGGTACGGGCTGGAAGCGAAGAATATCCCACACAACTTTTCTGAGATTGAAATCAGGATTCCTAGCAGGTCACACCATAGTTTCAACTTTAGCAGCTAGCTAATTTGCCACAGTATGAACCGTGTGGGGTAGTGCGTTATTGTCCATTATTACAATTTTCACAAAATTTTATGCAGATGGCTGTGCAGGGTGGACCGTTTTCGATTGCCAAATTTTGAATTTTGGCCTACTTATAACTAAAAAGTAACATAACATACCTATCGGAATTTTGTTTCGGAAGTTAAATTGACGTCAAAAAAGAGTCCTGGAGACTGACATCAGTTTTTGTTTTTCTCCGATGACTGCACATCTAATTAACGACCAATTTAAGGTACAGCCCTATCATATAAAGGCTATTAACTACAATCATTAGAAGACGGGAGAGCATATAAGAACATTTTTCTTTGAATTTTTAAAGCAGATTTCTGTCGATTCTTTAAATTCAAAATTTGCGTTTACGAGAAATATTCTTAGTGCATTAAAATACCCTGCGGGTAAATAAAAATGCAACACCTATAGTGCCTTTTTTATTGGAACGAAATTTGGCTGTAAGTTAGATATTCACAAGGATAACAAACGATTAAATTTGTAAACTTCTACGTTGAGTATATGTATAGTTATTCCAAAACGGTTTAATAATGAGTGTGACCCTCACGAGCTCTAATGCCTTCCCCCACTCGGCGAATCATAGAGATAAACAAATGTGAAATTTTCTCCTGCGGTATAAGATCCCATTCCCCTAGCAGCTTCTCTTCCAATTCATCAACCCTCGCAGGATTCGCATCGTAACTCTTTATTTGGCGGTATCTGCTTGCAAGGCGTTAGTTGAGGATTTTCAAATATCTGAATTAAATAATAAATTAAAAACATTAAGCAGATAGTAATATTACAAGATGCAGTTCAATTCTTAGTAATCTTAAAATTGATAAGATTATTTTGAAGAAATTACTATAATTCTGTCGCAGGAAAACAACTTGTAAAAAATCAGAAATATCAGCACCTTTGTTCTCGACGAGTTCATATACTGCTAAAAACCTTCAAACGGTAACTTATAAAGTGGCGATAAAAATCCAGCAATATTCTACGTCCTTTTCTGGTTTATTAAACTGAAAAAACCATTTTTCGCCCTCCGGCTAGAAACACTCAATTTTCATGCGTATAAATCGTCTGGAAAATGCTATTTGCCGGACTAGTCCTGAAAGTAAAATTAGGATTTTTGATTGGTGGCGCTGAACCGAACTGACTCCGCCCTCTCATTGCTACGCCCATTGTCACGCTCAGGAAAATAAATTCCCTAGAAAAAAAAATTCTCTAACGTCAAATATTTGAATAAAAAGTGATTTTTTATAATTAACGTATTTTTATCGGCCGAAAAAATATTGTGTATCACACGCCTAGAAACTGCTTTGCAAGTACTCGCACTTGTAGAGCCTCGGTTGCACCTCGGCCTACAAACGTACTCGCACTTGCAAAGTGACAGTTTCTAGCCTTGTGATACAAATAACTATTAATAAAATCTTAAACAAATGATGAGTAGTATGACACTTTAAGGAACTCTCTGAATTTCTTAAAAACTGCTGCCAGTTCCGCGAATGAAAACACTGAAGTTTAAGTGTACCGACGAAGAAAAACTAAGAAGACCCGAAATAGTAATAGTACAAATACTTAATAGTATTGTCAAATTTTGAAGGTAATTTTCAGCAGTTTATCGCCGACTGACACAATACGCTAAGTCGATGTTATGCATTTCTGGAACGAGTAGGTATCCGTAGCGTAAAAAATGTTTCACTAGTTGGTAAAGAAAACAACGTAAAATAACGTAGGATGGTAACTTACGAATTCGATCACAGGGATTTCATTGGCAAATCCTTTATGTTTAATTATTCACTACCTTAACCATTTTAGAGTCAAAGCATAATTAAGTAACTAATCAAGCCGTGTAACCTACTCGTGTATCACTAAGTTTTCCTATTTCTAAATCGGAAATATCAATGAAATTATTTGTAATGTAAATATTTACAAAAACCGATGATGAAGTGAACTTAAGAAAACAAATATTTGTAGTTTCTAACATTAAATACAATGTCTTAGTAATTCTTAAAACTATAATAGGTACCTACCTATTCGGAGACAGTAAAGGGTCACGAGATAAAATGGACACTGCATGTATTAGAATTTCAATGAACAAAAGTACAGCTCAGCTTTGAAATCTTCAATGCTTCTTTGACTAAAGTTCAATATTACTAACCCCGGCATCAGTAAAAAGGCTTCCATGCAAATTGGTTCATGTCCAGATTTAGTTGAGAAGTAAAGTAACTAGAATTATTGAAAATCGATTTTATATCCAGTTCGTAAACATGGGAATTCTTGTGATGTCTATACTTGGTATACGTCTTCTCCGAAACTGATTTCAGCAAAGAATTTAAACTTTAAAAGTTTTAGAAGGCAAAGTTTTAAAAAATGCGCATATGATAAATTATTCCTTTGTTATACGGAGTTCCTCTTTTTGTCAGACATTAAGTAATTTCAGTTTGAGAAGTTTTTTAGTGTTCTTTTTATATTTCTATTTTATGTAAGCTTTATGAATGGTAAAAGGGAGATATAATATAGGTCAGTGGACACGTATAATTTATACAGGGTGCCATTTTAGCGTGGAACATATAAGTACATAGATATATGCAACACATTTAACAAGCTAGTGATTTTCATATACAGGGTCCTGCAACAGTGCGTCGGGCTTTCCTAGCGCCCTTACCGTGAGAGATAGAAAAAAAAGTTTAAAGCATAAAATTATTGATTCGAAGAGGTCTACGTCGCGAAATTATTTTCAATAATACAGAGTGTTCCACTTTTGCGCTATAATAAAAACATACATTTTTTTAAATGCAACACCCTGTAGCTTTTCATGACTTCCGATGTCATTTTTTAACCTCTACATAACTGTCGACCCACTTTTGTATTTTGTGTCAGTGTTACCAACTTATTAATTTTTTTCCGAAAAATCTTTCATAAACAGACTTCACTTTAAAAATCATAAGCGACCTTGATTTTTGATGTAGAGGGATAAATTTTAGCAATAATTGTAGTCCGGTTAAAGAGCAACATTTTGATATAAGAAAATGGGATTCAGTTGATACAGGGTGTTACAAAAGAAAATGCCAATCTTTCCAAACTTCAAAGTGACATTGCTCATTTTTTTCAAATGGAACCACCACTGTTTTGTTTCGCAAATCGATAGCTTGTTTTATCCTCTTTAATTTTGTATTTAGATGTCCGATACCTAAACCCCGTAGTTTTAGAGATATTAAATACTTTTCACAAAAGTAACAATTTAATTACATTTTATGCAACGAAGTGGGCCGTGCTAATGCAAAAAACAAAAACAAAATGTAAGTAAGCCTCAATGTAACATTTTAGTAAATTTAGAATCAAAACGGATAATACTTATGTAATAAAATTAATTGTTTTATTCAAAAACTATGAAAAGTAACAAAATTCAAAATGCATAAAAGAAAAACGACTAAAATAAATGTTCGAAATGTCTTCCATTTTCATTCAGGCACAAAACTTGATTTTTTTGTGGGGATACGTGAAGGGAATTGTTTATAACGAACCACCGGCAACACAAATAAATATGCAACAACGAATTGTTGACGCTTTTGCAAATATTTCACCTGAAATGTTACGAAGAGTGCAAAGATCTTTTCAGCAGCGAATTGATTTGAGCCTGAATGAAAATGGAAGACATTTCGAACATTTATTGTAGTCGTTTTTCTTTTATGCATTTTGAGTTTTGTTACTTTTCATAGTTTTTGAATAAAACAATTAATTTTATTACATAAGTACCTATTATCCGTTTTGATTCTAAATTTACTAAAATGTTACATTGAGGCTTACTTACATTTTGTTTTGGTTTTTTGCATTAGCACGGCCCACTTCGGTGCATAAAATGTAATTAAATTGTTACTTTTGTGAAAAGTATTTAATATCTCTAAAACTACGGGGTTTAGGTATCGGACATCTAAATACAAAATTAAAGAGGATAAAAAAAGCTATCGATTCGCGAAATAAAACAGTGGTGGTTCCATTTGAAAAAAATGAGCTATGTCACTTTGAAGTTTGGAAAGTTTGGCATTTTCTTTTGTAACACCCTGTATCAACTGAATCCCATTTTCTCATATCAAAATGTTGCTCTTTAACCGGACTACAATTATTGCTAAAATTTATCCCTCTACTTCAAAAATCAAGGTCGCTTCTGATTTTTAAAGTGAAGTCTGTTTATGAAAGATTTTTCGGAAAAAAATTAATAAGTTGGTAACACTGACACAAAATACAAAAGTGGGTAGACAGTTATGTAGAGGTTAAAAAATGACATCGGAAGACATGAAAAGTTACAGGGTGTTGCATTTAAAAAAATGTATGTTTTTATTATAGCGCAAAAGTGGAACACTCTGTATTATTGAAAATAATTTCGCGACGTAGACCTCTTCGAACCAATAATTTTATGCTTTAAACTTTTTTCTCTATCTCTCACGGTAAGGGCGCTAGGAAAGCCCGACGTACTGTTGCAGGACCCTGTATACATACATAACTCTAAACAGTTCTGTATTCACATGTGGATAAGAAACTTTAGAAAAAGCCTCGGCGTATAGCTATCTGGGAAAAATTATCCAAAGCTATAGAAAAATTGATACGGAAATATCTAATAAAATTTAAAAAACACCAAACTTTTATTATACCCTGCTAAGCAAAAGAGAAATAAGTACCCTGAGTTCAACAAAAGTTTAGATAAGGATTGGTCATGATTCAATCATGAATGTGTTACGCTCCACTGTGAAAACCATTGTTTTTACAATTTCTTTGAAATTTGCACAATAGTATTATGACAGCAACACAGTGATGACAGTTAATAAATTCTAAATCTTGCAATAGACATTGTATATAGTAATAGTAATGCAACGATACTTACTCAGTAGAAGGAATAAGCAGCAGTGGGAAGAGTAAATAAGAACATGAAAAGCTATAAAAATATTGAAGAAGTAGGAGCAAAACAGGGAAAATCTGTCAAAGAAATGGAAAAAGAGAGAATTAGAAAAGAATGAACAAGATTGATCCGACACTTGTTAGAGCACTTGTCTGGTGGCCCAGGATCAGACAAGTTACCGCAGCAACCGAGATCTCGCACGTACAAAGATTGGCGTGTATGAGTATAACGGGGGACATGCGTTCCACCCCAACCGCAGTTCTGGAAGCTGCTTTGGGCCCCTCACCACTGGACCTCCATGTGCAGGAGATGGCACTAAAGTCTGCTCTTACACTGCGGGTGAAGGGATTGTGGAAGGATACAGGTGCTGCAGGAAGACACCATCAGATCCTAAGAGAGGCAGTCGTTCGGATGCCCCTCCTGGGCGCGAAAATGGACTCACGTCTACCCACCTACACATTTAGGAAGTACTTCAGAATCTATCTGAATTCTGAAGAGGCATTCGAGCGAAATCTATCTATACTGATGAATGCAAAACCTCAGAAGGTATAGGGGCAGGCAGATGTCCTAAAGCACATCATTAGGCACTTTCGCCACAGTCTTTTAAGCAGAGGCTGCGGCTATAATGCAGGGTGCAAGCGCTATTCTTGTACGAAAAATCACGCACAAGACTATCAGAATTGCACGCGACAGTAGAGCTGCTCTGTTGGCACTGAACAACTGCAAAGGTGTATCAAAAATAATACTCCAATGTCACAGCACTCAGGAACAAGTCGTTATTGACAATGTCCTAGAACTCGTTTGGGTCAAAGAACATTCTGAACTACACGGTAATAAGCGGGCGGACGGTTTGGCGAGGCAAGCCTCGGAACAACCCCTTTTTGGTTGCGAACCAGCACTTCTACTATCCCCAACTGCGCTCAATATCTTAATTGAACAGGAAACCCGCAATCGCTAGCGCGAAAGATGCTTTAATATGAACAAATGCCACCAAGGATAGCGATCAATAGCCCCTCCTTGAAGAGGGCAAACTTCTGTATGCAGCTGTCAAAAGACAAACTACGACTTGTTGTAGGAATATTGTTAGGACGCTGTAAACTAAATAAGCACATGCACAGGATAGGACTAGTCGAGGACCCAACCTGACGTGGTTGCAACTTAGAAGACTAGACAGCAGAGTATATTCTGTGTGAATGCCCTGCACTCGCTCCAATCAGAGGATCCATGCTAGTGTACTTCTGGCCTAGTACGGCCAGTATTAGCAGCATCCCTCTGGCTAGTATCCTCAGGTTGATTCAAAGGTTAGGATGGCTTGAGTGATGCGCCCAACGGAGGTAGCAGAATGGGCCAATCTGAGGCCTAAGTGCACGTGACACGAGTCACCCTCCACCCAAAATCCAGATTTCAAAAATCCGACACGTGTTACCCAAAATGTATAGCTGTAGAAAGATAAAGGTCACATGTCAAAAATAATTTTTTAGTCGAAGAAAATTCGAATACGACATAAAGAACCATTGCACAATCTATAGGTATAATAAAGCCATTGGCCGGTATTCTCACCTCATGTTTAAATTTAACGTCATGTTTAGTTATCATGGCAAATAGTGCGTTTCTTTTCTATACATACGAGATCTATTGCACAACAGTTCGCCCACTGCTATGTTTTATATTTTTAGTGCGTTAGCTCCGTCTAAATTAAATGAATGTAAATATAATGTTTTATTTAGCAAATGATGTTACATTTTAACATATTTAGAGTGAATTTAAATATAGTTGAACTTATAAAGTTCCAGAATTCCTTGTTCAACGGTGTGCGCCATAAACCACCAGCGGAGAACTCCCGTCCTAAGTCTCTACCCACCCTTGGTGCCAAAATACAGAATTTTTCTCCCTTAGTTTGGCGGCACTAATTAGGTCCCATAATACATAAGTGCCAGTAAAAACTTTCTAATTGCGAGAAGCAAATGTTCGTTATTTAAATTTAGTTAAAAGAAAGTATATTACATCTTAATATCAAACTCCAATTCAATCCAATTGCTTCCGTAACGCAATGAACATCTATCTGCTATCAAACATCATCGCGGAGCAGCTCGAGGACAAGATCGCGGTTTTTATTTGCTAAGGCATCAGTGATACACCCTTTCTAGCCTGACTCAAATAGCTCGTGCGGGATATCAATCGATGCGTCCCGACGCCAGCAGGACAACGATAACTATTAGACAAATCAGTAGTTAGATTTGGGACATTTATTTGCGAATAATGGAAACAGAGTGATTTTGTGTTAATCTTCCTCTTCCACTGGCACTCGCCAGCCAATGGAAGAGCAGCATCGGATTTTCGGGCCATAAATACGTTCGAGAAATCCAACCCAAACATCACTCAAAAACATCAAGCTCAACATCATCCTCGACATCTCGGGATCAAGCTTGGTATCTCGGTCCGCTTGATCAAGATCAACATCTCGGTGCACATTTGATCTCCATCACCGCCTTCACACTTCGCTGGAACCGTCAACACCACCAGACACTGACCATTCCCCAGCCACCTCAACGCTTTAACCGCTCGTCGCCACCTACGCCGCTGGAACCGCTCGCCGCCCTTCAGACGCTGCCCGCTCCCAGCCACTTGAACACTGGAACTGGCCGCAGCCGCCAGACGCTGCCTGTTACCAGCCGCCCTCGACTGCTGAGGCCCCACCCCATCACCCACGTCGCCTGACGCCGCCATCTCGTCACACTTTTCGCCAGATCAAGCCCAGGTTCGCCATCGCCACCACTTTCCGGACGCCGTGCGCCCTCGTTGCACCGTCACTCATTGTTGACACCCCACCGCCTTCGGCTTTACGGCCGCCTTCGCCGTCGCCGCCACTAGCCCGCTTTCCCAATCTCCAATTCAATTATGTACAGATATTTTATTATCTTTTATTAGTAATAAATAATTATTTACAGCCTCTTTTCTTAATCACTGAGCTAGCCAGTTTGAATACAGCGCCCGCTAACAAGCAGGGCCTAGTTTGTGTCAAGGTTTTATATTTTCATTGATAAGAATTTTTACAATTATGAACAGGGGTGTTTCATCTTAGCTGCAAATATTAAACAAAAACAATTGTAACCATAACAACAGCACACACAGCTTCTAGATTTTCCAGTGTATTATCAAGAAAAGCTAGTTCGCCATATACAAATTCCGGTCTAAACTTGAACCCTCCTCGTAATAAAATTGATAAAAATCGTAGCATCAGTAACAAAGTTGCATCAAAGCAATTGTACAACGTGACATGTGGTACAAATAATAATCCGCACAGGAAGTTGTAACTATGTTAAGATCTTTTTAATTTAATTTTTTTTCAGAATACGACACACGGTGTTTTAGGAAAACGTGTTTTATATATTCTTTTAATCAAAAATATTCTAACCCCCCCCCCCGAACTATACCATTGGTCATATTAAAGCTTTATTATTAGCTTAATTAATGTAATTGGCAGCCATTTTTGACGAGTTGATACGCCCGCTAAAAGAGTTGTAATTTGTAACGTTTTAATACGTCGCATAATATTCTCATATTCTTGCAATTGTTTACTTTGTTCTTTTTTCTGGTAATGTCCATATTCAATTTTCAAGAATTACAGTCAATATATTAGTAATATGACAACTACCTGAATTCTGCCTGCAACTTTGAATGCATTGCAAACGCCGCGGTTCATCTTCAGGGAATCTATGATAACTTATACTTAGCTCTTAAGATTTTACTTTTCTCAAGTTATGCCTGTAAGATAAGTTTGAGCCAGTTTTCTGGGGAAACGACTAAAGTAATTTAAGGAAACGGCAACAACGGTGGAGCTTTAAATACTTTGTAGGTCAGGAAGTGGATGTTTTCGAACATATTCGGGTAACATTTGTGATAATAATCAGCCAGGGATTCATACCTCAAAAATCTATGTACTTACTTGGGAAACATCCTGTATATTTCGCTCTAATTTTATTCAAATTAATAGCATTGAAAATTGAAATTAATACAGGGAATTTTTCTTTTTAGTATACATATCCCCTATGTATACTTTTATAATAAACGCAAATAGGCAACCCACTATACACTATAAACGTCACGTCACGTGGTGCGTAAAGGTTATGTTTCATGTTTGTAAATAAAAAATAAATCAAAATTAGTGGAATATCAACATAATTTTAATTCAACGATTATTCTAAAACACAAAATATCAACAATACAAAACAGAAAGGAAAATAAAAACAGCAACAGTTAAAGACTAATTTTTTGACATTAACTTAATTTGATGATTTTTGCCACAGCATGCTAATTTTTTAACCTTTGTAGTGTATAGTGGGTTGCCTATTTGCGTTTATTATAAAAGTATACATAGGGTATATGTATACTAAATAGAAAATTTCCCTGTATGTGATATCTAATGAAACGTTTGCCCACTTGTTTAATTGCCGATAATTTTCTGAAAATAAGGAAATTTAGTGATATTTCTACAGAAGGTGCTTGCATTCAAAAAGTATTTAAAACTTGGATGCCAAATTTTCTTAGTATAATATACCCTATACAATCTCGTTGCTGGGGGAGCTTTTAGGTGCTTATTTTTCCATACCTTTCTATACGCGAGCAACCTCTAAATGTAACACTTGACGTTTGAATGTTTACTTAAGACTTTGATCTATTTAAACCTAATAACCATGTCAGCATTATGTATAACACCTTTTTCTTTAGAATCAAATCAAATCCTGCAACAAGCATAGCTTTTCTTTCATAAAACCCTAAAAGCATGGGCGCAGGGACTGACGTCACAAAGTGTTCTCGTACTAATGTAGCATTCACCACTCACTGTTAAACAAAAGAAAAAAATAACTTTATTATTGGTGCTTTCAGTTAATGGATGAATGTATAGGGTATTCTGTATGTTAAAAAAAGTTTGAATTTAATGCAGCATTTTTTAAAAATATAAATACATCGCCTAAAGCTCCACAATCATTACATAGGTTATAAATTTATTGTGCTTTCAGTTAATTTACAATTCTAATGTCTTTATCGTGTCAAACATCCTCTTTCAGTACGAACTCATGTGGATACGACTGCTAGATTTTTACACAATAGAAATCTCACCGACTTCGGCAAACATCGAACACGAAACCTTTTTTTTTTAAGGAATCCTGCTGCCCCTATACCACTGAAGCCAAACTACAATTTGCATTTTAACTTTTTATGTTCTTTAAAAATCATAGAAGAGTTATCTTTCACACTAAAGCGGTCATAGAAACTACCCCGAACTTTGCGGATTAAAATAACAATAATTGAAATGTTCTGTCGATTAACCTTAAAATTCTATCTAGAATTAATCATCGGTCGTGCGTTAAAATGTTTTTGATATAACTCTGGTAAGATAGAAATTAACTTAATCCCTTGTATTTACTTCCAAGATAACTTTGTGGTTTTCGCCCGCAGTAGAACTTCAGTTCCGTTTAGTTTTATAACTATAATTAAATTCGCAAGTAACGCCACTGTAACGAGTTTTAAAATAATTACAAAAAAATCTTTCAAACCTTTATAATATTTAATAGATTTCAAACAAACTCTCTGATCGTTCAAAAAGTACCAAGTAGCATTTTACTCACTTGTTGCATAAATATCATCGTTTCAGTGGTCTGATTCATTGATTGTTCTTGTTTGTTTCGTTCTAAAAAGATGAGCAAATAAAGTTAACAATTTTTAAAATACCAAAAAATTAAAACATCAAAATCGTTTACATCACAACAATTTTATCTATACACTTTTTATAAAAGGGTATAATCAAGGGTTTCATAACCAACGAGGCGTATAAAATTTTAATTTAGCGGCAGGCGTTTTTAAAATTTATTATACAGTTAAATTGTAAATAATGGAAATGACTTATGGGTCTATTGTATTTACAACTTACAATTGCCCGAGCAAGAATTAGGGATTTAATATGGCCTAATTGAATTTTTACCAGAATGGCTCATACGTCCTTCTGACAGCAAGCTGTTGGTATGAGACTTGTTAGATTGAAAGCATTCTTGTTCTGAGACTATAAGTATAAAAATGTTGGAACGCTGATTCTCAAACAAAAATGTAGACTTTAATATTTAAACAGTCCAAAAAGAAATATGTACTGCGATTGTAAGTCTTTAAAAGACCTTACGTTATGTTTTCAGACAACCATTAACCCACTAAAATACAAAAGAGGGTTGTTCATATATTTACTTCAAAATATAAGAGCTTACTTAACTTAACTTAAGGTTTGCCTTTATATTGCGGCTGAGAAAATGAATGGGTTACTGCTTATAAAAAAAGTAATTAGTGCAGTTGCGGTAGTAATTCTGGCTTTAATTAACCTACAAAATAAACTTTTTAGGTACTTTTATGAATAATAATACCTTTCCGGTTATATTAACATCGTAATTTACTGTGAAGTATTTTAGAAACTGTACAATCTGGGCAAAAATTTAAAAACGGCAAAACTGGTATTGGTTTATTCAGTGGCTTGCGAAAGTAGTTAGTTTAATGCGATTTAAAATTATTAATTGTCGCATCAAATATAGAATCTATGTTTACAATTATTATCAACTTAATATTATTTAAATGGCATATTTAATAATACCCAAGGAAAAAACAGGCGCTGTTAATTCAGGTAATAAGCTTACGTGATATACGAGTAATCTAACACCCCTCCAGGACTGTCTGTGTCTATTATTGCAAATGTTGTCAGATATAGGTAAAGACAAACTTTCAACGTTCAATCTTTTGAAATTCGATCTGCTTGTTTAATAAAGCCTTAAATTTTTCGGCACAGATTGAACATAGTTAAATTGACGCTTATTATTTTAGAAGTTAATTACTTAGATTGTCAGCTCTTTCATAAATATTTTGTTTAGCTATTCATTTACTAAACGCAATAAACATTTAGTTTTTTTATTATTTTATTTTATATTACATGGCTTTTAATTTGCGAAACATACTAAAACAACTTTATACTGTTGAACTCAGGCCATGTTATGTAAAACACGATCGTGTTATGTAAACGGCAATTTTAATTAATTCCTTTATTGACCAATGGCTGTATTTCCTTGCGAAATATGTTTAAAAAGATATTTTTTTATTAATTTCCCATGAATCTGTATGTGTCTTTTTTAATTTTCTAAGTCGAAAAACATAGGTGCGACATAACATTTACGAAACAATTAAGAGTAAGAAACTTGGATGTGTATATTCCGATCACAATAGAATTATTTTCTAATTACTTTCAGTTGCATTATAAGCATTCTTGATTTTCAAGTTATAACACAAATATGTCTTTTTATACGGAAACAATACCTTATTTTTATGCCATTGAAACCTTCCCCCTTTTTAATAATGTATCATTCGATATGTCTATCTTCAACTGTTTGTAAAACCATTGAATGAATAACCTGGGTATTTTTATTTGAACATTATAACTGGTTAAAACATTATAATGGTTAAAAATCTTTATTAATGAAGGATGGGGCTTATGGTTGCGGTTTCAATTTTGTTTACTTGTTTTTTGTATTTTTGACAATAATGTTTATAAAACCACATCCGATTAGCTTATCAAGAACCGGCGTTAATTCCACTCAAATTAATGCGTAGCCGCTTCCAAGTCTCATCAACACCAAATGCTCAATACAAACGATATTGCTCATACTAGTATTACCCAGTGATAGCAGCGATAGATGAAATCAAAACAAGTACACACTACTACAGTTAGCAGTATAGATCCGGATAGTTAGTTGGTTACATGGGAGAGGGAATCCTCTCCTTGGAATTCCACGTCACATCTAGTAGAAAACCCTGCAATGTTGGGAAGTGATGACGATGGGTGCATCGTTAGTTACCTATAAATCTGCTAAACTGGAAAAAACGTGACGGAACAGAAAATTCACTCTTGTCACTGTTACACCCATTCTAGGTGACTCCAAGCCCTAGGATACCAATCCAACAGAGCTATGGGAGACTGGCCTCCCTGGCAATCCCGGGGCACACATCAGGGCGTCACTGTCTGAGTATTTTACAGACGGTCAGGGATCCTTGGATATCTACGCCTAGTTATCCAAATGGGCCCCAGAGTCTCATGCTCTAATAAAGACAACGAATCACATGCTCAGACAACATCATGTGCCCAATAAGCCTCACCGCTTGCCAACAACAACAACAAATAAGTACATCAACAACTTAGCTGTTCATACCGACCTTATCCCATCGAACATACTGGCTTTTCATCTGTATATGAATGATCACGTAAAATGCAATTTACACATATTATATGCACCACTAATTCACCTTCTACGCACTATATACAAACTCATTTGTATTAACACATCTGTACGCCAACACGTTCCGTGGCCAACTTTTATTTAGATTTTGACCTAGATCGGAGTTCCCCTATTGTAACAACCCTAACTCGGGTACGCTGTGAAGTGTGTAGTGTGCATACAACAAGTAATAAGAGTACTAATCAGAATCGATTAAAGACAGGGTCACTGTAAAATGAGGATCAAAGGAAAGTTTCGCAATATAACATTCATAAACGCATACGCTCCAATAGAAAAAGCAAAAGGAGACGATAAACTCACAGGAATCTGCGTAAAGAGTGATCCAATAATCTTATTAGGAGATTTTAATGCAAGAATGGAAAATAGAGGAATAAACGAAATTGAGCATATCATAATGTTTAAATGATGCATGACCCCACTGAAAGACATAAGAGCCTTTAGAGGGACAAATTGTGTCTCAGATTACTATTTAGCAGTAGGAACACTGAGATGTCATCTTTCGAACCTATCCAAGACCAAAAGCAATAAGAAAGAAAAAAGATACACCGATCTTTATAAGATAAAGAAGTAAATGAGACGCTTAGGATAATAAAGGACGACTGAACGGAAATTAAGGACGCAATAATAAAGATAGCGAGAGAAACAGTAGGCACATCTACCAGAGCGTTTTTTTAAATTTATCTACCCACCCATAAAAAAACACTTATCACATTAATAGTATATTATAGACCAAGGTAGAGAAGACATTTTTCTCAGCCGAGCAGTCGGGAAATAAGTTGTGAGGCTGAGAAAAGTCTTCTCTACCGTGGTTTATATACTATTTTTTCACTACTAGCACCTTTATTCCTTTTAATTAATCATTTTTACATAAAAAATGACAGATGCGTATATTTATTTCTAAATATCCACAAAAATCAAATTGCCTTGCTTGAAAACAAGGGGAGAGGTTAATTTCAATTGACATTTGGGTAAAACATATTTAAAATAGGCACCTGAACGCATAGCAATTGTTTTTATTATTAACCAGTAGTCAATAATAAAAAATTATTGACCACTAGGAGAGAAATTCATCTTCTGGGCTCGAAAATAAGGTCAATAATGACATCTTCTAATACTAGTAGTGAAAAAAAATCTTTAATTTTCTACGTAACTTTACGATTACCCCATACCCTCAAAAAAAAAAATTCCTTCGCCAACTCAGCAACATATTGTTTAACAGCTTCTTTGAGTGCTTCATCAGATGCAAAACGCTTTCCCCTGAGACGCCTTTCTAAGTTTTTGAATAGAAAGTATGTGAGGCTATAAGGTGGATGTCGTAACTCTATGATCACACAGTCATTATTTATCTACTGGACTTTTTTGCCTTATGAACCCGACAGCACATATTCAATAAGCAAGACTCCTTCAGCATCCTAGAAAACTGTTACCATCAGCTTTTTTTTCCAGAAAATCGTGTTTTGGCTTTTTTGGTGGGTGGTGGATAGCTCTTGTAAACCCACTGTAAGGACTCTTGTTTAGTGGGAGGATACCAGTGATGTACCCAAGTGTCATCCCCGGTGATAATTTAAGAAAAAAGATTTTTATCCCTCTCCAACGTGGCCAAACTTTATGACACTGTTCCACCTTAACTACACTCACTTTAACAAGAAGTAAACCTTCCCAAATCTCTATATACCGCACAAATTAAACACAACTTAGCATATGTACTCTTAAATGTCCCTGCTATTTTTTAATAGTTGGTTTAACATTGTCGATTGGTTTGAAGAATGTAAACTGCAATAAAATGAACTATTAATGCGCGAATGAAATGTCTACAAGAATAGTATTCTCTAAATATTCTCTAAATGTTTGTGAGTGTGGATTTCTATTAGAGGTGTTAATTGGGCTCTTCGAACACTCTGTTGCATTGATGGAATGCCACGTTTCGGGGACTGGATCTGCCCCCGTTTTCAGGCATTGGTCGCCCTGAGAAGGGCGGATTGGTCTTGGGAAAGGCATATTTTTAATTATACAGTTTTCCCGGATGTAAACTTCTTGTTGGCACGCGGATTTGAACCTTAGTTAGTAATCGCTTTTTGGATTTCTACGCACAAGCACAAGAAGAATCAGAATATACAGAAAAGAGAACAGAAATGCTTACAACAAGAAAATAGAGAAACCAGAAATGTATAATAACATCAAAGACCTGAAATAAATTTTCAAATAACTGAAAGAAACAATACAGTATTGCCCCATAAATAATGACATATGACAAAGATGGAAATATAACCGACGAAACCGTGGACATAGTGAATAAGTGCAAACAATACTTCGAAGAATTTTACAGAAACGAAGAGCTTTCTTACATTTCAGATGAAGAAGAAAACAACACTCTGTACTATGCAGTTAAACTGGAAATACAAGTACCAACACAAACCGAAGTCCACCAGGTAATAAAAAAATTAAAAAGTAGAAAATCGTCTGGAACAAACACAATAACAGCAGAGTTATTAAATCACGGTGTATTAGTAGTTACTACCAAATAGGATTGGGGAATTACTTAACATTGGCTAAAAGAACAAGAAAAATGGAAAATGGGCGTAATATATCCGGTTCATAAAAATGACGATAAAATGAAGTGCAGCAGCTATAGGGGTACAATACTGCTAAACACAGCAATAAAAGTATAATGGAGCCATATTCTAAATAAATTAATAAAGAATGCAGGCGGTCTAATGGTCACATATTAGAATAGTTTTTTCCTATATCGCGTTCACAAAGTGAATTTTGTACAACTGTTTTTATCAAAAACAGTGCTACAATGTACAATGAAAATTTTTGTACAGCTGTTTTTAAGGAATATTTTATCTGTAACGTGCATAACTGAGTCTATATGTCAAACACATCTGTCATTATTGCATATGTAAAAATACTGCAATTAAATTTATTAAACTGCATTAGAGGCAATGCTTCTTACCTCTGGAGGAGTGCATTGTAATTCTCCGTCCATTTTGAGATAGAAATCTTGTTACATGTAACTTTCGGATACATTTTTAATAAACGTCAAAATAAATTGTTAATTGAATTTCAAATGTTTATTGGACCTTCAATCTTACCAACCTTGACATTTAATATTCCTACTTAACATTAATTTTTTAAATTAAAGTAAATTATGCGAAATAGGAAAAATAGTATGAAAAACATGTGTTACAATGACGAGTTGTACCTAATATTCGTGCACTGCGAAATTCGCCTACGGCTCGTTTACGCAAACTGTATTGATATTACAGTAAGGGTCATTGTAACACTTGTCTTGCAATATACTATTGAGGAAAAAAGTCGACAATTGATGAATTGGAGGCCAAGTTTGAGATGCATTGAGCGTGATCCCAGTCTCTTAATTATTTTCTGAACGCTTGCTGTAGGATCGGCTCAAGGTGTCCTGGCAGGCCTATCTATCTTCTCGTTGCCGAAAACGTTAATGTGTCCAGGCATCCAAATTAGTCGAACCCTATTGACTGAGCCGAGATTTACCAGGACTTATCAACATTAAAACAAACAAGGCGGGATCTCGACCTTACGTCACGAGAACTTTTGAGCCTTCATCTAGAACTTTCTAATATTCTTAGTAATGATGATTGGTCTTTACTTGATAGGATCACCCACGTCCAAGCGCAAACCACCTCTGAGCTTACCACTGCTGTTCACCTTCGTAAGTTTGAATCCCTTAGACCCAAAAACATTTCTTCTTCTTCAAATGTACGTTCCAAACCCATTGTAAATCTCTCTTCTTAGACTTTAACTTCAGCCGAGTCCTCCATATTATCCAAAGGTCTCAATTTTTCTGTAGCTCCCGCCAAAATCCTCCGCCTCCGCTGCGTGTTACTGTTAAGTATGCATTGTAAAAGGTTATACAGTCTGGTTCAAACAAAGATATGCATTTCCTTTTGTATTCCAAATTTTTATCGCAAATTATAATGAGTATACTGTTTATGTGGGTAAGATACGGTTATAGCTTTAAATAGTAAGGAACACTTTCAACTACGGCAGAATTCAAGCTAGAACATAGTAATTAGCGAAATATCATGAAAGGCGAATTATGTAAGTGTTTCTAGTGTTTTCCTCGAATTCATACATTAGGAAATAACTAACTCACTTTGCAGTTCTAGACACGAAGTGAATATAATCAAGTGGACTATAACGTACGGAGAAATTACGATTTCGCTTTGCAACTACCGCGTCTAGCATCTTACGTGTCAATAATCCTGACATTAGAACTGCATCATTACTAATTCTAACGGGCTACACCGTATGCAGCTAATATTTACGTAGCAATACAGCTGCACTAAGCTAATTGGTTCATTAAAGATACTGTCAATCTATTGGATCAGGCGCACGTATTAAGTTGGAAAGATTAAGGTTACTGCAAACAAAAGCTTGGAAATGCGGGGAATTTGCCGCGTATAGTTACTCTATGCACCCGTAGGAGATTTAACTAAGTATAATAATGTTTAGATTTTACAGGATGGTGCAACAGCTTCCCATTAATGCTAGTTGTGGTATGCAGTTCAAGTTTGTTGATTAGTGTTTTGATGTTAACGCCGCTTACAGCAAGCTAATTTAGAATTTGTAAAATCTAAATCAAAACAGAATAGTTATTTATGTACCAAGAGTCGTAGGTGCAGTTTTTTGGGCGAGAATGCAATTTGCAACGCCAAGGCCCGAAGGGCCGAGGTGTTGCAAGCATTCGAGACCAAAAATTGCACTGTACGACTCGAGGTGCATATGAGATTTTTCGTCAAACCTTATATATCATTTTAAAATAAATAAAATTAAGTATTTTTCATTTTTTATGCATAGCTGTCATACCAATAATTAATAAAGGTTGTTGTGATTTAGATTAGGTATCCTTGACAACAAAATAAAATAAATACTATTTTGTTGCTTAGATTAATTGTTAGAATTAGTTTGCTATTGAAATAGAAAATTTTGAGCTCATAATTTTGTTAGAAACATAAATAAATACTTTTTTAGAAAGATTTATTCAACCTCTGTCTATTTGACGACAGTTCTGAAGATAAAATAAAATTTGCCATAAGTCAAAACTTTTTATTAAAGAAGTTAATACAGGCAAAACGCAATCCTAACAAAGTAATTAATATATTAAAGATTTATGGGCATTCTGAGGCGAATTTGAGTAGTTTTTGATAGTTAGTATAGTTACAGATAAGTATGTGTTAAGTTGTAACTGTTTAGTAAATTACTAAAAACGTGTTTGAATAAATATACGGTAATGCAATAAAATTTTAAATACAAACATATAATAGAAATTCGTTTGGATCTCACAGGTATTTGAAGAACGTTCGCTACATCACCTCACTACTAAAATTTTAATTCGTCATTTTTGAGTCAGAAATTGCATTATTTAAATTAATTATTATAAAGGCACTTAAACTTGAGAAAATTTGAACCTTGGGCATTCCTAATCTATTGCCCAATATCGAGTAGGAGTTAATGGTATGAGGAGAACTCATATAGCTATTTACCTAACCCAGAAGAAAATCTCCATCGACATTAATACACTTACGCCATTTTTCCGAACGGGACCCTACACTACTAGAAAAAAATGTATCCCTTTGGTTATTAAAATAGTGTCACGTAATTTGTTTCAAGTGTTCATTCATTTGAAAACGTCTTCCTCTCAGATTTTTTTTACTTTAGAAACAAATAATAGTCCTATGATGTCATATCTGGGTTATATTATAGTGAATGGTCAAGTTCAGTAAAGTCACAGTGCGGCAAAATTGGTCGAACTTTCATAGCTTGATGCACGGTCTGATTGTCTTTAAAAAGAACTAAATATTCGATTGAGACAAATTGGGGCGTTTTTTGTCTAGGACTCCATGTAATCTATTCAGAGCATTAGCATAGATCTCTGCATTAATTGTAATACTTATCGGGATGTAGGTTCTCAATTAGGGAGAACCTTTACGCACCCATTGCATGGACTCTTATTTTGTCTCGTGGTGCCAATGGTGTACTCAGAATCAGTCTTCAGAGTGTCTAAATGATTTGGAAAGATTTGACGTCTTCGCAGTTTCTGTTCAGGAGACAAAAACCCGGGAACTCATCTTGCTGAGACCTTACTCACGCAATATGTTGCTAAACATTGCTATAGTCGAATGGGCTTTCCTAAATCCGAATTGGTGGTCCGGTATTAGTTCGTTTTCTAGTAGGATTGGCATTAGGCGTCGCAATAATAGCTTTTCGAATATTTTACTTGAGATTGGTAGAAGACTAATGGGCCTGCATGAGTTTGGCTCATTTGGGGCCTTCCCTGGTTTTAGGATAAGGATAATTTTGGAAATCTTCCATTGTACAGGGAAGTATCCGGTTTTCAGTATAGCATTACAGATATAGGTTATCATCCTTACTCCCTTCTTTGGTAATTCCTTTATGATACGCCCTGTGATGAGGTCGTATCCTGGAGCCTCTTTGTCAGCCACTTTGGAAATCACTACCTTTACCTCATTTTGGGCATAGGCTTTGATGGGCAGCGAAAGTTGAAAAGGCGCGTCTAGGAAGCGGTGTATTTCTTCATTAGTTTCCGGTTCTTCTTCATTTAATGGTTGGAAAACTTTTTCAAGGTATTCCGCAAAGACCCGTGCCTTTTCTGCGTCAGTCTTCGCCCAGCTCCTGTCTTCCTTCCGAATCGGTGGTATCGTCTGCTGTGGCTGTTTGAGTCGCTTGGTGGCCTTCCACAATGAATAATTTGTAGAGTCAGTGGCTGTTAAACCCTCCATATAGCATTTGAATATTTCATTTTTGTATTCGTACAGCATATTCTTAAGTTCTCTACATGCTTTGTTATATCTGTACTTCTCTTCTGGATACCGTCTGCATTGCCACTGTTTTCGTAGCCTTCTTTTTTCGGCAATTTTTTCCATGATTCGGTTGGGGTAGTCCTGCTTTCTTGGTTTACTTTGAGTTGTAGGTGTGGTATGCCAAGCTGCTTGTTGTATAAAGTTGTTCAATATTTCAATAGCGTTTTCAATGTCCTCACAGTTCCTTAGTGGTACATTCAGCGGTAAGTTAGTATCCACCATTTCCCTAAATTGATCCCAATCAGTTAAATGTGTATATAATTGTGGTGGTCTGGTTTTGACAATAACAGATGATCTTAATGTAAGTATAACTGGGGAGTGGCCAGGACAAAGGTCAAAGCTTTCGTCCACTTTAAGGTTTATATTACCAATGCATTTAGTGATAAAGATGTCCAAGCAGTCCGGGATTTTAGCTAGGTCTATTGGCCAATAAGTCGGCTTTCCCGTAGATAGGTAGTTAAAGTGGTTTTCATTTACAACTGCGTGCAGCACTGTGCCTCTAGGGGAACAAAGTCTGGAACCCCATTGTGCTAAAGTCGCCGCCGGAGATGAATCTTGTGCCTAGGGATTGGAAATATTCTGAAAAGCCCTCTTTATTTGCTCTATAACTTGGAGGGCAATACGCGGCGGACACAGTCAGTGGTCGTCTCCAGTCATCTACTACAACTGTAGTTGCTTGTAGATATTCCTTGTCGTACTTGATAAGCTCGTAGTATTTTATGTTTTGCCTGATTATTACAGCAGTACCATCTCTGGCGTTACCTTGCAGGTGCTTGGTGTCATAAGTCGCAAAACCAGGGATGTTAAAGTACGTACGTCCAGTAAAATGAGCTTCGGAGATAAGGAGAATGTCGATTTGATTTGTATTCATAAATGTTTCCACTTCCTGGCGATGCTGCGTCAGGCCATTTGCGTTCCATGTAGCTATTTTAATCTGATCCATTGTTCCTATTGGTGATTTGTTGTCTCAGTTGACTAATTTCCCTCGATAACATATCAATGGTTTGTCTCATTGCTTTCGTCTCGGTCATGGGGTCCATTATTATTTTGTTTTGACTTGAAATTGTGTCTTGCATAAAGTTCGTGTAGTATGATTGGTTCGACTGGTTGGGTACACCTATCTTCGCATAGCTACTTCCCTGTGTACCTGGTGCTTGTGTCAAAGGTGTTATTCTCTGCGCTTCTCGTTGCAACTGCTGTGCCGCGTTCAGTCTCAGTGGGGGAAAGTCGGATGCCGTCGGGACGGTTTGTTGTATTGTTTGTTGTTTCCTCACCACGTGGATCCCCTGGTTGTTTAGTGTACGTCGATCCATTATTTCTTTATAAACCTGACATCCCTTGCAATTTGCGGGGTGGTTGCCCTTACATAATGCACAAGATGGTGTATTACCTTTAGCCATTGTGCATTCCCTGGTGTCAAATTTAAAAAATTAAAATTTGTTCTATTAGGTTTAAATTTTACTTGGAATTCCTGAGGGGGTAATCGATTTTAATGTTTATTTTTGTTGTACGGCCTTTGAGCGATTGTACGGTGGTTTGTTTAAGGTAAACATAACCAGAATGAACAGTGAGTTTGCCAAAGTTAGGTCAATAATTGCTTTCAACAAGACCGAATAGTATTTATTTATATACCTTTGATCCTAACAATAATTTACAGCTTGACATTTTTGGCCATTATACAGGGTGCTTAAAAAATGGCGAAACAACGCTATACCAAACTATTCAGGAACACCACCCCCTGAGTACTAGAAAAATGTTAAAAAAAATTTATTTAAAATCAATAAATAGTACCTTTAGGTATATGAGGTTTTATTTTTTATAATGATTTTTGTGCAAAACATGAAAAATAAAACTTCAAATAAATTTTTTTTTAACATTTTTCTAGTACTCAGGGGGTGTCCCTGAATAGTCTGGTATAGCGTTGTTTCGCCATTTTTTTAAGCACCCTGTATGTATTTGCATTAGTTAAAATTAAATTGTAACAAAAACCTTGCTAAACTTTAATTAGATTGCGAACGTAATTAGGATTTGCTTTAATATTTAAAAGTTTTAGGTTACATTAGTAACAATTTAATTATATTAGAGTTACAAATATTTTGTGAAATTACATTCAAGTATTTCGCATTTTAGTCTGAAAGGGAAACTTTATAAAGGCGAATAATTTAAAACCAGACGTTGAAAAGCGTTCAGATTTGTGCTGGTATTATCCGTGATAAGGGTCCAAATAACTTAGGAAGGTTAAACAGAACAAACCTGGCGGAGTTTCTCCATAAAAGAATGATTTAATCCCAGATATCCGTTGCACATTTTTCAGGTCGCTTGTCTTTATATCTAACACACTCGTAAATCGAATATAAAACCTTAATGGCTTTATAATCCGATATTAAAATTTATTAGACTAGCAAACTCGTGATCTTTCATCTTAAAAGTTTCTTAATAAAGTATCCCTAATCGTCCTTTCCAATCGGACAAAATTCGCTTTTCCCTTGGTTTGAATGAGCGCAAGTTTTTTTCGGAGTTTTTCTTCTTTCCTATATCTTTTTTAACACTTAAAGCAATTTAACGTTATTGGCCTCTTTTTATGACCGAGAAAACGGTAACCGTGTCGAAGTCTGAATGTAGGTAGGCTCGATATGTTTATCGCTTAAATACGATATACAGGCTTAAAATTCTCTGACGTAATTTTAAATATTTCATTTTCTTTTTATTTTATTAGTAGTATCATAGCCAAAAATCGTTGGTCTGAATTTGTTAAAGATGTAACTAATTACATCTTCAGGTGGCACTAAAAGTATAAAGTACTTGGACGAAAGCACCAACTTGAATATTACATGCTTTTCTAGAGGTAAATCACATATAAAGCTTTTTTACGGACTCAACAACGCTACCTGAGATTAATTACACAGACTTTTAACAACTTTAAAAGTTCTATGTGCTTAAACTTTCCCGCAATTTTGTGAAGTATATTATTTATTTATGAAATTTTAGTTTAGCAAGTAAACTTAAACCAACATTCCTATTCATTTGTCTTTTGCATAATTTGAATTCTTTTTAAAATTAAGCTTTAAGAAGTTATATCAGTATAGAAACTAAAATTAAGTTTTTTGCTTTTTATGAGGTTTAGTTATTAAGCTGTACGTTTTTTTACACAAGGGTTAGGAGTGTGTTAACAAACATTCATTAAAAAGAGTTAGTTTTAAAATAATAACCTACGGGCCGGTCATTTCATCTCGTAATAAATTTAACTTTCTGCTGTTTACTATGTAAACAATAGTATTAGCCATGACTACTAAGGAAAATATCTGGATTTTAAATTTGGCATGAGCTGAAAAAACCAACCGTAATATTGTTAAATAAAGAACAAGTCTTAAATAATTATCCAAACAACATTAATGTCCAATGTAGGCAGTAAAATGACCCTTTCGGGTTTAAACTATTTTGCTGGCACTTTAATTTTAATTACATCTAAAAGTTTACATATAAGTAATGAGTATCAAAGTAATACATAACAGTTCAGGAAGATATCTGTTTCAATCTTCTACTACAGCAGGAAGAAGAAGAGTTTTATTTGTTCCAGCGTTAGTATGCTCGTGAAAAAATGATGTGCGCCATTCCCCCTATGCACGCCATTCCCCCTTCTTCCCCTACCCATATCAACGAAAAACAAATAGATGCCCAGTGGAATCATGCGCTAGACATCACAAGTATAAACGCTTATAAACTTTAGATGATATCAAACTCCGACTGAGAAAAATACGCTTTTGACCACAGAAGAGAGTTTCTGTAGTTCCTGGGAAAACATGATAAAGAAATATAGTTCGTCGTTACGCAAATAAATACATTCGTAAAGACAAGGAAGAGCTGCTGCAAATGTAATCGATTTGTACGTTTGGAACATTCCACAAGCCATTTTGTGGGCAATTCGTGTATCTGATTTTATTTTAATATATATTTTTCCTAGCTTTTCTAATAGTAATTAAAGTGTTTCTTTTTTTAATATTGTAATGACCTACATATGTATACATATTTATTAAATATTAATCAGACGTGTACAATCCAAAATTGCTAAAGAATTGACACAGCCTGAGAACTTGATAGGGTACATTTGTACCCCAGTCGGGCCCATACGTAAGTTTTGGGGTTGGGGGTCAAAATAGCGCCTTCAAAAATAGCGCCTCAATAACCGCGCCAATAGCGCCTTCAAAAACAGCGACCGGCAAAAACAGCGCTCGTCAAAAATGTCGCCACTAAAAGCGCCGCAAAGAAATAATAGCGCCGTTCAAAAATGTCGTCGGTAAAAATGTCGCCTTCAAAAAAAAGGGCCATTCAATAACGTCGTCGATTAAAAATGTCGACATCAAAAACGTCGCCCGAAAATAATAGCGCCGATCGAAAATGTTGGCGGTAAGAATAGCGCTACATCATTTTCTTGTCTTACAATAGTAATATAATAATATTATCTACGTAATAAATAACTAAACAAGAAAACAGCACACCTACAAGTTAATATTCTGATATGATAGGATAATTTATTGTTTGCAAGGAATATTCTAAATCTAATAATTTTGACGAAAGTATGTTGGCGACGTTTTTTTGATTGGCGCTATTATTTTTGGATAATATTTTTTAATGTCGATATTTTTAACCGACGTCGTAATATACGGGCAGTATCTTTGAAGGCGACATTTTTGATCGGCGCTATTATTTTCGGGCGATGTTATTGATGTCGACATTTTTAACCGACGACGTTATTGAATGGCGCTATTTTTGAAAGCGACATTTTTACCGTCGACATTTTTGAACGGCGCTATTATTTCTATGCGACGTTTTTGGTGGCGATATTTTTGATGGCGACATTTTTGAGGAGCGCTGTTTTTGCCGGGCGCTGTTTTTGAAGGCGCTATTTAGGAGGCGCGGTTATTGAGGCGCTCTTTTTGTAGGCACTATTTGGCAGTTGAAAACTGCAGCACCGATTAGTGAAAAATGTAATCATTGTATTCTCTTCCTAAATATAACTCGTGATTCGCTTAAAAATCGATAATATTTAGAAAATGCCACTCATGTTAATCCCAATCTTTGGAAAATGCAACTCCTGCTCCGCAGTCGTTGCATTTTCGTCGTTGGGATTAACATTCGTGACATTTTGAAAATACTATCGACAATAAGCTCACCACTTGTTATATTACCCTTGACAATACAATATTATAAAAACTTTTATACTCAGCAGGAAATGTGTACACGAATTTATATCCATACGAATTACATTATAATCGTTGGTAAACAATTCGGAATCTTTAACAGAAAAATTATTAAGCTCTCTTGTGCCTTAAAGCAACTGATGATTTTGGTTCACTTCATCGTGACGCTTACTTATAAAATTACACATTTCCAAGTTACACTATCAAGATGCTCAGTATCCTGAGGGATAAAATTCAAACACTTTGCATACCACATTAAACTACATTCATTCCAATTGATTGTTGATGATTGGCGTGTCATCACAAGTTAAAAACACACCATTTTCCGAAAATGGTAGATATGTTTTTCAAATTTAGATATTAACTAATATCGAATTATGTAAATGTAGTGACCGCTTTTTCACTTTATTTAGCTTTGGTACAATTCCATACTAGATTTCTTAGTTATTATATCAGTTTTAATTATTTTCATCTTAAGTGTTATTTTATTTAATAAAACTATACCTGTAGATAATCATTTCCTATTTATACAGTGTGCGCCATTTAAACGGCCCACTAACGTACCAACTAATTGTACAACTTGGAGTTGTTACAATTTATTGTATAGACAACTGACCAACTGATCCACTAACATCCCAATTTTGTATGCAATTTATTTTTCGTTCAGTACCTTTCTGTGTTGTTAGAAGTAAAGATGTCGCAAATATCAAAAAGAATAAAAGGTCGGTGCAGTGCTAAGCTTTACAGAAAGGTGCAAAAAAAGAAGTCGGATAAAAAGTTGGATTGAAAAACGAAAACAATATACTCATACGCATACGAATTTATGAAGCCATTTACGGGACAATGAGCCTAATGACTTTAAAAACTTTCGGTCCATGGTTCCATGGATGAAAAGGCATTTCAAAAGTTGCTGAAGCTTGTTGCAACTCATATAACAAAGCAGAACACAGTCTCATCACGAAGAGCAATTCTTTTACAATGAAATCGTACTGTTAGTTGGACAACCTGCACACACACGCAACAACTAATTGGCGCCAATCTCAAATTGATGTGCAGTGCACTCCAACCTGCCAACTTTCGTACCAACTTGAAATTGCTAACACAATCGCGGCACTAACGCACCAATAATTGCACCAACTTCTAAAATTGTACAACTAGTTGGTACGTTAGTGGGCCGTTTAAGTGTGCAACAAATAGGAATGATTTTATTCTTTGCAAATAAAAAAATTGAATACCACCAAAAGTGGGTTCATGTTCCATAACTATATTAGGTGTACAGGGTGGCCCATTTTCGAAGGGATTGCAGGCTATCTCCTTAACTATTACATCTACGCAAAAAGTAATAAAGATGCCAAATTTTTGAGACAAATCTAATGGTGTAAACCGAAATTTAATATCGTCTTTTGTTTTCGAGCTACAAGCAAAAATTGAATTTTTCGGAAATTCTTTTCGGAGTTATAACTCTTTTGTTTGTAGAGATAGGAACAAAAAATAAAAACATTCTTAAGGCACTTTTTCATGTAGAATTTAATGGTGATATTGGATTTCTAATTTGCATGTTAAGTTTTGAGTTATAACATAAACTTGTATTTTTTTAAATAGCAACCGTAGTTGGCTTTGACATCACTAAATAGGTCGCTTTTCAACGTTTTCAAAAATATATGGTTTAATATACTTATTTTAAATAACGAATGAAATATCAACAATTTTCTAATATTTACAAATCATAATTGGATATAATTATCAAGCAACCCTTGGAATACAAAAAAAAAGAATAAAAAAAACAAAATAAATGACTGTCCTGTCAAATTAATAGGTATTCGTTTGGTTATGTAGCTTTACTTATGTAAAAAGTAAATGTAAAGTGTAACTGCTTAATAGTTACAATGACTGTTTATGTGTGACAGTTTAAGTATACAGTTTACTACACTTATCTCAAATAACAATTAAATCTCAATAAACTTGCCAATATTTAAGAATACTGCGGTATAAATGATAATTTAGACGCATTCTAGAGGGATTAAATTTAGTATCCACAATGTTCTGATTCTTATCTGGGATACATTATTCTGTATTTTTTCATTACTGGAATAGGTTGGAGATGCTGTTACATACTCTAATCTAAACTATTTGTAGTATTTTCGTTTTATCTTGGTTAAATATTTTATTTATTTCGTGGTTTGTTGAAAGATCCAAAATTAATAAACCTATTCTCAAGTTTCTTACATGTTTCCATATTTGGTTGGAGACTTACTTTTACATAAGTATTAAAGTAAAGCTACATAACTAAACAAAGACTGCTTAATTTGACAGAACAGTAATTTATTTTGTTTTTTTATTCATTTTTTTTTGTGTTCCAAGGGTTGCTTGATAATTATATTCAATTACGATTTGGAAATATTAGAAAATTGTTGATATTTCATTCGTTATTTAAAATAAGTATATTAAACCATATATTTTTGAAAACGTTGAAAAGCGACCTATTTACTGATGTCAAAGCCAACTACGGTTGCTATTTAAAAAAACACAAGTTTATGTTATAACTCAAAACTTAATATGCAAATTAAAAATCCAATATCACCATTAAATTCTACATGAAAAAGTGCCCTAAGAATGTTTTTATTTTTTGTTCGTATCTCTACAAACAAAAGAGTTATAACTCCGAAAAGAATTTCCGAAAAATTCAATTTTCGCTTGTAGCTCGAAAACAAAAGACGATATTAAATTTCGGTTTGCACCATTAGATTTTTCTCAAAAATTTGACCCGAGACACCTTTATTACTTTTTGCGTAGATGTAATAGTTAAGGAGATGGGCCACCCTGTACTTAGAATGGCTACAGGGCAGGCCAAAAAAAAAAAAAAAAATGTTTAAGAGTAAAGTGGTCTTATTTTCAAAAAACACATCCAAACTTTATTAAGAAAAGTTGTTTAGATTTACAAGATATGCCCAAATACAAAGTCATGGCCTCCTATTCGAAAAAAAAATCGGGAAATTATGAATTGGCCCCGTATAAAGATTTTATTTAATGTTCAGCATTCAAATGTACTATTATTAACCACAGCCAAATCACACTCGAATAACTCTTTTCAAATTTGAGTGAAATTAAAAAATGCATTCAAATGTAGATATTATTTTCGTAGGTAACCATCAACTTCATCTTTATTCTTTATTCAACATAACTTTAAAATTTCGCAAATATTTTTTTAACAAAGCAGACACTTTCCTAGACAATAATATGTGTAATAAGAAACACAATTGAAATCGAAAATTTTTATTTGAAATGTGTATTGAAATATCGGAAATAATCAACGTACTAAAATTATGACGGAAAAAACAAATGAGCGTTAAAAGCATAGTTTGGCAATAGCTATTTTATTTTTTGTTATTACAAAATGCCTCCTCGAATAGAGCTAACGTTAACTGAAAAGGCAGAAGTAAGACCACTTTACTCTTGAATTTTTTTTTATTTTTGGCCTACCCCGTATGCTGTTTGACTTGGAGCTATTCTAAGTAAGTACACCTAATATAGTTAGGGAACATGCACCCACTTTTGCTGGTATTCCAATTTGTTATTTGGAAAGAATTTAAAAAAATCCCATTTGTTGCACACTTAATGGCGCACACTGTACTATATGACTTTAATATCATTTCGTCTTTACTTAAGCTGAAGCTAGATAATATAATTACAAAAGTCACACTTTTATAAGGTATTTCAAACACTTTATGTGATTATTGTTCAAATTCGGTAACAAATATTTGACATTTTGTTATTATTCAAAAATTTCAGAAGAAATAGAAAGTAGAAATCAAAAAAGTGGTAGTAAATTCTAGGACGGTGCTTCCGTGCGCCTTCAGATTTTGTATTCCCTCCTGCAAGAGAGACCTCTGTCCTAAACGAAATAACACTTGGACTGCCACATAAAGCAAGCCTAATAGCAACTCCTGTCTACCTTATTCCATGTTTGCAATAAATCGTGATCGCTATCTTGTTCCGCTTATTTAGCTTTCTTTTTATTTAACGGATATTTTCCTTTCTTTTGCTTGTAATCGTCCTATTCTCTGTTTGAAAAAAGTAGCCGCATTTGATAATGCATTGTCTGGAATTTTATTTATAACTTCGATTTTTGTCTCGAACGAAATTAAACACCCAACCTATATGTCATTTTGCTAAACAAAGTGCAGATCCTTTATACGTAATGGCATCATACATCATAGTGGACCCGCAGTTTCCATCTCCGAAAAATTGTATTTCTAGAATAGTTGTTCGCACAACAATTTTTTATGGACCTTCGGGAATCGAATTCTGCATCACCGGGTGTCAGTTCGTGTAGTTTTTATATTATTTAAGCCTCCTACATCGTTTTTGTTACGTTTCTTAGCCTGCATTTTCACGATACTTAAACACGGTATGAATGCTTACACATTTCAAACTCCCTTCAAAGCTATCACATTTATTTCCCTAATTTCTGATAAAAACTAATTTTTAAATCAAGAAAAAAATTGAAGTGGAAGTATTGTTGACGTTGAACAGCCAAAGTTTTTCGACCGTTTACATCTATATCATTTAAACTTCCATTATTCAACGTTGTATCGACCAAGATACATCCAACTCAGTTATCACCTTATCACAAAAATAATATATTCTTAGTTACTATCAAAGACACCATTATTCAACTATCTGTCAAAATACTTAATAATTACGTTAATATTATTATCAATTAACTAAATGTATTTAGGTTTCAAATATATTGTAATGCTTCATATTTCATGAATTTATTTTAACTAGGATGGCATTTTAAAAATGTTATGAGATGCGTTATAAAATAATTAAATTGTATACAGATTTTAAAATTTAATATAAAAAAAATGTAAGTAAATAAATAAGTTAGATAGGTAGAAACATTTAAAATTGAATTATGTACATTATTTATAAAATGTTAAAATGTAATATAAAATTAGCTAGAAGGATCTCATTTAATCATAATAACTGCATTTGAAAATCAAGTAAATGAAAATGGATAAATTAACCAGGAAAACGAGAATTTTTATAAGATAATAACAGCTGAAAAATTCTGAAAAACAGATATTTCAATTTGTGTAAAAGAAAAGCTTTGAATATAAAATTAATTAAAGCAAGATTATTTAAATGAAATTAATTATGGCAGATATTAAAGCCTGTTAATGGTGAAAATATAAAATAATTAGGAGTATCGTTTAAAATATTTTAAGTGATTAAAATATTTGAATATTAAAAAATATAAAAGAAGATTAGAAGTTTAATTGGAAGAATTTGCAATGTGATACATATTTCACCCAATTGGAAGAAGTCCGAAAGTGATGCTTGAATTGAAAAGTGAGAACATTAAATAAGAACTTAACAAACGTGAGTGAATTTTACTAACATTAAATTAGATTCTATTTAGTTAGGGAATAGTAGACAATTTATGTGTGCAAAATTTATAATCACTTTATAATTAACAAACTGCCAATAAAATCTATATTACACTTTATAATTTGACTTTATTGATATAACTTTAACTGAATTTAATTAAGAACTTAAATAAATCTCAAATTAAGAACCGCATCAACGCCTAAGAGATATTGAGTTTAGCCGGAGCATAAAATAAAAGCAAAAGTAGTAAAGATTCTGTCAGGGTAAGTAATTTTTTTAAAATTGTAATTAACTTGAAAGCCAAAAGAAGAAAATAATCATAGTAATTATTAGAATTATAAGGTGGTATCCCGTCATAGCAATATATATAACATTTCCAACAGATTAAATACAAAGAAATTAATGGAATAAATGAGAATTTAGGAGATCAATATTTTTAGTTACAAAAGATGCAGCTACGATTCCTCTGCCGTACTCTCACAAATGCATTGTAAAATGGCAATTTCTGTTTTTCACTTGATATCTTTAGTTAACAAAATGAAGAATGGAATGATACCTTAAATAGGACGATCCGTCTACCTTTAGGCTGTACAATCTTGACTCGAAGAAATCTTTCGATAACTTTTGAAGTTATCGGCAAACACTTGATACCTTGAATGACACATAATTTTTGTTAAATCGTTTATTCTAAGTAAAAAATAAAATACCGACTAAAATATGTTAAGTGTTGATGGAAATGTCCCAGAGAAAGCGGAGTAAATAGATCAAGAATATTTTTCTTTATTTGGTTCTTTCCTTTCCATATATCCTTCCAAATGTTGGCAAAACACTAGTACTATTAAATTGTACTGTTGGTGAAAAAATGGGGCACCTCCCTCTATGACCCTTTTTTTAAGTGCTAATTGCGATTTCGTCTAATCTTTTGTTGCTCCTTCTCTAAATCAATTCAGATGCAAAACCCCCGAGCTGGCAGCCTTATTATTTTTGATTGATCTTATTATTTCATCCAAAGAAAGGTCTTCCTGCTCGTTTTTGTATTTCGCTTTCGTCTACTCTTTTTCGTTTTCTATCAATTCGTCTCTCTTTGAAGTTGAAATATCCTCCACGTTAGTGTTTACATAGGTTATACTTAGCATTTAGTCGCTTGTGTTTATTTATGTATTATGCAACTCTACTGTTTTTGTAAATGGTTCTTATTACCGTCAAATAAACTTATTATTATTATTATTATTATTATTATTATTATTATTATAATAGATTTTCAATCCTTTATCTGTGGTGAAAGCGTGAGAAGCTTGGTGGCGTAGTTGTAAACGCGCTGGGCTCCTAGTTTTATTATTGTTGATATTTTACTACATCCTGGGTGATCTTACCAAACCAGTTGATCCTTCGTTATTCCTCCTAGTCTTTTGATCTTTTTTTTTAATATAGAATCTTTCACTTCTTCAAACTGTAATTTAGAACTGATTATCACCCAATAAATATTGCATGGTTCTTGAGTTGTATCTGTGGCTTACACAGAATAAAATCATTTACACCTTTGTCTACCATTCTCTTCTTCTTATTATTATTATTCCTCTTGTAATATGACTTGCTCCTATTAGTTCTTCCTTTTTGAGGTTCTGATGTCTAACTTTCATACCAGCGTTGGATGGTTTTTGTGATTTTTCCCGATGAGGTAATCGTTCTGGGTCCATTCTATAGGCATGGTCTCTCCAGAAATGTCACCGTGCTGTTTTCCATTTTACAAAATTCAGTATCTCGAGTTCTCTTAATATTGTGTCACTTCTTAGTCTGTCCCTAAGCGTAACGCTTTTAATGGATCTCTGTATTTTCATTTCAGTTTTCCTTATTGTTATTTTGGTTTATGATGTTTCAGCGCTTGTATCCGTGGCATAAATTAGGTGAGCACAGGTCTGATGCAGGTACTCATAAAGGGAGTTCAAAAATGTGTGCGGTCAAGTTGCCTTTGAAAATTTGTTTTCAAGTATGTCGTTCATAATATGTTACAGTAGCACAACATAACCCCACTTTTAATTAAAAAATTTGACATTTCAAATAAACTTTATTATCTAAAATTGGTTGTATTATTATAACACATGGGTAAAATGTCCACCACCTTCCTCATAACATTTTAAAATTCGTCGTCTAATTGACTGCGACACATTGCTGAGCATTTGTGGTGTATTATTAATCTCGTTAATTCTTTCTCTAATTTTCTCCTTGAGCTCTTCCAAATCGTTAATTGGAGTACGAAATATAGTGTTCTTAAGGTAAGGCCACAAAAAGAAATCACATGGAGTAATATCGCACGATCTTGGAGGGTACTCGTTTTCAGTATTACGACTTATTAGTCGATTATCAAAAAATTCACGCAGTAGTTCCAGTGTTTCACGTGTACAATGCGGAGTAGCCCCATCCTGTTGGAAGTAGCCCACTTGTAACTCATCATCATGTAATTCATGGAAAAATGGTTCCAAGATCTGTTGGCGATAACGTTCAGCCGTCAAAGTGCCTTAAAGCAATTTATAAAATTTTACTTTCCTAATAGTCGCAATGCATTAACTAAAGACTTACCTTCAAAAAATATTGGACCAATTATTCTTCTCTGGCTAATTGCCGCCCAAACACCAATTTTGTCAGGATGCAATGTAGTCTCCACTAATTCATGCGGATTTTCGCCACACCAAATCCTCATATTTTGTGAGTTTATGTAACCCGTCCTATAGAACCAAGATTCGTCCGTAAAGAAGACATTACGCAGGGAGTCAGCCTGATTAAACGTATCAAGAAACCATCTACAAAAATTCAACCTGCGAGGAATATCGACGGGTAATAACTCCTGCACCGAAGTTATTCTGTATGGATGTAAATGCAGTTCCTTATGCAATATCGAGTGGCACGTACCCACAGAGAGATCCACTTGTTGTGCTAAGTGTCTAATTGGGGTCCTAGGTTGTTCCTCCATAATTTGCCTAGCTGTCTCGACGACTTCCGCAGTACGTTTCGGTGGTCGACCGCTGCTATTCTTTTTTATAACGCTACCACTTTCACGGAACAGTTTAATGCATCTATTTAGCGTGCACTTAAAATGATTTTCATCCATAATAACATCAGGGAACATTTCTAATAATTCTTGTTGACAATCAGCAGCTGAATATACCCAACGACCGTCAATTTTAGAACTATTTCGAAAATAACTCTCAACGAGGAAGGCTTTTTGTTCTGTAGTTAACACCATTTTATAAGAAAAAACTCAAATTTAGTTCTGAAAAGAACTTTTAAGGAAATTATAAAACGAACAACAACTATAACCTCGAAATTAGACGTTCAGAATGGCCGGTAAAGCAGATTTCGCACATCAGTTTGTCCAAGCTATGCAATGTACATAATAATCCACGACATACGTGACAATTTGCCACCGCCAACTTGACGACACACATATTTGAACGCACGTTACATACAGGGTGTAAATTAATGTCATGCAGATATTTCAAGGGGTGATAGTACTCGGCAAAATAAGAAAAAAATGTTAATATACACATGATCAAAAACGCGCCATTTTCGATATACAGGGTTGCGAAGTTTCAAATTTGTTTTCGTGTTTTGCGTTTTTCTCCCGAATGTTGTGAGATAATTATTAAAAATTTAGTATAGCTACTATCTTTTCGAATCTCTACAATAAAATGTAAAAATCATCAGTTGCAGTATACAGGGTGTTACATTTCTTTGGGTTACCGACCAGTTTACCTTCCGAAACTTTTTTTTGGAGCACCCTGTATAAATTTTTATATCTTAATTGAATTCCCTGTTCTTTTCTCCAGCTTTTTGGTTTTCTCATTATTCCCGTATCTGTCACGGTTTTGGAGTTATTTGAAAAAATAGCGATCAATACAAACCAAGTGTAGTCAAAATAATTCTTTTTTTTTGTTGCACCCTGTATAGTGTATACTGCAACTGACGATTTTGACATTTTATTGTAGAGATTTTAAAAGATAGTAGGTATACTAAATTTCAAATAATTATCTCAAAACGCAAAATGTAAAAAAAAATTGAAACTTCGCCACCCTGTATATCGAAAATGGCGCGTTTTTGATCATGTGTATATTAACATTTTTTTCTTATTTTGTTGAGTACTATCACGCCCTGAAATATCTGCATGACATTAAATAACACCCTGTGTATTAGTTCTGTTATACCATATCTCTAAGGTAACCTGCGACTCTACTGTTTTATTACTTCGTCTGTTAGGTATCTATCACTTGATGTGTCCACTCCCAGATAGATAAAGCTCATTGGCTATCTGATGATATGATCGCCAACTACCTTACATATAATCGGATGTTTAGATAATACCATTGATAGACTTTTTCGCAGGATTTGCGCGTATTAATTTTTTCAGGTGGGTTTGGTTGAAGCTATTAAGTTGTCTGATTATATTTATATACTACTTCTTGTTTACGTTATTTCTTTTAAGAGACTGTTCACATCATTTAATGGCACCTTCTCAAACGACTAATTAATTCTACAATACATATAAACTTGATTTTATTAAACTCGAAAGGGTTTTCGATTAGTTTCCGGAAGATGCAATTTTCATCTAGTAGATCTGTTTGATCCAAGTTCTTGCTGTTCTTCGGAAATAACAACTTTATAAGTTTATTGTTGATTTGCTTGGGTTAAAATTTCAGTTAATATTATTAGTACAAAGCTTAATAGAATTATATCTTTGTAATTGGCAGGGTTGTTCTTTGAGCCTTTTTTGTATACAAGGATGGTTACACTTGACTTTCATTCTGTTGGTATTGAGCAGGTACTTTTAATCTTTTGGAAAATAGGTTTGTAATCTTCTTTACAATTTTAGGACATTCGTACTTAATCAATTCGTTGGTGTTGTTGTCAGTGCTAGGTGATTTACATACGTGTTTTTAGTTTTACTACAATTGCTTTTACATCTTTCATTCGTGGAGATTGTAGTTCTTTCTGTTCTTCGTTATTCACTTCAGTATGGAGATAAAGATTCTTAAGTATGTTATCCACGTTTCTGGTTTTATGACGTTTACTTGAATTTCCTCGTTAACTGGCGTCTTCCTGTTTTCTAACATGTTCTATACCTTTCTGGTTCTCCGTACAAATCATTTTCCATTTCTACCGAAAACCTGTCTCAGTATGTTTTTTGGGTTGTTTAATTTCGGTTACTCTGTTACTCTGCTTCTAGGTCCCTTATATATCTCACGTTCTTCTGTTATTAATGTATTTTATATTATCTTCTGAGATGTATAAAATAATAATGAGATGCACATAAATGATGTTCCAAAACAGTGCGCCTTTTTAGTTTGCCTACCTTATAATAAGGTATCCAGGAAAGGTACCAAAAGGATTGAAAGGAAACTCAGCATTAACTAAGGTTTAAAGTTTAAAGTATCAGAAGATTGCAAATGATATGAAATGTATTTAGTGAATTTCGTTATAAAGGAAATAAAAAAATAGCTAATAGCACACTATTTGGTACTTATAACTTATAACTAATTAACTCTCGTTTGTATAACTAACGATTCGACTAAAAGAAAAGATTTTTCTGGCCAAGTTAGCCAAATATATGTATACATGTATAGTCAGAAGCAGCGTTTAAAGAAAAGGGGGAAAATACCCTGTACATTAATAATTAACGATAAACTATAAATAGCAAATAGTTTACGTTGTGGTAATTATGTGTAGTAATACTAAAACACAGGATTGTCACGTTAGACTAACTCACAAGTAGTTTAAGTGCTTATTTAGTGTTTCAAGAAACAACGTCATTAGTCTTTGATCAAGACGATTAAACGCAAGACAGGGGCAGAGTAATGTGGGTGACTGTAATTCGTAGAACTATTGACGGAATTAGGGGAACGCTACAATATGGAACCCGCTAGAATATTCATTTATTATAATCGGCGTGTCTGGCTCTTAAGGAGAATTATTTAAACCGCGCTCTAATGCAGGTGGTCTTTATACCCATTTCTAATTAATTCGAAATTAATGGGAGGGAATTTTTAACTTTTCAAGGTCAATAAATTGCATTTTCTTACAAATAGCGATATGAATAGGTAAAAGAGGCGTTTAAAAATTATAAATCCAGGGAAAATCTGTCAGAGCAACACAATTAACAAACGTTTATTATTAAAGTGAACCGGAAGGAAGGACGGACATTTAACCCCCAAATTAAGTCGGGAAGCATTTCATCAGTTTAAGTTAATTTGTTTCTTCTGTTGCCATTCATCCAGCATATTAGAAATATGCGGAATGCCGTATTAATAACATGGAGTTGAAGGGGAAAGCATGTTGCACCCGCTTCATAATTAAATTATTACGTTAATTAAATTATAGATGAATTATGTTTAATTTGTTGACGTAGTTTAAAATGAGAGCTGAGAGTTTCGACTCTCAAATGATAAATGCCACATCAAAGGAACGATAATAGTATGTCTGATAGGACTTTCGCTTCTCCTGAAAGTTTAAAGCACATTAAATGATTTAGAGTATGTAAAACTTCGCTTTTACAATTAATATAAATTTTTCTAACTTTCACTTACCAGAGTTAAAATTACCAAGCAGTTCCCAGTAATAGCCAGCATGAATATGATGCCATATAGAGGAATTTGAATCCGGCCGGATTCGTACCAGTGGATGTGAGATATGTGACTCGGTTGTACGCTATGCAGGTCGCTTATATTTTGTTCAGTTGAATTTAATAAAAACAAACTGACGTTTAGATCCACTTCCATTGTTATTGAAATACGGCGAACAATTTTTTAAGACACCACAACAGTTTGTAATTATCATTCATTTGTGAATTTCGAGCAATTAAGTAACTTCGACGTCGCATTTAAGGGCGACTCAAATAAACACATCTTTAATAATTGGGAAAATTTCATTTCTGACAATTTATATTGGCCCTGCTAATTACTTCGTGTAAACATACAATTAAATTTAATTGCTGCAATTATATTTGATTTCTTGGTTTCGCGACTTCATTTTAGCAGCACTTGTTTATAAGCCAAAGTATTTTTTTATTAATTAAGAAACAGAACACTACAGTTTTAATTGGTTCTGTATAAATCACAAACACAAGAGTTCCACGTCCAAGCAAAACATCCTGGGAGGTTTCACTACGTGAAAAGCGGCGGAATACCTGAAAAAGAGAAAGAATGTAAAAACATTTAGAAATTTCTAAATTTACGTCTTTTGTTGATTTATTAAATTGACCAATATAACGATGATATTGATTTTATGTCAAAACAATCTCACTAAACACACGTGTTAAATAACTTGTGCCAGAGGAAAAATGATGTGAAAATATTATTCTTCCCGAAAGCTATTACGTCGTTTTGAAATTTATTTATAGCAGTACAATTATTTCACTTAACTTTAACAGAAAACTTTATTTGCGAGGGGAAATCTTCTAGAATAATGGTTTGTAACTATTGATACAAAAGGTAGGGATAAATAATTCACAATGGATGTTAAATTCCTGATATGAATTGAAATAAAGCTGAATTAAACTAGGATTGACAATATACATATACATGCAGTTATGTTTTATATTTATCTAAAGGTTAAATGTTGCAAATAACATACAAATACACTCAGGTGCAAAAAAAACGGGTCATTTTTTTTTCTTTTAATTTTTATGTTGTTGTAGTACTTAGAATAAAACTTTTAGTGTTTTACAATGAAATTGACCATAAGGGTGTAGAAAAAAACAACATATGGTACTTATCAGTTTATTTAATGAACATTAATAAGCGAAAATGAAATTTTAAGATACGCGTTCTTCACTACCTATTGCCCATACGACATTATTCGTAGAGTATCAAGGTGCCTACTGTTTTCATTTGTTTGTTTTCGATTTACTGTCATTCCCAATAGAGATTGGTGTGTTCATTATGGTTCTAAGGGCTGAAGATTGTGCAAAAGCTGTAGCTCTTGTGGAAGACGGAAGAAGTCAGCGGTATGTGGCCAGATTACTTCATATCAGTCTCTCTACCGTCCAAAGAGTACTTGAACGGTTTAGAGACACCGGCAGAAATATGCGGAGGCCGGGATCTGGCAGGAAACGAAAAACGACTGCTAACGATGACCGATTTCTCGTTCTTAATACTCTACGGAATCGTCATTTGACTTCAGTGGAGACAAAAAATCAACTCCGTGAGGTTCGTGGTACAAATGTGAGTGTGTGGACGGTTCGTCGAAGGTTACAAGAAGTTGGCTTAAAAGCTTGCAGACCAGCAGCTGGACCAAAACTTCTCCCACGTCACCGAGTAGCCAGACTCCAATTTGCTCGCGAACATTTGAATTGGACATTGGCACAATGGAGTACTGTACTGTTTACTGACGAGTCTAGGTTCTGCCTACATTCACCAGATGGAAGAGAACGAGTATGGAGACGAACGGGAGAACGATTTGCGGAGTGCACGTTTAACCCCCGGGTTAGCCATGGTGGAGGTTCAGTGATGGTGTGGGCAGGAATATCAATGGATGCCTGCACCGAATTGGTTGTTATTGATGGAGGGTCGCTGACTGCACAGCGGTATATTGAGGAGGTTTTGGCAAATTACGTAGTTCCATTTGCTCCATTTATCGGCGATGAATTTGTTCTGATGCAGGATAACGCGAGACCGCATTCAGCGAGGTGCGTCACTGAATACTTGGCTGAAGTTGGGATAGGAAAACTAAACTGGCCAGCATGTACCCCAGATGGAAATCCTATAGAACATGTTTGGGACATGCTGGGCAGGCGTGTTAGAGGACGTACAGTTGCACCAACCACAATAAATGATCTTCGTGTGGCACTTCAGGAAGAATGGCAGAATATTCTGCAAAATGATATTCGTGAGCTCATTAGTGGCATGGGCCGCCGTATGCAGGCAATAATTAGGGCTAGAGGAGGCAATACAAATTATTGAAATCTATTCAAATGAAATTTTCATTCTTAATCTCTGTTAAGTTTATTTTGCGGAAATGCATTTTCTTTATTGTATACGTACATTACCATTTTCCCTTATTAATGTTCATTAAATAAACTGATAAGTACCATATGTTCTTTTTTTCTACTCCCTGATGGCCTCTTTCATTGTAAAACACTAAAAGTTTTATTCTAAGTACTACAACAACATAAAAATTAAAAAAAAAAGAACTGACCCGTTTTTTTTGCACCTGAGTGTATGTTATAAGATGGTCGTCAGTTATTTTTTAGAAACTGTACGTTTGCAAGATTTTGCTTATACAGATAGCCTTAAAAGTTTTAATGTTTCAAGATATAAAAAATTAGGGCCTCTATAAATTTTCTTCAATTCAATTAAAAACAAAAGTGGTACTGTAATATAAAATTAACATAGAACTTCCTAATTTTAAGACGCGATGTTCATGTGTATTTGCTTTTAGAAGCACGACTGTTTATTGTTTGCTAACTTAAAACTATCTTGTTCAGCACCTCAATTTCTCTCGATGAATCACTAAAATATATTAAAAGTAATAATTTCTGTTTCTATACGAACTTTCGGATTAGGCGAAAGAAATGAACGGGACCGAACATTCGTTAATTTCGAAAAAGCAAAACCTATACGCAATGACACTTTTTTTAAAAAGAAAATGAACAGAATGCACGTGGATCAGTCCCGATGGGCACACAAAAAATGAAGTAGATTATGTATTGTCATCTTAAAAGAAGATTATGAACACTTTCGATTCACGCAGTGATTACAGATTGATGACTTGATTAAAAGTGGTTACTGTTAGGTACCTTCCCAATAATTACCTTATTATTATATTATATTGATATTAGTATATTAACTAATTATTGCATATAAATCATCTAATATTTCGCAAGAGTGCAGAATTTTTCAAATACGCACATCTTCATCTGCATAAATAATTAAATCATACTTTTTTAGCAAATTAATCATACTTAATATCGAAGAATTATCATGTTCTACAGACATTTTAGAAATTATTGTTTATCGTCTAAATTGATTTTATTAATGATAAATCGGTCTTAACACTACATCATCTCGTCATATTTGACACAAAATTCATATTAAAAGTTAGATCATCCCTAGGAGTTTAGTAGTTTGCAGGTGTTCCTTCTAGAATTTTAGCAGTAACCTTCACTTGTACTATACATATAAGCAAATTTCTGGATATCAATACTATACTAATACGCTCTTTGGCACCATCAAGTCCTTATAACCTCTTAAAGTACTGGAATCATATTCCTCGTAAATTGCTTTTAATAAAAGCAATACTTGTAAAAAATGTTTGATTATACCGAAGTGTGAAGACCTCGCAAAAGAACCACAACATTATTAATAACTATGCAAAATATGAAAGGACTAAAATAGTCAAAGAGAAATACGTACACATAGACAGAAAGCAATTTAAGAACAAAACTGATATCGACGTGAAATAAGAAGATCTTTAAGAATGGAGAACTACAGCATAAAATTATGGATGAAATAACTACAACAATAAATTCAGACATGTTAAATGCAGGAAGAAAGTAGTAAAAATTAAGAAGATAAGAATAAAGAATGAAGCGATAGAACAAGAAACTACGGAAAAAGAGAGGTGCTAGTAAGAAATGATAACAGATAGACTATTGCATATAAAGAATTAAACAAAGTTCCGAAGAAATCAATAAAATAAGACAAAAGAAGGCATCTGGAAGACAGAATAGATAAAGGAATAAAAGAAAACAAATATATGAAAAGTGGTGAGCAGAAATTATGAAAAGAATAAATAAATAAGTGAGATTGACAATTCCGCTGAAATAAATGAAGAAGAGAGATTGATTGTAAAAGCAGTAGAAGAACTTTATGGAAAATTATACAAAGCGTTCAAAATGATTGAGATCAAGGTCTAATTAATGGAAAACAATTTAAAATTTATGTTAGTAGTAAAAAAATTCCTAACATTCTACAGCAGTTATTAATAATTGTCGAACCGTGTGTTTGCGAGCTGTGTTTCTGGTTTTCGTTTCTATCAGAGTTCTATCAGCCGGTAGAGAAAACCGGATTCTGAAAAGGACATAGCAGATCCGACCACCTTCTCATAATTAGAACGTTGACAGAATAATAGATAGAATTTAGTCTACTTGGGCTTCTTACATTATCAAAAGCCTTCGATTGTACTGATGAGTTTTTAAGTGGGGCGGAAGAGAAAACTCATCAAAATAGTTAGTACAGTAGATAATAAATATAAACAGCTAATCCGTTCCGTTTATGAAAACGCCCAGATTATAATTCAGTTTATGACCATCTCTCTTTAGCCTTCATTCGTCCCTTTTTGGCTTCTCTCACCTGTCTCCATCTGGTCCGGTTGTTTGCCACTTTGAGCCATGTTAGCCATGCTGTCGCCTTGATGTCATCATACCATCTTTGATGCGGTGGTACTGTGCCTCTACTAACCACAACCATGGCCTCCACTGTATTGTGTATCTGTGGCGTTTGACCATCTTTTTTCTGTATACCTGGATACAAGTCTTGCGTAATCACATTTCAATTCAGCTGCATCCCAGTTACTATTCTTATGTTTTGGTTTCTCACTCGGTCTTAAAGAGAGATTCCCTTCATATGCTTTTCCATTGCTCTTTATGTAACCCTCAACTTGTTAGCTATTTGTTGGGTGAGTGCCTCAAGTTTGTGGGCTGTATGGCATTACTCGGAATATGCATTGACCGAAAACTCTTATTCTGAGATGTATTGCTATCTCTTAGCTTTCAGTACGTGGCTGAGTTTCCCAAACACTACCCATCCTAATCTTCTCCTCGATTTCCGTTGTCTGATTTTCTGTTTTAAGTTTTAATTTCTGTCGCAGGTATACATGTAGAGGTCAGCATCGTCATATTTTACAGTAATACTACCCTCGCAGAAGCCACGGTGACGCAGTGGTAAGAGCGTCGAGCTAGCATTACGTTAGTCTCCGCTTTGAATTTTCCGATGGCTAGAATTTTCCTGCAGTATGGAAATTGGTATCGAGTTCTGACGACCATTTGTCGTTGGACCCCAAATTAACGATGCTCTCCAACGAATACAGGCTTATGAGGTAGAGTAACAAGTTCACACACACACGCACACCAAGTAAAATGAGCAAGATACTCAAAAAGGGTATTTTAGCAAACTAATCACTCATATAAAGAAGGACATATTATACCATCTGATTTTTTTAACCTGGAATTTTTAAATATCTGGAGAAAGAAGCATCCTACGAAAAAAACTGTGTGAAATAAAAAGTGAATATTCTCGCGGGGGAAATTCACTAGTGCTAAAAGTAGCCCCCCTCCGCCGCTTGTGGGTGGGGCGGGGGGTAACTTTCAAATCTTAAATAGGAACCCCAATTTTTTATTACAAATTCGGATACCACGTCAACAAATATGAAACTTTTATTCGTAACAGCTTTTTCGATTCGTGATAGATGGCGCTGTAATCGCCGAAATTTAATCTTTCAGATTTCTTGAATTGAGAACCAATACCTTTAGAAATCCAGATGGCTGGGTCTTGATATGGAATGGGCGCTGCTATGGGGTTTCCCCTTTCTCAAGTAGTTGCAAACATCTTTATGTATTTTTTTGAGGCAACAGCCCTGGAATACCTTGATTTAACACATTGGCTGCCACGAGGATCACCGGTAATCTTCAAAATTTTTTATCACTGTGCCACGAGGAACACATGTGGTACTCAGCAAGCATTTAAGTTCTAGGCTGATCTAAAACCCAGGCATCCTAATAAAGTTTTGGATTTTGAACTTGGCACAAGGGTAGGCTTGAATTTTTTTTGAGTGTTTTTTTAATTTAAACGTTATGTAACGTATTTCTGGAAATAAAAACCTTTTCTTTCTTTGGCACCTGGGTTATGGGATTCGCTTCTTATGGTGGCAGCTAAAGTGTTTTAAAAACCAAGGTCTGGTTTCGTTACGTACCTAGATGACACTCTTATTATCTGGCCCCATGGAAGACATAACCTTGCTTCCTTCCTAGAACATCTCAATAATCAGCAGCTGGATATCAAGTTCACCATGGAAATAGAATCGAACAGTTCTCGCCCTTTCCTCGACGCCCTGGTAGCCCGCAAACCCAGTGGTTATCTTGCGCACTCAGTTTACCGTAAACCCATACACACGGATAATCGAATTTAGAAATGTCTGTAATTAGTGCGTAATACCTTTGTTAACGTATATTCAGACATGGGCCTTAACCAAAAATGGTGGAAAGATTATAAAAAACACAAAGGGCTCTGGAGAAGCAGATGCTTCACGTGAAACTGAATACATTCGAAACGAAACACGCAGAAGACTAAATTAACTGGTGTAAAGGCGCATATATCAGTTCTGAAATTAAAATGGATAGGCCACACTGTGATAGGAACAGATAGCATGCCGAACACGGAAATACATCAGTGGAGAGCAAAGAGAGGAAGAAAGCGATCCTAGATGCGGTGCTCAGATGTTTTAACGAAGGTTTCCGGATTTAACTGGATTCAGAAAATGTCAAATCGAGACGAGTAGGCAAGCCTAGTCCAATATTAGATAGAAAGGAGCTAAAAAAATTATTTCTATATGATTGGTCAACTTAAGCTAATGTTTTAAGACCGATTTTTCGGTAGAGGTATAAGATTAAGTTAAATTTAAGTGAACTTAAATTAAAGCTTAACCCAAAACTCGCTGCACTTAAGCAAAGCTTGAACTTAAACTAGTGCTGATATACCGACCCTTAAAGTGAAAGTTGTAAGCATTCTTGTAAGCATTCTAATATTCGTATTTCAAGTAACTTTCTGACGTACAGTCTCAGCCAAAAAAAAAAAAAAAATAGGACACCTTTGTAATCTAGTGCGTACCTTTTTCTTAAAATGTAGTGGTTTAAACAGCCTTCTAATTAAATTTACTAAATTACTTAAAATACAGGGTGTCAACGAAACCTGGGGCACCCTCATAATTTTTTTATTATCTAAATGAAATTTGGTATGTTTAATATACTCTTTAAATGGCATTTGTTGACATAGGAAACAAGTTCCTGTCACTTCCGGTTTCACCGGAATTGACTACAACTTTGTTATTTTAAATGGAACACCCTGTATATTTATACATTTTTGGAATCTCCATTCAATTTTACGTATGGTAGTATCAAGTTCGAAACATTTTGATGACAAAGTAAATTTTTGCAGAAATTAATCTACAGTGCCATGACTAACGCCAAATGAAAGTCAAGACGCCCCAACACTCGAGACAAATTGTTTTAGAACTTTAACTATTTTAGTTGCTGTATTAGAATGGCCTAAAGTTGGCAAAAATGCTTTTTCGAGAATAACTCTATTTTTTCAAATGGCACTAGGGTGGGACACTAGGATATTAAAAACGAGCGTTTTTCAAGGATTTTATTGATACCAATAACACGGGATTAATATGAAAATGTAATTCGGAATAACACTCTCCGTTCAAAAAAACCATATTTTGGACATTTAAATCTAGATACTGGGTTTCAAAACAAGCGAAACAAATGAAATGCACAAAAAAAGACAAACTTATTACAGTTGAAGTTCTAAAATAATTTGTTTTGAGTGTCGTAGCACCCTGACTTCCATTTTACGAAGGTCATGGCACCTTAGATTAATAAATAAACTCTTCTGTAAGTAGTTATTTTGTCATCAAAATGTTTCAAACTTGATACTACCATACGTAGAATTGAATGGATATTCCAAAAATGTATAAACATACAGGGTGTTGCATTTAAAATATCAAAGTTGATGTCAATTCCGCCGAAACCGGAAGTGACAGAAACTTGCTTCCTATGTCAGCAAACGCCATTTAAAGAGTATATTACATATACCAAATTTCATTTAGATACCTTAAAAAATAAAAAAATTATGGAGGTGCCCCAGGTTTCGTTGACACCCGGTATACATACATATGAAAATATTGTAACACATGTCATACATTTGTCAAAAATTTGTTTAAAAGCGACTATACCACTCACATTTTTCTTAACCAATCAGATTGATCGATTTCCTTAGCAACAGCCAACAAAAACAATTTTCAAGTGAAAAAATCACACGTGCGTTCGTGGTTTTTTCACTTAGGTATTTTAAATAAGTGAAAACAATTCATAAATAGTAATTAACTGTTCGTGATATAGTCTTAACGAATACAACGCGTGATCCGATTTTCCTGTGATAAATTTGGATCGGATAATTAATTCGTGCTAGTTAATTTTGGAAAATTGTCAAATTAACTAGCACTCATAAACTATCCGATCCAAATTTATCGGAAAAACGGCATCATTTTCAGTTAATAGCGAAACTTATGAAACTACTTTGGAACATATTATGCTTCCTTCTGTGTCTCATTTTGTTCCAAATAATCAATTTATATTTCAACAAGACAACTGCCCCGTTCGCACAGCTCGTAGCATATATAACTAATTGGTTTCAACAAAATAACATTAATGTTATAAATTGGCCTAGCCGCAGTCCTGATCTCAATCCTATTCAAAATGTATGGGCACTACTAGTAAGAAACATTCAAAAAAGAAATGCTAGACCACGAAATGCCCAAGAACTACTGGAAATAATTAATAATGAATGGGAAAATATTCCAGATGATTTTTGCAGGAAGTTATATAGTTCTATGCCACGGAGGGTAATAGAAGTTATAAATCGAAATGGCGCAATAACTAAATATTAATAGTTTGTTATAATATGTAGTAAATTTTAATAATTTCTTAATTTTTTGCACGTTAAATAAACTGTTTATAACGCAATAAAATACATGCATTCTGATTTTAAAATTAAATTTATAGTAGGTACTGCTATTCAGATACAAATAAAGAACGATTCACACTAGATACAAAGGGGTGGCCTATTTTTTTTTTGTCTGCAACTGTACATTATCAAAATATCTAATCCTGAAGTTTTTTCTTTGTATGTATTGGGCTGTTAATAACTATTTGTATTACTAGGGAGTAAAGTGTAAGATTGCCTCCCGCAGATGGTTTTTATGCACGAGCGAGCGATAGCGAGCGAGGGCAGAAATATAATCTAAGGGAGGCGATAACACTTTCCTCCAGAGTACCAATACATATGATTTTTTGGCCACCTTCACTAAACGAACCTGACATTATTAATGTTGACAACTAAAAATATGACATTTTACTACAAAACTCGATTTCATTAAAAAAAACTCGTAGATAGCTTGAGTATATGTTTCCATGGTGACTGTACCATTAATATTAATCGTAAAACATGTTTACTCATTTTGTCACCCGTTTCTAATGGCAACGGGAGGCAAAGTACTTTGCCTCCCGGTGCTAACTGCCGGGTGACAAACGTCTACTTTCGATGTCAAAAATTCATTTGACAAGGTATGGAAAATGTCACTTTCGAACAGAGGTGGCTAAAAAATTATAAACATATTCGCATTCAGTTGATTTTGGATTCTACAAAATAGTAAAGAGTATGATAAAAAGAAACAAATAAATTCTACAGAAAATGTATTCAGTTGTCGTTATAATAGTGTTTTTACCATATCCTTCCTCAATGAAGGTGAATATGAACCCCTAACGCTATCAGCCCTTTACTTACAAAATGCATATAGAGGAAACCGCCTAAAATTCATTGAAGTTAACCACTTACTTAACATATTAATTTTTAAAATTCTAATGGATATCAAAGCGAAATAAGACTTCAGTCAGATCAGGTCATCTTGAAATTTTCGTATTTATCTAATTTGAATAATAATTTCTTATTTCTTAATGTAGTTACTGTTTATATGTAAACTGCACAATCAGCTCATCATCTTGAAGATATATAAGATTTGTACGGAACTTTAATTTTAATGATATCGTAAACATTATCGCATGAGATTCTATGTTTTTCATACCAAACCTGCAGGAAATTTATAAAACATTCATTAAAAATGTATGCCTATTTTTTCCCGTATTTACGAGTGCATATACGAAATTTATATGAATATGATAATTTTAAAGTGGATAATCCCTTGCATCTAACATAATTCACTTAATTTATTGCCACGACATAATTCAAAAAGTTATTTAATCCTCATTCTTTAACTATTTATAATTGGCGGATGATGCAGGATATAACATAATATATTTTTCATAAACGTATAAACTTTACAAGTCCCGTGAAAATCTCCTTGGAGTCGTCCGTCTCTTGTGCGCTATGGATTTACTTTAGAAAGTGACCTTTTCCAAGCTGTCGATTCACAGTAGCTGACAAAAATTGAAGAATGCGTTTATACAATACCATCACGGAGAAGCGTATGCGAGACCATATTTCGTTTTATAACATTTTTCACCTGACGGGATGACACGTATTTTCCTACGATCGCCACTTTTACATATCTCATACTCCGTTTTACCCCACTTTATAAAGAACGTCAGAACTTAATTGTAAAATTGATTAACATTTTTAAAAAATCATTATTGACTTTTTGTTTTTGAATGCACGTAAATCCGTTGTCGGGGTATTTTATTATTTTTGCTATTTTGCTTGATTAACGTTTTATTGTAAAATATCTAAAGAAGTTTAGGTGCTTTGCGTCACAATGAAAGTTTAGCTACAGCAAATAGGATTAACGAATAAAGTATTTTAAATCCACATTGAATTTCACGTGAGGTGTTTCTCACAGAAACGAAGATAAAATCCATTCTTTACTAATCGTGTCAATATTGACCACATAGAACTTTTATTTCAGATGTGTTTGTCCCATCTCTTTTAAGTTGGATATATTGGATTTGAATTGATATGAATCTAAAAAAGACGAATTTCTATAAAAGAAGTGTACTACGAAATCTACATATTATTAGACTTAAAACAAGACAAACCAAATGTCCTTTGGCGTAAATTATAAGACAAAAGCACCTACTCGTTTTTGTCAAAATTGTAATAACAGTAGAAAGATATTCGCTGTTTGTTTTCGAATTCAATATTTCCGTCTTTCAATATTACGAAGCCTTGTATGAAAAACTCAGTTCTCAAATATCTCCGAATAGGAAGTTAGAAGCTCGCAAATATCAGAACCATGGAGACCAGGCAATAATGTCGTACCTGTAGATAAAACGATCTGAAAGCAGCGCGAATTTTGTACATACTGCGAGTCCATTTATCATTTATAGATTATATACGACTAGTACCTATTGTTTTCGGAGAAAAATGAACTGATCGCCCCAAATGATGATATAACTTTATTTTCGAGGTTTTTGTTTTTGATAGCCTATTAGTTTCAGTAACCCAGTTTATGGCTAAAATAATCGGCTCGAATTTGCTGTTTAACTTCTAATGTACACCTTAAAACTGGATTTTCATTCAGTTATTTTAATTTTTGGATAAATATTCGCATCTCATCCGATGCAAGTAAAAGATGTTATTATGCAACTCTATCTTTCTTTATACTCTCTTATGTTCGTTTGACAATCAAATACGAGCAAAATTATATTACATATGGCAAATTGCTTTAGATATTAGATATTAGACTAATTTAACGATTTGTTTTTAGATAGTCCATTCTGGGTCGACGTATTCTGTGAAAAATGTTGTCGAGACAATTTGCTTGAGATTCTAATTTAGAGCAAAACAGGAAACACTTACATACATAATATATGCGTTGACAACAAAAATCCTCAAAACGTCTATTACTATTGTAAGTCAGATGAAATTCTTTTTATTACCACAAAAACCCCATAGATAAAAGGGAATCATATGGTTGGTTATTCAAGATAATAGTGGTATTTCAATTCAACGAAAGATTTTTTCTTGAAATAATCAATGATCGGGCCTTAGTTTCCAATTTTATTCATTATATCTAATAAAAAGCCCAATGAATATGTCAAGCAGGATACTGCCAAGAAAATGCGAATGCTTCACTAAAAGAAATTTACCTCTAGGTAATAGAAAATAGCAATCGTGCAGTTGTACACTAAAATCCACTATATTGCCTTTAGATTAAAATTTTATATTTATTGCAAGTAAAAGTAAATGGTATTGACACATACAGTGAGTATCGCCGGCAATATTGAGGGTTAAAGTATTACAACCAGCTATGCGTATGGAATGATGTGGTAAGCACCACGCCTTGGCCAACTGTCTACCTTCCTTACTCCGCCACTGTGTTTCGGTTCCCAATAGGGGAATTTCCCAATTTTCAGTAGCTACTCGCCGAGCACCCGACTCGACTTTGACCCCGGCTACTGGGTCGTTTTCATTATTATATTTTTTTTTAGTCAAATTGTTTCAGTATTGATTATGTTTGCTACATCACAGATGCGTTTCTTATAGTTATAAAAAGGAGATTAAATAAGTTTCCAATTTTAGCACTACAATCAGAATATCCAGATTTTAATTTAATTTTTAACCCTTTTTCAACACTCCTTTTGCGGGCCTTGTTGTTGCCATTCTCACCAACGCCAACGGCCAAACCATCTCAATGCTTCTTCTTTTATTCTCGGTCCTATTGCTTTTGCTCCTAGCAGTCTCTTTAGTTCTGGGTTTCTAACTTTATCTATTAATCTCAATCTTAGTACAATCCTCAATATTCTCATTCTACTAGAATGTATTTCACCTCTTTATTGTTTACTTAATGTACATGTTTCTAAGCTACAAGGTGAGGTTGAAGTTTCACCCGAGCTGGTGTATCACATTTTTTTTATGTCTCTTATCTTTAGTTCTCTCATAATTAGTTTTGGGGTTATAGAGATTTGATATATATATAACATATTTATTAAGAGTGTGTCAACTAAAAATCCGCAGAAATTTATTTGCCACAAATCATTGTAATTGTAACGAAGATGTTAGAAGCACTAATACTAGAAAGTGGGAAGACTGGACTAAAAATAAACCTAGAAAAAACCAAAGTGCTGGCTAACGGTAATCAACAAAGTGTAATCATAGACGGTAAAAAACGAGAATTAGTGCAAGAAGCACTATATTTAGGACAAATTATATCCTTTGAGGGAAAAATGGAAAAAGAAGTTCAACGCAGAATAAGTTTAGCGTGGAAGAAATTTTGGTCGGTAAAGAAAATATTAAAAAGCAAAGTATCAATAGAAATAAAAAGGAAAGTGTTCAACATGTGCCTAATACCAACACTAACATACGGAGTTGAAACTTGGAACTTAACCGAACAATTATACTCGAAATTAAAAAGAACCCAAACAAGATTGGAGAGATCAATATTCGGTCTAAAATTAATCGATAAAGTGAGGCTAGAGGAAAAAAGGAGAAGAACAGGAGTAGATGATTTAGAGCGATGTCGAAAACAAAAATGGAATTGGGCAGGCCATGTTGCAAGACTACAACAGAATCGATGGGCGAACAAAACTAAAATGTGGATACCAACTTCTGGGGCAAGAAGAAAAGGCCGTCCAAGCAGATGTTGGGTGGACGAAATAGCAAAGTTTACAACTGGCAACTGGAAGATGGAATTCAAAGACAGGAAAACACGGAAGATAAAGGGGGAGGCCTTTGCCCTGGCAAGGGATGAATAGGCTAACAAGTAACAAGTAAGTAAGTAACATTGTAATTTAGTTGCCTGGGTCGCAATTGTTTCAAATGTTGATAGCTGATACCTATTATTTGTGATCGTTCAATTTTATTTCAATAGTTTTTTTGTAAATTCAAGCAATTAAAGAAAATTACCGAATAAAAGTAGTTGGCGAGTTTTATCAAAAACACATGCGAAACGAAAAGAACCACACAGAAGCATCTCAAAGGTATGGGCATTCCACGAAGAACTACTTATGACATTATTAAAAAGACTGAAAAAGGTAAGAGTTTAAAAAGATCAAAAGGAAGTGTAAAAATTGCTTGTCAAATGAGAAAAGCTAAAACAAAGAAATTTGAGAATGAAGCTGGGGGTAAAATGACCAATCCTATAGAACACTGGGGAAAAGATACAAAGTTTCGCATGAATATACCAGAAAAAATATTTCAAAAACCCACTATCCCAGTAAGGAAGAGGAAATTCGCTCCAAAGTATTCCCAAAAGCCATTGGAATCAAAAATCATTGTTACTGAAACTGAGAGATGGTCATTTTTGTAACCTTCATACCAATAAAGTGAAATTCAAAAGGCGCATTCGAAGCTTCCTAGAAAACTTTTTATATAGTTAGCAAACAGGGCAAATACTTTGCTTTTAGCACCTTCAGGCTTTGTATCGATCAAAATATATTCCTAAGAGAATGTATTCGAAAACAGCTAGTCCCAATTTTAAATCCGACATTAAAATTAAACGGAACGAAAATTTTGCAAATATACCACCATTAACAAACCATTGAGAGGTTTTGGTATCAACTAAAATAAAGATTACAAGAAAACTTCGCCAATACAAATCTGACTACTTCAAAAATTTAATGATTCGGGGTTTAATAAAAGTGAGGCTGATTACTGACCTGATTTTGTTATTTCACATTAAATTCAATATCACTCTATTTTCATTATTGTTTCATAACTCAATCCCTCTGTAACTACCACAATCTTTGGGGGTTTTCTTTCTTATGTCAGTTGTCACATTATTATTGCTATCACCCAATCTTTTAGTATCTCGCTTTCCCTGATTATTTTATTCATTAGTTCTAAAAGGACTGTTGTGACCATACCTTCCATGCATTCAACCGTTGCAGCGGTTACCCCGTCCTGCGGCATTTCCAATAACTGTTCTTCTCTCTTACTGGCTACCTCTTCTATTTCCTTACTCCTCCTCTCTTCTTCATTGCAACACATAGCAATTTCATGAAGAGTTCATGCCAACGATCCATAATTTCGTCATTTTTTGTTAATAACTTCCTTTCTCGTTTGTAATATAACCGAGATCACAGTTATTTTCCTCCTTCAAATTTCTTAAAAATCCATAGAAAAGTGTTTATTTTTCCTTAAAATCTTCTACCATTTTAAGTTCAAAATTATTCCATACAAGCTTTCTAGATTTAATTACTTGCTTTTTTCAGAATTTTTTGTACTCTTCGTACCTAACTCCTGTCGTTTCTTTTATATATTTTCCCACGCGCCCTTTTTCTATCTTATAGCTTTCTTAACCTCTGCTGCCCACTAAGCCGTTTGTTTATTACTGATTTTTATTATTGTTGTACTCTGTTACGGCTCCTTTTACAATCCTTTCTTGTTTGTTTAAATTCTTGTGTTATCACTTGTGTTAATTATCTATCTTAAACGACACCCAGGAATTAACAGTACCATTTAGCAGTAGTTAAGTATTGCATTATATCCAAAATTTTAACATCTAAACAACAACGATGGTAGTTGTATGTCGTAGATATAATTGCGTTTTACTATGGTAGCATGAATTTTGACATTTAGGCAATAGGAAACGAGAGTTTAAATAAAAAATTATTTGCAGCAGACGTGGGTTTGTAAAATGGTATTTCTCCTTTAAGCTACAGTTCAAATATGTAACCAATAATTTTGGAGTAACAAATGCCATGCATGTTTAAATAAAATTCTTCGTGATATAACATCGGTAACAAAAACCTATTGCAAATGAGTTTTCATTTGAACGCCCTTTCTGTAGTGAACATGAAGTTAGATCAGACAAAAACTGTTATTTTCAAATGCAGTTTCTGATTCCTATCGCTTTGTGTAATAAATTAATCTACATTTCAAAATTGACCCATTTTCAAAGAATGCCGATGAAGGTCGCAAATCTGAGATATTTTTAAAATCTCATTATTTAATAATGTAGTCACCACATAGTTAGTAATTGATAATACCGTCAAAACGATTATATCAGCACGTTGCGTAACAGAAAAAGCAGGAAAACAAATATCGACCTGTTTTGTGGGCTTTGCGTGGCATTTTTTGTGTATACATATTGAGATGATCAGTCAGCTAAGCGTGAACTGTTAAATATAATAACTGCTTAATTAAAGGAATTATTTAGTTCTACAAATTTTCAATATACTTAGTGGTTAAGTTAGATTTTTAACATGACGTGTATAACATTGCTACGATTCTTCTGGATATTTAAAAAATAACATTAAATCCTACGATGATATCTTTAGTGACTGTTATTGCTAAAAACCGAATAAACGCATTGATATTAATTTTACATTAGCAACATTTTTAAGTCAATACGCAAATGTAAAATTCTTCTTTTTGCAATGTTTTATTTTATTTTCTACTGTATACATAATGTCTTGACGATCTAAATTATTTCTTTGAATTTCTTTATGTAAAATAAATTTGTGAAACATTTCGGTGTAACCAAAAAAATACCTTAAGTAAAGGTAACGATTAGTCTCAGTCCCTCTTATTTTAAAATTTAGCTTTTTAAGTGTCAAAAATTACTTTTATGGGTTTTTAAATAAGTCGTAGACTTACCTAATATAAGTAATATTTGCTATATTTTTCGAAATTAATCTTAAAACCTAATGAAAGTTACTAGTGACTTAGTTGCTATCAGGCAGATGCGGGAGCGAAAGGTGGATTTATATTCAGTGATAAAAAAACTACCAATTAGCGATCGATTTTCAATAGCTGAATTTTTATATAGTTTATAGCCAACTTAAAATTTTGAAATTTTGTACCTATATTCAAACTCAACTATGGGTATTAAAAACAACGATTGCATCTAATTTACTTGCACAAAGGAAACTTGTAGTTTACAGACCATAAGATGAATATGCCTATAAGAACCTACTGGAAAGGATTTCATATAAAGCCACAAAGACCCTATTCACAAAAATTTGACACTATGAATATGTATTTCACACTACTCGGTTTCAGAATGAAAAGGGTCTGATGCGTTAGCCAGATTTTAGAATATGTTTTAAATCCCATAAAGTTCCACGTGCATATTGAAAGCGTTTTTAACAAAAGCCTCAAAATTTTTCTCATATTAAAATTTAGGCAACCTTTTAACTAGTAGTACTTTAGAAAGTTCTACCTGATTAAGCCGTAACTTTAAAGAAGTAAATATCCTAAAAATAACTGAACTGCAATATCGAAAGTTATTCAAAATTAAAGGGTATCTTAATGGAACTGTACATATCTAGTAAGTAAGTAAGTAAGTATGTAAGTATGTAAGTAAGTAAGGAAGTAAGTAAGTAAGTAAGTAAGTAAGTAAGTAAGTAAGTAAGTAAGTAAGTAAGTAAGTAAGTAAGTAAGTAAGTAAGTAAGTAAGTAAGTAAGTAAGTAAGTAAGTAAGTAAGTAAGTAAGTAAGTAAGTAAGTAAGTAAGTAAGTAAGTAAGTAAGTAAGTAAGTAAGTAAGTAAGTAAGTAAGTAAGTAAGTAAGTAAGTAAGTAAGTAAGTAAGTAAGTAAGTAAGTAAGTAAGTAAGTAAGTAAGTAAGTAAGTAAGTAAGTAAGTAAGTAAGTAAGTAAGTAAGTAAGTAAGTAAGTAAGTAAGTAAGTAAGTAAGTAAGTAAGTAAGTAAGTAAGTAAGTAAGTAAGTAAGTAAGTAAGTAAGTAAGTAAGTAAGTAAGTAAGTAAGTAAGTAAGTAAGTAAGTAAGTAAGTAAGTAAGTAAGTAAGTAAGTAAGTAAGTAAGTAAGTAAGTAAGTAAGTAAGTAAGTAAGTAAGTAAGTAAGTAAGTAAGTAAGTAAGTAAGTAAGTAAGTAAGTAAGTAAGTAAGTAAGTAAGTAAGTAAGTAAGTAAGTAAGTAAGTAAGTAAGTAAGTAAGTAAGTAAGTAAGTAAGTAAGTAAGTAAGTAAGTAAGTAAGTAAGTAAGTAAGTAAGTAAGTAAGTAAGTAAGTAAGTAAGTAAGTAAGTAAGTAAGTAAGTAAGTAAGTAAATATTTATTTCTGTGCCAGTGGCGTTGAAATATACAATACAAATACAATACACATATACAGGGTGTCTCAAAATTGACGCCCGTGCTTTTGAGATTTGATTCAGGGGGCTAAAGCCTGTACTGAAAAGTTTTGTGACAAAAACGAATGGCAGAAATCGGGCTACCCATGAATCACACACGAAAACTATTGATGTGACACATGCCTTATCATAGTATGTGTCAAGTAAATAATTCCAGTTTACCTGTCACTGTAATTATAAGGAATGGCTACAGAGAGAGAAAAGTTAAGGAAAAATATTTTGCGTATTTGGTGTGAAAATAAATGTTTGTCTTATGCAAATATTGCGAGAATTGTTAAATTGAATAGAAATATGGTAATAAAATGTAATTAAAAGATTCATACAAGACTAAACAATTACTGACAAGCCATTAAGCCAAGGAGTGGACGACCAAGAGGACTTTTTGATAAAAGACTAAAAAGAAAGCTTGTTAAGGCAATGGTAAAAAATCCAACAATATCTGTGCGTGATTTGACAAAACGGAATGGTACTACAGCTTCACTGGTACAAAGAATGAAGGTAAGAGATTCCTTTAAGACCTATAAAAAGACTAAGATTGCAAAGAAGTCGAAAGAACCAGACCTTGCTAGTGCCCATTATGCAAAAGGTACCCTGAAATGGTTTCAACAGAAAAACGTGAGTTTTGTTTCAAAGGAAGAGAATCCACCCAACTGCCCAGAACTTCGCCCAATAAAAAATTATTGGGCAATAATCAAACGGAGATTACAAAAAGAAGCAAAAACAGTTGCAAATGTGGAAGACTTCCAACGAAAATATAATAAATATAGTAAAACGGTATCTAAGGAAGTTGTGCAAAATTTAATGGGAGGGATTAAAAGAAACATTAGAGAGTTCAGCCGACAGGAGTTAAAAATTTGAATTTAATTTACTTTTATACTAGGTACCAATGTCTTTAAAAGTTCTAATAAGTGTTTCTAATATTAAATCTGTCATTATTTTTATATCAAGCTGTAAATGTTTATGTCACAAAACTTTTCGGTACAGGCTTTAAAAGAAATTGAAAACGAAGAATAAAAAATTTTCCGATTGTCATTTGTTACCGAGTTAAAATATGCTACAGAGAGTTCGTGTTTCAATGATAAATCGTGGGAATGCTTGCCTTCAAGTAGGAGGCAACCTATTTAAACGCTTTTTGTGACAACAAATGTGGAAAATAATTTGATTTCAAATATTATTCGTTTTTAATAAAGTTTAAAGTTTATACTAAATTTTTGATTTTTATTGATAACTCGATAACAAAAGATAAACGGAAAAATGTTCACTCTTCATTTTCGATTTCTTTTAGCCCCCTGAATCAAATCCCAGAAGCACGGGCATCAATTTTGAGACACCCTGTATACAACTTACAGTAATACTAAAATTTACATTAAAATGGTTAAATATAAGAATAAAAAACATATAAATAAAATTAAAAACAAGTGAGGTCAACATTCCTTACACCGATGACTAGATCATTTATTTACTCTTTGTTTTATTTACAAACTCATCAAGCGTATAGAAAACTTCATGACTTAAAAGCTGCTTCAGTTTGAATTTGAATTGTTTTGAATTATTTAATATTTTTGTGGGATCGGGCCATTTATTGAAAATTTTGACTGAGTTGAACGTATGTATAAGATTTAAAATTAATTGAGTTTTTCGTAGTACTGGCTCGTATCAAGTTATTTCTCGTATTTTAGCACTTCAACTGCAGCAAGTCTGGCACTTTTTTGTGCATTTCATTTGTTTCACTTGTTTTTTACAGTGTCTAGATTTAAATGTCCAAAATACGTTTTTTTTTGAACGGAGTGTTATTCTGAATTAAATTTTCATATTAATCCCGCGTTATGGGTATCAATAAAATCCTTGAAAAACGCTAGTTTTTAATATCCTAGTGTCCCACCCTAGTGCCATTAGAAAAAATTGAGTTATTCTCGAAAAAGCATTTTTGCCAACTTTAGGTCATTCTAATACAGCAACTAAAATAGTTAAAGTTCTAAAACAAATTGTCTCGAGTGTTGGGGCATCTTGACTTTCATTTTGCGTCATGGCACTCTAGATTCATTTCTTCAAAAATCTACCTTGTCATCAAAATGTTTCGAACTTGATACTACCATACGTAAAATTGAATGGAGATTCCAAAAATGTATAAATATATAGGGTGTTCCATTTAAAATAACAAAGTTGATGTGAATTCCGGCGAAACCGGAAGTGACAAAAAATTGTTTCCTATGCCAACAAATGCCATTTAAAGAGTATATTACATATACCAAATTTCATTTTGATATCTTAAAAAATAGAAAATTATGGGGGTGCCCCAGGTTTCGTTGACACCCGGTATATTGGCGCTTCGATACATATACCGATATATACTAACCCCATTTTCCCTCTCTTTTTATCGAATATGCAAACAAAATTTTCCGTATGGCTCACCCTTACTTTATTATTATCACCACAATAAAAGTTTGGTAACATTACTCGGTTTGTTAAGGTCCAAATGCGTATGCATATTATATCGTATTGCCTATTACATATTTCTCAAGATAATTTAAAAGTTATCACATTACATGAAATATAATATTATGCATGAAAGTAGAGTTTCAATTGTAACGAAAACCTACAAAAGGATTATACTTTGTTGCTATAAAAGGAATAGTTTGATTTTTTTTTTACTGTAAATGTTATAGTAATATAAAACACATATTTTTTAAATCAACCTCCCAAAGACTTTTTATCAAATTTCAGTATTTTAGCAGCAGGAGCAGGGAAAAGGGGGTTCTTTATGGCATATCCAAAATTGTATACCATTGAAAACAGATTAAAATACTCTATCGAAATAAAAAACAAAAAATATAGGATGTCATTTAAAAAAAAAATTGATGACGTCATAACTTTTAAAACAAATGGAAGTTAAATCTGAAAATAACTTTTTCGGATGCGCTGTAATTTTAGTCGAAACACGTCTTTTAAATTTCGTCTCTATCACAAAGATTAACGGAGTTACCGAATTTATTCCTTACTTAATTTCCACACTTAATGCAAAATTGCGAATTTGGATATTTGGTTTAGTACTGAAGTCTACCCTTTAAAGGAGGCAATCAACATTTCGTTGGATCAAATTAAATGCTAACTTAAAATACTTAGGTACCAAGATTGCAATTCTCATCTGCCAATTCTATCAATGAGATAATCATTTTATGTATCTTCGAGTATGAAGGGCATTTTCAGTTATTTCTTGTTGTCCCCGGTGGCTTTACCTTAGATTATCGACATGGTGTTTATTGACAAAAGTTGCTTTCCTTAACATCTTCTGTCAACCCTAATAGGTTAGCAAATTCAGATTCGTCGTATTTATTAATTGCTTTCCCTTAAATTGAAAGTTCTTCGCCGTTTTTAGTAAAAGGTTTTGCACGCTAATTCCTAGTTACACTTAAGAACTGCAGAGTGCAGACTGCTTTATAGTTTTATGAGGGTAAAGCTTGTGAAGTTCGTCCGAGACTTAAATAGTTTTGAATTTATAACGCCTTGTTTTATACAACACTACTGAGAATTGCGAGCAGTAAAGAAACACAAAGTAGGCTAAAGTTTGAAAAAGTTACTTACTTCGAGAAATAATGTGGGTGTATTATTTTTTCTTAGGATCATTTATTATGTACGAAGCATGAAAAGATTGAAAAATATTAAAAGGTTATCATAAAATGGAAATACGTTGGAGGAGCTTTTCTGGAGTTTTACAGTTATTAATTGTTGCTGTATTATTATTATGATTATTATATGATTTAAAGATGGTCAATAATTTCACCGGTTTTTTTAACGGTTTATGTATATACTTATAAAATAGGAAACCCTTAATTAACATTAAAGAGTCGTTTACTAACGATTAATTTTATTCAAAACCTCTTTGCTAGGACAAGCCCCTTAAGGTAATTTATGGATATAAAAAATCAGTAATTGTGGTTGTAGGAGGTTTTAATATAATTGCATTTCATTCGTAAAGTACTTTTAATTACTACAGCTTAATTAGGGAAAACAAGTTATATGGCCTGCAATTACAGTCTTTAGAATTCTGTCTAGACGGTTAGTTTACTTTTATTTTCTGTTTATAAATATAGCTAGAAAGTGTGTTAAATAGTCCTTCATTACCTTTTGTTGTAAACCCTTACTTGCGTCGTTGGAGGTAAATAACACAAAATTTTACAATAGAGGGATGTTTAAAAACCATTAGCATTTTGTTATTGAATTTATTATTACCCCTAAAACATCAACATATTGGTAAAAAAAAATACAAATCTACCAAACGTCATTTTCGTCGTTAGTTCTAAAAATTTAAAAGTATGAATTGACAGGTATTTGTACATTAAAAATTGATATATTGAAACCTTACATCAGAAATATTTTGCACATCAACGGCTCTGACTATGAGGACTACCCAACAAGAAGTGTACCCAACTTAGTGGGCTTTCACATTTGAAAGAGGGTAAGTATATACATATATTTTGGTCTTAAAAATTGGGTTGATCTCGATCGTGATTGAACTTGAAACCTTTTTTTACCCGATAAGTATTAAAATACCTTTAATAAAGTACTCCATAAAACTTGATTAGGCGATTAACTTTTAATAAATTATAAATCATAATTATGCTGTTTGAAATTTATTTATGATTTTGTTTAATATTTCAAAAATTATAAGGGCGATTGCTTTTCTTATGTTTTCAACACTAAAAGAATTCGTGATGGCAAACTATTAACATGGTAGACCTTGTACAAATTAATTCCCAGCGTATAAATTGATAACCATTAAGTTCACATATTTGTTATCTTATAACTCTAAACATAAAGTAGTCTGGTCAGGTATCTACCACTAAAGTTCTTAATTTTTGCAATTACTAGAATTACCTAATTTAGTATCCTGTCACGTAGTGCAGTTCTTAGCAAGAATATTCCAGACGCTACCTTAGTTATGAACAATTATATTGCCTGGAAGATAAAGTTACATAATAACATTATGGCTTCTCGTTGATTTCGTAATTTCAGATATTCTATATAAGGTCACTTGTACAATTCTTATAGGCATATACATACATATAGTAATATGCAGTCATTATATGTAATTTCGCCTTGTCTGTCTGAAACTTTTGAAAAAAAATGTCTAAAATGACAAATAATGAATACCGATCCTAAAGTGTAGATCACCACCGTTCCTATCTCTACAAACAAAAGAGTTATAACTATAACTTTCGCTTGAAGCTCGAAAACAAAAGACGATATTAAATTTCGGTTTTCACCATTAGATTTTTCTCAAAAATTTGGCCCGAGACACCTTTATTACTTTTTTCTACTCCCACCATGGAAAGTGGGATTTTCAGACTTCGTCTCCATAGATAAGAGTATTGAAAATGAGTGTTTGCCGAACAAGTGAAATTAGCGTGCGGAAAATTTACTTTCCGCACGCACATGCATGATTTTCGGTGCGGCAAAGTATAATTTTGCCGCACCGAAATCAAAATGACATTTGATGAATGTCAGATTTGATTTTGCAGAAATATTTAAATTTTTTTATGGAAATGTGGTTGTAGAAAAAATAGTGTGTAATATATGTGTTGAAAGCTTGTATTTGCCACTCTCATATGACTGCAGCACTCACTATCGTTCGCGCTGCAAACTTCACATTCGTGTGGCAAACGCAAGCTTTCAACACTTGTATTACAATAGTAATTTGTATAACAAGTGTTGAAAGTACAGTTTTGCAGAACGAAAATGAAGGTTGCAGCCTGAGACGAAGTCGAAGGCTGCATTCATTTGAGTTTTGCAAAACACTTTCAACAAGTGTTATTACACACTATTTTTTCTACTCCTACAGAAGAAAGACATTTAATTCACTATTTAATATTTTAAAACAAATTTTATAATTTTTGTGGAATATTAAGTATGCTCATGAAAACTATGGTCACTATGGAAATAAGTCCGTTGCTATGAAAATAAACATATCACAAATATAAACAAACCATACAGTTAACCGGCGCCATTTTGAAAGTGTGTTGCAAAGTACTTTGCAACACACTTTTGGATTTTGTCGCACAGTTTCGACAAACAATTGCTTTCAGCATTAAAAATCATGTGGAAAAATCAACTTTCAATAGTAGGAGTAGAAAAATTACTATTTGCGTAGATGTAATAGTTAAGGAGATAGCCTACAATCCCTTCGAAAATGGGCCACCCTGTACATGCTAAACTAAGGGAAGTAAATTTGCATATGAAACAATAACCGTATCATCGACATGCAAGCTGATACGGTTGTCCCTTAGTTTCCAATATTTATATTACAGATTCTACAAAAATTGCGAATTGTACTTAAATTTACATTTTAAACTTGCTGATGTTCAACTGGCCGAAAACTAACATTAAATTGAAAATTACACGTTTGTAGGGTACCCACGAGAAATTCTCGGGCAGCTGTGCCTTTTGGCCATTAGGTTACCGTACAATAGTAGAAGATGGAAGATCGACGGTAAAAATAGAAAATTACAAAAGGCCCAAGATCCAATGAAAATAAAATGAGTGAAAGTTTGGGATCTTCCTTTAAAATAATTGATTGTTAAACCACTGCAATGCAATAATCAATAACAGTATTTCAATTTTTCCACAAGGATTTGCTGAAATCTAGTATACTTAAAACGTAACTTGTGCCTCATTTATATTTCCAGCGATATATTTCTCATTTTTACAAAAGCGATAACTGTGCTATGGGATTTTCTAAATCCAGAATACATATACAGTGTGTCCCAGGATTGATGTTACAATAGGTGCGATGCACTAAAAATTTTTGAACTTTATTTTAAGATTGCAGAATTAAGCCGTGCTTGGTTTGAAGAGAATTTTAAGAATATTTTCAGTTTTTGAAAAACAAGTCGGCCTTGACATTGAAGCGAAAACTATTTTCTTTTCAGGTAAAGTACACTTTTTGTTCATGATACGGCAAAGGTTTACTAAGAAAAGTTGTTCAGAATGAGAAAATATGGCCTTATACAAAATTTCAGGAAGATCTACGTACTTTGATTAAACCGTCATTTTTTAGATTAAACAAAATAAATTGTATTTATTCAAAATTTTATTTGTAGAACATTGAACGAAACAAATAGTATTTACAAGAAATTTAACTTACGAAACGTAATAATAACATTGATCTACAATAAATTATTTATTCCACATAACTGCCAGGAGGCCATGAAAGGACTATCGTTGACCAATCTTCCTGAAATGTTGTATAGGACCGTAATTTCTCATTCCGACCAACTTTTCTTAGTAAAATTTTGCCGTATCATGAACAAAAAGGGTACTTTACCTGAAAAGAAAATAGTTTTCGCTTCAATGTCAAGGCCGACTTGTTTTTCAAAAACTGAAAATATTCTTAAAATTCTCTTCAAACCAAGCAGGGCTTAATTCCACAATCTTAAAATAAAATTCAAAAATTTTTAGTCCATCGCACCTATTGTAACATCAATCCTGGGACACACTGTATACAGGATATTTTGTTTCCGCTGAGCCTAGTAAAGTAATACGCAATTTATTGATAAAAAGCATTTATTTATAATTTTTAAAAGTATTCCCCTCCACAGTCAATGCATTTTTGCATCCGTGAAAACCAATCTTCAAAACATTTTCTCCAATCTTCTCGCGTTAGGTTTTTTATTTCGTTTTTAAATGAGTCGACCGCTTCTTCGGTCGATGTAAAACGTAAACCCCGTAACTTATCCTTTACACGTGGAAATAAAAAGAAATCATTAGGTGCCATGTCTGGACTATACGGCGAATGAGCCATTACTTCAATGTTCTGGGCATTCAAATACTCAATTGTTCGAGCAGCCGTGTGTGGCCAAGCATTATTTTGATGCAAGATGATCCTTCCTCTCAGACGCCTTTCGCGAAGATTTTGGAGAACTTAAGGCAAACAAACTGTAGTATACCATTCGGCATTAACAGTACGGCGAGCCTCTATTGCTACACTGAAAACATATCCAGTAATTTCAAAAAATGTGGCGACCATCTTTTTGTTTCTGCTTCTTTCACGAACAACCTTTGTTGGAGCAGACTCATTCTCAAAGACCCAAATTGTTGATTGTTGCTTTTTTCTGGATCATAGCAGTATACTCAAGCTTCGTCACCTGTAATGATGTTGTACACCAGATTAGACGATCCATTGAAAAACCAATCTAGTGTAGATCTGCATCATCTCACACGGTCTACTTTTTGAACTGGAGTCAAATTGTGGGGAATCCAACGGGAGCAAAGCTTACGTACGTTCAAATGTTTGTGTAAAATGGTGTTAATTGCTTTCACACCAATCTTTAGAGTTGCTTGAATATTCGTTACAGTAACATGCCGGTCCTCTTCAATCATGTTCCGAACAAAACCAATATTCGTTTCGATAACGGCTGTTTTTGGCTTAGGAGCTTGAAACCTGTCATTTAAGGAAAGTCGACTACGTTGAAATTCATTGTACCACCGCTTTATGGTAACTAAAGAATGCGACTTGTCACCAAATACTATATTGATTTCCTCAAAACATTGTTTACGGCTTAAGCCACGTTTGAAATTGTAAAAAATCACATCTCGATAATGTTCTTTGTTTAACTCCATGATTTCTTACGAAAAGGATTATTTTAAAAGCAAATGTATTTTAAAATATTCAAGTATATTTGTCAGCCATCACTGTTATTAGAATGGCGTTACTATCTATTTGTTCAAGCAGCTGTTGATGTTGGTAGCCCAGTTCATCAATTGGTTTTTTACATTACTAGATTTCTTCACATTAAATTTCGATGGACAGTTTTCTGTAATAGCAGGACATTAGTTTTGAAGGATAGGTCGCTAAATTTAATGATACTGCATTTTCAATGATTCCAGCTTTATGCGCACTAGGAACAATATTTCACTATTTGATGCCTTCACCTCTAGGTTCCTTGGGCCTCTAGTGATGTTGAATACAACAGTTGATTAAGTAAATCGATTTGGGCCTTGAGAAATAACACGTTTTCTTGCAATGTGTCCTTTTGACTAATTTTGCTTTTTAAGTATTTTATTTCTGCTTTCAATTCAACCGTTGTTTCCGCACTTGTTAGTGACGTCTCTAGCAATATGTGTTGAATCAATTCTTTTTATATTTTTTTAAAGTTTCACAGAACTTGGAGGAGACAAAGAATTGCCTCGATGCACATAAGAACCCATATTGGGTATTATTTTACACCGTTTACAGGGTTTAGAATGCAAGTCGCCTTTTGTCATCTTGAACTTTGTTATGGTCATTTAGCGTTATCTGACTTCTTGGCATCCGGAAAGACAACAAAGTTTCAGCTGTTTCCATATTAAAAATGTCACCTAACCTGGGCCGGGATCGAACTCGAGTCCTTTAACTTATAAGGTAACACTCTTTCACACTACCGAAGTTAGCAGTAAGTTTTATTTATTGAATTTATTGTTCTCCCTGTAACCCTCACTTTACATACCTAATTTTACAAATTAATGTGCACAAGAAAACATTAAACCAATATGAAACTATTATGCAAGACTTTGATATATGGAAGGTACCTATACTTTGTTTCTTAGGCTCGGTATATAGTATGTAGAATAAAAATAATTTATTATTTGTTCCCACCGAAATTTAAAATCCTGTAACTAAAATTTCGTGAGTTTAACGGTGTTAATTTTCCAGCTTTTTGTTTCATAGATCAGGCGTGTAGGCACACTTGCCGCCTGCGGATTTTGATTGATAGGTTTTTCACGTTATGTTAACTTCTTTTAAAAGATACAGCTGATAGCAGATATTAAGTAGTAGACATTATATATTATATTTCAACTTATTTTGTGTCGAAATAACTGAAACTGAATATTTTTAGTTTCTTTCATAAATTACGTTACGTTACATTTAACTTTACCAATTTGAATGTCCTTTTGACAAAATATACTGCAGTTTTCATTAGTTATATTTGAACGAATTTATTCCTTTTAGTTGGTTTTCGGGCTATTTTAAGGACAAAGTGCACATAGTGCACATGTCACTTTAGTAAAAGTCTATGTCAGTATGATCTTTTTATTTATTTCGGTATTTTTTATGGATGATTTATTAATTGCACTTAGGGATATCTAATATTTTCACTAAGTAAAAAAAATTTAAAAAATTAACTTTCGTGTGTTAATATCTGTAAATTAAAAGAGAATTTAAACACTTCATATACAGTCCACTGAGCATTTCCTCGCATATTTTTAGCATTCGGGATAAGTGTATTTATTAATCCCGTATGGAAAACATTTGAAGTTTTAGCTTCAAACAAAAATCGAACTTTGATGTGTTTCGCTTTACAAGAAGAACATAAAAGAAAGTAGCAGATTAGGAATGAGTCTAATCCAATTAGTACACCTTTTACATTAAATTATACACGTAAGTGGTTTTGAATTAGCAAGGTTTATCTTTGTATTTATTTAGGTCGTAATTAATCTCTTGGGATCACATCTGTTTTATTCGTTCCTGGAGTCTGTGATTTTAAACTTCACTATTTAAAATAATTTGGATTACACCGAGTCTAGAATATCGAGATTGTTGGTATTATTTACAATTTTTAATATACTAACTAGTTACGCTTGGACTAACCTGAATCTGAGCTTAGCACACTTTTCTTTAATTTTAATATCATTCTTGGGATTTACTATATTTTTTAATAGAATCTAACATCGAGGTTTCTGAAGAATTTTTAAGCTATAGGGTATCCAATGAAACTTTGGGTAGACGTCATCAATATGACGTCACACTTCATTAATGACAGACACTCCTATACAAATTAATTTCAAATTATGAATTTAAAATTTCACTGAATTTATTAATGTTTCATTAAATAAAGATTATTTTAAAACAATTATACATACGAGACTAAATTTCCTGCAAAACATAAATATTTTGAGCCATATTCATAAACGGCGTTTAAAGTTAGATGTTACTAATTGCTATAGCAACATATATTAATTATATTGGTTTAGTAGCTACTAAACCCCTACTAACTTTAAAAAATACTGTTTATGAATATGGCCCTTTATGTTTAAATATTCGCGTGTCTTATAAAATACAATATTATTCTGTTGATGACGTTTGTCTATTAAGTTGGTACAGCTGTTCGTGTTGATAGCTACGTTGTCAGACATATTTAATTTCTCTGTTTACTTTTGTAGTTGACACATGTCATGTTTGGGGTTAGTTTTAATAATGACTTTCATATACCTTTCCGTAATTACCTTATTACTCCAAATTCACCTAACACACTGCGACTTAAAAGTGTTTAAAACTTTTCTTGCTACAATTAAAGAATATACTGTTTTAACACAATACAAAAGCCGTCTGAAAACATTTCTTATTAAAAAATAAATTCAATAAAAGCTATTTTTGAAAAACCTGTAAATGGTGATTGTTCAGTTACATGTGACAACACTGCCTAATATAATGTCTATGACGTATACTCAAAGTTTCACTGGATACCCTTTATCATGCGAATTGCACCAACGGGCATCCCTAATTTATTATTTTAATATGTACATTCAGCAATTATGTATATAGGATTTTCGTAAAGTAATGAAAGTAATGGTATAATGTTAAGGATATCAACTAAACCGTATTGGATACCAAAAACTCAAAGTGTTTGTTTTGGACTTCTTTATCTCTAAAAGTATTTACTAACATGGAAAAATGCAGTAAGTGTTGCAGTATACAGAAATGAGATTATTTAATTTATATCTGGGATGCTAATGAATGCCCGACCAAATTTAGTAGAATAATGGCGGATTGGTATATTAAAATACGTACAGGGCGGTTCTAAAATAATTAGTCCCTCAGAAGTGACGACCTATTTAATTATTAATACATGATCGAGTAATACACAAGGGATAATAGAACAGAAGACAAGAAAAGTCTTACAGGCGTAGAGGGATTATTACGGATAAAAATTTAAAGAAGACAACCAACTAGAAAGAGACGAAACAAGACGAAGAACTGAAACCTTACTAAGAGCAGAAGATCGAAAAATGATGCTGAAGAAAACAAAAAAGATCAACCTAGGTATGTAAAGTAACAAGGCGAGAACAGCTCCATAAATGTATAACATAGTTATGCCAACTAGCTTGGGAAAGACACAATACTAAATGACTAGAAAGAAAATATAATCGTCCCAATACATTAAAAAGGCACTCGAAGGACTGCAACAACTATCGAGCCATATGGCTATCCTCCATCGTACACATTCAAGAATTTTAGAAAGCAGACAGAGGGAGGAAATCAAAGATTGACTGTTAGAAGGACAAGCTAGCTACAGACCACAAAGGCAACAACAAGACAACATACATACTTAAAAGATGATGATAAAGAAAATAATAGAAAGAGACAAACATACTAATATTCCTAGCGTTTTCTGTTCTGTGGAGTCTTTTCTGCATGACAATTTGAAATTCATTATTCTATTGCGATTAATGATTACATTGTAAGACGAAAGTCCTATGTCATAATTATTAATCACACCGATGTATTATGGAAATGCCGTTACATTATTTGATTTTGTATCCAATTTTTGTATTTGATGAAACCATTTGTCCAAATATAATTGATAGGTAAAGCAAATGGCCATACTTATAATTACTAAAAGTCGAACTTTAAAATATCATTATCGTGGTTTTCACTTAATGCTGGTGTTAGCTTTGAGATTGCTGAAATCGTTAGTGGTGCCACAGTTCTTTGGCCTTGATGAGATTGTTTGCGCAGAAGGTCTTTGGACATGAGATGAAACAGCAGATAATTACTCAGTACATACCGTGGTAAAAGTCCCTACTTAATAAGGACGGAAGGCTTCTGAATTCGTAGCAATTAACCGCGAAATTTTCTGCTTCTGTAAGTTCCATTTCCGACTATCGAAGGTTGGAAATAACCTCGGTGAATTATTCTCTATCTTGTACAGTAGCATAAGCATGAAGGCCGGTTCAGTCGCAAGTATTCTTCAACCATGAATATTTTCTTCTGCCAATATCACGCTTTCCTTCGACATCACATGTGTAGTACCTATTCCTTTAATCAACGGTAGTACATAGAATCTTGAGTAGTCTGCATAAGGTGCTCCAGTGCTCAAGTCTATTAACTTTCAAAGTCTATGTTTCGCAGCTATATAATGAGATGAAAAAGACCTAAAATTTCACGAAACGGTATTGAGTCTGTAACGGTTCATTTTCCGTTATATTATTTTGCTCCTTTCAATTGCTTATTTACGGTGAATGCATTTATTGAACCTGTATTTATTATATATTCACTGGTAAAAGATTGCGTTGTTAGTGACTTTTTGGTTTTGAGTAGGTTTTCTGATTTGATTAGAGAGTGTCATGCGCGTTTGATGATAGGCGTTGGTTCTAAAAATCTTGGCTTTTTCCGTTGGGTCGTCTGCCGAAGCAGTTGAGTTTGAATTTATCCCGAAGTTACTCATTCAATTCTGATGGAATTTTCGTAATTATAACTTCCGAGATTTTCGGTTTTGTTTCACGTTGTGAACTTATTTTTTTAGAAGCACCAAGATACTGGTGGTAAGTGGAGATTTTTGCCTTATCATTGAACGCACGTGTTAATGGCGACTTTGTTACAGCTTCTTTCTTTTCTTTTTCTTTTGCGTTACTTTCCTGTACTCCGGCGCTTTTGGTTATTGCCTTTTTACGGCTGAATTATTTATGGAGTCTTGGATACGTTACTTGCAAATTTGGTTGACGTTTATCAAGAAAAGTTATTTTTGATTGCTGGTTATTCGCCACTCGATCGCTTGGAGGATTCAAGGTCGGTGTTTATTGAATTGTTAAGTGTCGTCGAATTTACCTGGTTTTAGTCCATTTATTAAATTTCTTAATTTTTAACTTTGCTTTACTTAAATATTTGTACAATTGAATTTTAACGCCTTCAGCGAATTTAACTTGCATTTATATTAATTATTTCATATTAATCCTTTTTCGCTTCACGAAATAAATTTATATTTTTGGTTTTTGTAATATACTGTAACGCTTTAGGTTGGTTTTTCCATTTTATTTTATTAGTATAACGAATTTGCGTGTTTTTTTCAAGGTAATAAGCTTGAGTTTAAACAAGGCTATTGCTATATATATTTTTGATCGTTCTTTTTATTAGACTTGTTTTCACTCAGGTAATAAAGGTAAGCGCTTATTTTATTATTTATCCACCTTGATCGTTTTTTTTACCATTCATGTATATCTTTCTTTAATTCAACTAACGTTGATATTTAGTTTTTTTTTTGGTTCTTTTGAAATTAACCTAAGCGAATTGTTTTGTATGTTTGATTGAATATTTTTGGCTTTTATTTTGTCTATTGTTAAATACTTTACATTAAACTTACTTATCTGTATTTCTATATTTTTTTGAAAACTGAAAAGTTTTCTGGCGCCCAATTTTTTTCATTTTTTATTAGTATTCACTTTCTGAGTTTTAACTTTGATAAGGCAATCCTCGGCGATCTACGGCCCTCGCAAACAACTAAGTTAGTCGGCGAATTCTTTTGAGTTTTTTTGTAAGTATACAGGTAGGTGATTATTTTTCTTTGTTTCGCTTTTACCTGTTATAAGTCTCTAGACTGCACGTCGACCTACGCGGAAACTATTTCATATCGTCCAAAGTGGTTCTTGCTTGGTCTATATCCCAAGTAGCACAGAATGTTGGGCCAAAATTGGGCCAATACATTATATACAGGGTGTTCATTTTAAAAGTGAACGCCTAACAGCTTCTGAATAGGCAACACACATTGCATTCTAAAGATCACTTCTCTGTTTGATGAATTTCAAAAGTATTATTCAACACAGTAGCCTTTGAACTTTTTTAATTACATAATATAAAAGTCAAGTATAAATTAGATAATAATAAGAATCTTAAACAACATATAACCGTAATCAAGTACTGAAGGAACTGTTCAAATTATTGGCCATTATTTTCAATACGTAATCTAAGTCTTCGTTTAAAATTACTTCTAACAGCAATTAACATCTGAGGAGTAATTGACCTACACGATTCAGTAATTCGCTAGTATAATTGATTGCGTTGATATTTAACATAGAATCATTCACCAATGAAAGCACCAAAGGCTTATATGAAAAAAGACTAAAAAATCAAATTTGCTGTAATATGATAAAGGAAGAAGACAACGTTAAACAATAATGGGAAAAACTATGGCGTTGATCAACCGGCTGCTAGTAAACTTCATTTTTAACTTATGACATTCGCCTAAAAGAAGTAACATATCTGTTCGTTCTGAATCGGTGAACATCTTTACTTTTTAGCGATTTGCGATTTTGACACTGACATAAAATGGGTTTAAGACTACTATGTTGTTAACGTTTTTGAAATTTATTATACTACAGAGTTATCTCTGGAATGCAATGTGTGTTGCCTATTCAGAAGCTGGTAGGCGTTCACTTTTAAAATGAACACCCTGTATATATAGACAAAGATGCAAATTTAAGTTCTTATAGTTCATATTAGGGGCGGACCAAAACTAGCAAAAAGAAGGAAGGAAGGAAGGAAGCAACTTTCAAATATTGAATTTAATGGTTCCTAATAACACGACAGGGTTGAATGTGGGATTCTGTTGTAAGTACAGCACTCCAAAGTCATCGCTGGAAGGGTGTACACCAGTCTTAGTTAGATAGACGACCACTAACTCGCCAACCCGCAGGGCTAGCGTGGCGTTTCAATAGCCAACTCCTCTCATATATCAAACATGAAAGTAACGAATTTTAAAACACAAATACCCCAGATGGGTAGGATCACGAATCCACAATCCCATACTGCTACAGCAGTCAGTCCCATGGATTCTGGGGCGGACAGAAATCCGTCGAAACGCGTAAGAAAACAACAACTAAAATGGTTAATCGGAACATACAACGCAAGGTCGATTGCATCAGAAGCAAGACTTGAAGAACTTCCACATGAAATAACTCTAATAAAATGGCACGTCTTTGGAATATCGGAAACTAGACGCAGGGGTGAAGGACTGTATAAATTGTCAAATGGACACACGCTCTTCTATAAAGGTAGGGACAATGAAAGCCTTAGCGGAGTAGCTATAATAATACACAAGGAGATAATGCCAAATGTAAAAGTAATAAAAGCAGTCACAGACCGGGTTATATATATATAACAATAAGGATAAACTCAAGAACTACAATTAAAATAATACAGTGCTACGCACCGACATCAAGTTGTGAAGAAGACGAAGCGGAAGCCTTTTATGAAGACTTGACTAAGGCCATAGAAGAAAAGAAAACGAAATATACAATATTGCTCGGCGATTTAAACGCGAAAATAGGAATAAAAAAAGACACAACAGAAGAACTGGTAGGGAAGTATGGAATAGGCAACCGCAATGAAAGAGGCGATATGCTCCTAAATTTTATGGAGCAACAACAATTATATTGTATGAATACCTTTTTCAAGAAGAAGAACCCTAGTAGAAAATGGACATGGGTTAGTCCAAATGGACAAACACATAACGAAATAGACTATATCCTGACTGATTGCAAGCACATCATACAGGACGTAAACGTGTTGAATAATTTCCATACAGGAAGCGACCATCGCCTGGTAAGAGCGAAGCTAATAATCAATCAAAAATTAGAAAGAAGGAAAATGGCCACACAAAAACAACGCCCATTAGATGTGGCAAAATTAAAGGAAAATGCCGAAGCATACCAAGAAGAACTTAAGAAAAAGCTCAATGAAAACAAAATAGAACAAGACATAAATAAAATAAACGCAGAAATAATAAAGGCTTCAAAGGACGCCGCAAATCAATATGCAAAAAACACAAAAAAAAGGAAAGAAAAATTAAGTGACAAAACAAAACAACTACTGCAACAAAGAAGGCAACTAATTAATGAAAATAAAAGACATACAGTAGAATATGCCGAGACAAACAAGCTAGCTCGCAAAATGGCTAAAGAGGATATTTCAAAATTCAAAGAAAAAGAAGTAGAAAAATTAATACAGCAAAATAAAGGCTTAAAAATATTCAGGAGACAGAACGCGCCAAAGAAAGAAATTATGAAAATAAAAAACAAAGAAGGGGAAACAATTACCGACAGAAATGAAATTCTCAAGAGAGCGCATGAATTTTATCAAGATCTATACAAGTCTCAAAAGAAAGACAATAGTACAAGAACTGAATTAAAAAGAAAAATAGTAAACGTGGGATCAGAAGATATACCACCCATAAGCGAGAATGAAATAAGATACGCACTACAAAAAACAAAAAACGGTAAAGCCCCAGGAAACGATCAAATAATACCCGAGATGCTAAAAGAAGGAGGAAGCAAACTATGGAAAAAATTAGCGGGACTGTTCAACATATGCATGGAAAAGGGAGACATCCCCGAAGAATGGGAGAACGCAGTCGTAATTCTGATATATAAGAAAGGCGATATGGAAAACCTGGAAAATTATCGTCCAATAAGCCTGCTCTCACAGATATATAAACTGTTTACTAGAGTAATACTGAATCGACTAGAAAACAAGTTTGACATATATATAAATAAAGAACAAGCCGGATTCAGGAAAAATTATAGCACTATAGACCATCTGCAGACAATGAGAATTTTAATCGAAAGAACCAGAGAATATAACATTCCGATGTGGCTGGGCTTTGTTGACTACAGAAAAGCCTTTGACAGCATCGAGACTTGGGCGGTAATGAAAGCACTCAAAGACGCAAGAATAGACCACAGATATAGTAAAATAATAGAAAAAATATATGACAACGCTACTATGCAAATAAAACTCCATGATAACACCGAAAAAATAAAAGTACAAAGAGGCGTCAGACAGGGAGATGTAATATCCCCAAAACTATTCTTAATTACTCTAGAGAACGTCTTTAAAAATCTAACATGGGAGACGAAAGGTATCCTGATCGAAGGACAGAGACTGAACCATCTATGCTTTGCGGCTGACATAGTAGTAATAGCCCAAAGCAGGGAGGAATTGCAGACGATGCTAAACGAACTCCAGAAGGAATCCGGAAAGATAGGACTAGAGATGAATATGGATAAGACCAAAGTCTGCACAAACGACAAACACAACCAAGAAGATGTGATAGTAGCCGATAAAGTTATAGAAAAAGTAGAAAATTACATATATACTCGAAAATGGGTAGAAGAGGGCTCATAAAGAAGAAGAAGAAGAAGAAGAAGAGTTCATATTAGTAAATTAAAGCGACATATATAGTGGTTCAATTGACAATAAAACTGTGGTAATTTTTTTAATTTAATTTCATATGTCACAGTCAGCAGCAGAAAATTTAAGTTACACTACCACTAGTTTCAAATAAAAATGTATTGCCACCTGAAGCACCATTTTTTAAACACACTGTGCGATAGTACTAATGACCACAGTAATTGATAAACTGAAATAACTTAGCACCCGCAAGCTCACTAAAGAAATAAATCTTTCTGTTGAATAAAATCAAATATTAAAAAAATAACCGCTAGTCGTCCCAAAAATGGCAGCTTTGAATTTATACCCTATTATTGACTCAGTTACTAGTTAGAAGATAAACCGGTCAGCTAGTTGATATTCATTAATTTAAGCCTCGGAACCTTAGGTCGTGCATGTACATACAGGGACAAAAATTAGATATAAAATCAGATAGAAATACACAGCCTTCTTCTTTTATATAAACTCAGACAAATCAGATGAACGGCCAAGCAAATAAGTCAGAAGAGAACTTGGATATTACAAACTAAAAGATATTTTTAATTTCAAAGGCAACAGCGCTTTATATAACACAAGACTCGATTAATACGTTTAATTTTCATATTTTAAATTTTCAGGAAATATCATTTCGTTATAAATCACATAACTTACTGTTTTCTTCTTGTGGAGTCCCGTTTTTCAAACTTATGAATAAACTTTTAAGTAACGTTTGTCATTAGCAAATTAATCAAACTGCAGCTGAGATTTAATTAAATTCTACTACATTCAAGTTATTATTAAAATAGGTAACTAATCAAAACCGATCTATATTTGTAAATACGGAATAAACTTCACTTCCGTTCTGAAGTATTTTTATATCTTTCAACCTTACCTTAATACTGCAGATGCCTGATTTGATACGACTCCAATTATAAGAAAGAAATTACCGACGAAACCTGAAATTCCAGAAATTAATTAGTGTTCCTTAAGAGACGGATTTCAATCACAGGAAAGAATAGAATAGTAAAGGCACAAAGAAACTAAGGATTGATGTAAAAGAGGACGATGAAAACGATACTCCACTTTGCAAAAACGGAAGTATTGAAATTACGGTAGGAGATATTTTCTGAAAAGTTTAAAAAGGTGTCCTAACCGCACCTTTTAAGCCTGACTGGATCTGAAAAGAGCTATTTCCTATTTCACGCTTGAAATTTCTGCAGAAATCGGGTTTCTGGGTTAGCAGTTGCAATCTGATAAATGAACAATTGAAATTAAATTTCGAAATAATTAATCCAGTTTCCCAAACACTCAGCTATTAATCTTTTCCTGCAATATACAGCAGAAACCCATCTATTAATTGCGATAAAAAATTACCTTTGCTTACTCAATAAATTTAGGACGCAATTTTTTCCTTACTCTAACAGTTTTTTCCAAGGGCCGAATAAAACGTTATTTTTGAGTTTTCTTGCTTTAAGTATTCTGCTATATAAATAATGGTTTTTGATGTAATTATCATTTAATAATAAACTTATGGAAATATAAACTTTCCATCTAAAAAGGAAACTTCACTAACTTTCATGCTTCACCTTAATGTCCAATGCAGAATTTATAATACAAAAGCAATCTGAAAACTTTCAACCATGAACAGAGTCTTTAAGAACTAACAATATTAAAGTTTACTAATAGTGCAATTAATAAACTCATTATTAAAAGTTTCATTTATAGGAAAGGTTCGAGTTTAATGAATTGCGATCTAATGGTTTAGATAAAAACTTATTTTTGAGTTGCAAACTTGGCGTTATCAAGATTGAGCAAATAAGGGTACACAATTTCTGAAGTTCTAAGCAAGAAAGGATATTGAACTTACTTTATCAGGGTAGTCAACGAACATGTCGCCTTCACGGAAATAGATGATTACAAGTGGTCTCGCGAATGCCTAACTTTAAATTGCTGAATAAGTTTCTTGATTTTAATTGCTTTTCATGACCAACAATTTTGGGTAACTTCTCGAATTTTACGAAAGTGCACATTACTCGAAAATGTTCGTGTAAATTATGTTTGATGTATCACCTGGAATGAATGAAAGTTATCACTGTTTTATTTTCTACTATGAGAGTTTTTTCTGTAAATGTTAAGTCTGGCTTTATTTTTTTGGTTTACAGAACAGTTTTCCTTGAGGTTTACATACAATTCTAATAGAAGTGTATCTACTAAATGATAAATATGTCACACTGAAGCGATAATATGAAAAAAATGTTGAGTAGAGTGATCTGAAATAATTGTTTTCATGACTTTCTTCAGCTTAAATCCAAAGCATATTCAAACCATTGGAATAATGGTACAGAAATTAATCACATGAAGAATAAGGTCTAAACTGAAATTTAATGTCAACATAGAGCAACTATATAGTTACCGTTAAAATACAGGAACAATGCAGCAAGATAGAGCAAAAAATCTCAGAGATAACAGCGAGTCTTCAATAACACAGCCACTAAAAGGAAAATTTGATGTTGAGGATTTCATTTTTATTTTCCTTTATTCGAAAAATACGAAAGTGAGAGATCTTTCGAAAGTAAGTGAAAAAAATTAATCTTCTGAAAGTCGTTTGGTGTATCTGTGCGAAAAAATTAAGCATTCATTGATTACCAGAAATTTTGATGTTTCCTATTTAAGGGCTTGTTTTCTTACTGTTTTTAATGAATGGTTCCATATTTTACTTGACGTCTTATACATGATGGAGATTACAGACAAAGATGATAGATTATTGAACAACTTAAAATAATTACTCGTCGGTAAATAACAACATATTGGAAGTTTAGGCAATTTAATTCAAATGCATGCTTTACTGCTTTGTTTTTACTAGAATACAGGGTATTCAGTTTAAAACTCCGAGCCAGAAATCTTGTAAATAGGCAACACGCAGTGCGGGTTCAAGGCTATAATTTGAAAACATGGTATTATTATATTATAACTATGATAAGAGGAATTATGTTTCAGTAATCAGTTAGTTTATTAATCATTTGCCTGCTAGTAATGTGGGCTTCGAGCCACTTCTACTCCAGAGAGAACTTACTAGGCCGAATACCTCGGTGGTTTGCCATAGTCTGAGGGAAGCGGTCGGGTGTTTTCGGTGGACGTGTGGCCCTGGGAATCGAACCCGGGCCATCTCAGTGGTCAGTAGTGATGGAAATTGTAGTTACTCTAGTTACTTTTCGGTATCAGTAACTATTACTATTCGGTACTTTTTCAAAAGTATTCGTTACTGTTACTCAAAGGAGGCATACGATTTTTTACCGAATCTTGCTGATTACCTAAGTACCAGGTATTCGCAATTATTGTTCATTCGGTATCAATCACGCCCCCACAAAGAAGTAGTAGGCGAAATATATCACCACGGCACTTACTTATAATTACACAATCATCATGCTATGTTTGGGTTTCTGTCAGCCGTTCATACTTCCAGTAAATCTGTATCAAACATTGCCGGCAAAAGTGATAGGTATATTGTAGGAACCTAATAGCTGCCTTCCCAAATACCTTTACCAAGGTTTAAATTTAAATTCAGCCAAAGTTTATTCAAAGTGTTTACATAGCAGCAAATTTCCCCCTTAAATTTTAACGAAATGATTACTCATAAAATGAATAAAAATTGCGTGGTGCATTATTAGTGCAGTATTAGATGGACCAATATAAAGAAAAAATACAATATGCCTAGCAACTGTGGAAAGTGTGGCGATACCTTGTCACGACAAGTTATTCATAAAATGAAATGTTCAGTTTCTGAAATTATATTTCATGCTGCTCGTGTTAATGAAAATGAGGAGGTGCCTTTAAAACCTGGTATGTGGAAATGCAGTTCTAAAAGAAATTCTACTTTAGTCGACATTTTTGATGAACTGACGTTAATTCTAAATGGCCAATCTGAAATTACAAAATCCATCAATCTCTGTCACACCAAGGTGGACGCTTGTAATAAGGTATTATTGAGGCAAGAAAAAATATCAAAGGACTACCTCGACCGAATTGAACAGTTAGAATCTAACAATGCCGCTCTTGAAAGGAAAATATTGAATTATCTCAAAAGATTAACGATATGGAACAATATTCTCGCCGAAACAGTGTAGAAATTCACAGAGTTCCTGAAGCCAAAGATGAAAATACACTATTGATGGTTCAGGCTGTAGGATCTGCTATGGGAATTAACATCGATCCCGCAATGGTAGATGCTTGTCATCGTTTGAAAGCAAACCAATCGCGTACAACTCAACCTAGAAGAATAATTGTGAAATTTGTGAGAAGAATGGAGAAAGACGAGTTTATTAAAGCTAGGAGAGCTAAGCTCAATCTTCAAGTTAGTGACCTCCGAGAAGACGTGCGTCGCCTGTCATCCTCCAATAATTCGATTTATATTAACAAGTCTTTAACTCAAAAAAATAGGTATTTGCTGGCGCAAGCAAGGGAATTTAAAAAAAATAACAACATCCGATATCTTTGTACTCGAAGCGGTAACGTATAAGTATATGAGAGCAAAAATGGAAGTAAGGCATACCTTATTAAATCTTCTGCTGATTTCAAAGATGTTCACTGATAATATAAAGATTACACTTTATTATCAGAATGTAACAGGTATAAAAACTAAATTAAGAACTATATTTTTAACAATGCTCTCAGAGAAAATTATGATATTACATTTACATAGTCATCGTTAAAGTCCGCATCATATGGGACATTTTTTTATTATTTACTTTACGCAAATTTAGATTTCATGAACAGTTTTTGCTTTGAAAATAATGCAAAATGACATTGACGTTTTTTTATTCAATCGGCTATACCTGTCAAATTCGACATAGTTTCAAAAAAAATTACAAAAAGCTCGGTTATTTTTCAAAATTTCGAAAAATGTTAAATGTAAAAGTTCTTTCTTTTTCAGTTTTCTATCCACCTCCCAAATTTAAACAAATTTGAACAAGAGTCTCTTCTGATGTGACGGTGTACGGTAGGTATCGGTTTCTGTACAAAATCAATAAAATTGCGAATTTTGAATACTGATCTGTGGCCAGATCAAGCCAAAATAATGTTGGTTGAACATGCCCTTTATAAAAAAGCAATATTCACTTTTCCAAGCACGTATAGGTACCCCAATGTTAATGGTTCTTTCATGGTAAAATGGTAAACTTCATTTCCACATTGGCATATTCCTTGGCAAATAAGAATCTTTGGTCCATATTTTTTAATAGAAATTATTGTTTTACGATCTGACACATTATTTTTGTTCTCCACTACAAAATCCTGAGGTCCAGCTAGAGTACTAAAGACATACTGAAAATAGTCGTCCATAACAATACAAAAGTTCTTCTTACTCCTACAAATCTTTGGACCGACGAATGGCGGTGTTTTAGACGTCCGATGTAGGTTGTGATCATTAGTTAGTAAAAGCTGGTTTCAGAAACTACATTAACAAGCAGGAGGTAACACGGGATAAAATTGGGGCAAAGTATCACATAGAAAAGCTCAAAAGGACGAATGCCTAAAATCATATCAAGCTAAAACGAGGGACTTATAAAGTCAACACCAAATACCGGAAGCCAGGAAAAGGGAAGATAAGGATACAATAGATGACGAGCGAGAACACTTCAAAACCATAATAATAAAAGAAGCAGCACAATAGAATATCAACCAAAATCAAAGCGCAACGACTGATTCTACGACGACCGTGCAAAAACAGTGAAAGAAAGAAACAAGGTATAAGTAGAACACATACATAGCTAGACCAACTCATAACTAATGAGCTTAATACGATGAAACTAGAAGATCCACAAGAAAGTTGTTCCGGAGAAAGAAGAGAGTGGCCTCCAATCAAATTTTGCTAAACATTGAGGAGGAATTTAATAAGAACCAGAATTCCATGAAAGTATATGGCCAAGTTAGCATCCCTAAAAGGATATAAACGCAATACTAGCGTGTATAGAGATAAACAAGAAAAAATGGAAAGATTACATCGAAGAATTGCTGAACCCTACAAGGGAATAAACCCAGTGACGAGAACTTAAAGAAACAGGCGGTCACAGAAGAAATATTTGAGCCGCCAAGGTGAGAGGTAATACTAAGAGCAGTAGTATCGTTATCCAATAACAACCCGGAGCGGATAACATCCCGGTGGAGCTATTGAAACAAGGCGATCTGCGTTTGATAACAGCCTTAACAAACACAATTAATAAAGTTTGAACAGCAGAAGAAATGCCAAACAATTGGAAAACAAGCATCGTCTGTCCACTACACAAAAAAGGAGGCCAATTAGATTGTCAAACTAAGAGGGATTTCCCTGTTAAGCACAGCATACAAAAGGTTCACTACTGTACTGAGAAACAGGCTGCAACCAATATCTAAAAACACAATATGAGAATATAAAGCAGGCTTTAGACCTGGGATATTAACCATAGACCAGTTATACACCGTGAAATAACTGCCGTAAAAATTCTGGGAGTTTGACATCGACACGTACCAACTGCACAGACAGAAAAAAGCTTTAAAAAACCATTCTAGATTTAAATATACCGTCTAAAATAATCAGACTAACACGATTAACAATGGATAACCCAACGTTAGACTACACGGCGTTTACTCCTAGAACTATCAGGAGTACTACCCAATCCCAAGTATCTGAGCAAAGGATGTACCGGGCGGAATAGATGTGTAGTAGAGTATCCACACGCGGGGTGCTCGACGGCGATTCTTCAAGGTGAATAACGGTACATGGTTGGCGGATGCTGGCCGACAAGAGTAGCTTGGGAAAGCAGTTGGTTTTCCTCGGTGCAGTGGGTGCTCTGCAGACTACACGAAATTTACCCCTAGAACCGCCAGGAGTACCACCCAATCCCAGTAATCTGGGCAAAGGACGTACCGGACGGAGAAGATGTGTAGAAGGGTTACCACTACGTGAAACCCGACGGCGACTCTTCGAACGTGGCTGGAAGATGCTGGCCGACAAGAGGAACTAAGGGAGTGGGGCCCCACCGGGGGGGCTTCCCGGTGCCCACCCGCATGGCGTCGGACTCTTAGGGGCAGTGAGCCGATTAGTTGTGGGTAATCGATATTCATGTGTGCATATCCCCTTGAGAGGGGGGGGGGGGTATCTTCACAGGGATACTCTGTCCCCGCCGCTAACACCCGATTCCAGTGGACAGTTTAACTAATTCCGTTAAGCGGTTAAGAGATTAAACGGTCCCTACTGGAGAGGGAACATCCCTCCAAAATTGTGAGCTTAGTTAAACGGTCTCTGTGAACCTATACGTTTGATGGGTGAGATGGTCCTGGTGCTTGTTGACTGTGGACGATGGCGCGATGTGTAACTGTAAGGAGGGCTAACCTGCAGGTTCGAACCCTAAATCTAGAACGTTAGGTACTTTTAATTTTGATTATTAAAATGTAAAATACATTTTTGTCTGCATGTATTAATTTCATATCTTTACAGTGTATGAACTCCCAATAAAATAAGGCAAATATACAATACCGTCTGTAAATTTCAATGTTGAGTTTGATAGACCGTGTGACAAGGATCTCAATAATCCCAGTCGAATAAATAAGCTAACCATTAACCATTATAGTTATTTTATTTCCGTATCGTATCTGAAATGTTATTCTTTTTCGTGAAAGGGAAACGGGATCAAAAACAAAGATAAATACGTTTTTCTGAAAACTTTCATAATCAATAGCAGTATATCTAATACATCAAATACAACACCTTCTATTTTCACTTTAGTTGATTTTCAAACAATACATCATTTGAAAGATATACGTTAGAGAATAATATTATATGGGAATAGATAGCAAAAAGTTATTTGAGGGAATTCAATAAAAATTGATAATAAAACAAATCCTAGCGGCATGAAAACTTAAACAGCGTTTCTATCCACTTTGCGTCAAAAGGAAATAAAAATCTAGCATACATAATAGTATATTATACACGACGCTATAATGTATGCTATTATTACCGAGGATAATGTTTGCAACACGAGCGATCGTGCGAGCGAGTTTTGCAATTATCCGAGGTAATAGTAGCCATTATAGCGAGTAGTATACTATACTTTATCCTCGACTACAAAATACTAAGAATTTTTAATTAAAATTTAAATTAAAACTTAAATAACAACATAACCTATTTCAATGACAACATAACCTATTTCCTTCATTATAAACCATAGACAATGATGTTACCATGACACCGTGCATAATGAAATGATGTTACCATGACACCGTGCATAATGATTTCAGTGTATAATGGATAGAATTATGAGTGATCAAACACATGAATAATTGACAGATTATTGACTAGTCGTGGATAATAGTATATTATAGACCAAGGTAGAGAAGACATTTTTCTCAGCCGAGCAGTATTATTTCCCGACATGCGAAGCATGGAGGGAAATAAGTTGTGAGGCTGAGAAAAGTCTTCTCTACCGTGGTTTATATACTATTTTTTTCACTACTAGCACCTTTATTCCTTTTAATTAATCATTTTTACATAAATAAAAAATAAAATGACAGATGCGTATATTTATTTCTAAAAATCAAATAGCCTTGCTCGAAAACAAGGGGAGAGGTTAATTTCAATTGACGTTTGGGTAAAACATATTTAAAATAGGCACCTGAATGCATAGCAATTGTTTTTATTATTAACCAGTAGTCAATAATAAAAAATTATTGACCACTAGGAGAGAAATTCATCTTCTGGGCTCGAAAATAAGGTCAATAATGACATCCTCTAATACTAGTAGTGAAAAAACAGTTTTATTTGCTCTTTATGATGTAAACGATAATCTAATTAGGTGTGCACGCACTGTTTGTAAACAGGGTTTATTATTATTATTTCAATAAGAAACACATTTATATAATACTTTCTGAAAAGTTATTTTGTAAGTTTATAATGTATTTCGGAAGCAGTAGTAGGCTTTATCAACAACAATTAGTTCGACTTCTAATCGATTATGATAAATGAAATAACAAATGTCGAATTTAAACCTATCCCCTGCAATTAGCGAGATACCTTTGAATTTGAATCAGCCTGCATATTTTTTTAACTACAAATTCTGAATTTATGTGAAACTTAAATAAATGTTTAACATCGAAACTTTCCGTTTCTCCTTACTGAGCATTAAAACTGTTGCTCTATTATAAACCATATTATCAATAACTTATAAATATTTTATAGCTGGGGAGGATATGATTGAGTACGTAAAAGACCTATTTATTGATCTTATAAGATCAGAAACTGCATTTTTGTTTTAATTAAAGTATTCACAACAACTTAGAACCTAATAAAGCATGTTGTGCGCATGCACATTCTAAGGGGAAAAGACGCCACACAACTAACATTAGGGTTGATTCAAAAAGTTTCTTACGGTTTTAATCACAGGTTCCTAATAAAATTAAGTTATCTAAACATTAAAATTGAAATACATTAAAAAATCTACTGCATGGAGGAATTGTAAGCCAGTTTTAATAATAAAAACAGTTCAGGTGTGAATAAAAATTATAAGATTTGGTTTTACTTGTTTTGGTTTCACACCTACCAAGTAGTGGTCACTGCCACCATCAGCATCTTTATAGCTTCCTATGCTAGGTTTAGCGCGTTTATCTTCGATTAAGACGTGACCTTTCTGGTTCATCGTATTACCATTAGGATCCATCCGGATGCCAGAGGTCGCCACTGACGATCGTTCAAATCCAATCACTCCAAGCCAAATGGAATGTACCACTCCAAAGAACGACCGTCAGGGTACAATCTCAAGTGGATTTATTGGAGTGATGGAGAGAGGACGAATTTCCATCGATCCGAAAATCAATCGCGCCGCTGCAACACTCCATCACTCCAACTGACCGTGAATGTGAAAAAGTGATATGATGGAGTGGCACGGCGCGCCCGTCAGTGCGAAATCTTTGTTTACTTAGGACTTCACATACAATCAAGCAGCTGTTGAAACAAGGAGCAATTCTTCATCCATGACTCATCGTATCAGCAAAAAACTTTTTCTGTTACAAAAAATAACGAAAGTAGGAAAGCAAACACAATACTGCGTTGTGGTCGCCACAGATTTTATATACAGGGTGTCCCAAAATTACCGAAAAACTTTAGGTCGTTATAAAGGACACCAAAACAAGAAATTTTTTTTGATAATCCCATGTCCGCAAATATAAGTTTACCTCTATAGTTCCAGGTCATATCTAACGTATAGCGGTTTCGGGTTGAAATAATTGTACGTATCAACTGCCTTTGATTCAATCTACTTATTGCCAAAACGACTTATTTGCGGACATGGGCTTACGAACAAAAATTGCTTGTTTTGGTGTCCTTTATAACCACCCAAAGTTTGTTGGTCTAATTTGGGACACCCTGTATATAGATATACGTAGTCAACCATGGCACGGGAGAGGATCGGAGGGTTGGAATGGAGTGGAGCGATCGTCAATGATCTCCCGAAAGTTTTCTTTACTCTAACCGCTCCAGACGCTCCACTCAGCTGTATCGCCACTCCATTTGGAACAATCGTCGGTAGCCAGCTTAAGTGTATGTCTTTGTTAAATAATTAAACAATAAGTATTATAGTTTTCTGAGTTTAAGGAAAAAAGTGGAATTATTCTATGGAAAAGATACCACGACACTAATGCCCGTACTTATAGACAAAACTCGATCTCGCCCTTGAGACCCCCTCAGCCAAGAACACCTCAAGTCGTGTGCTTTGCTTAGCCTGCTGTATATCTTATAATCGCGACTTCGTGAAATTTCGGCGGAGTTCAGGAAAGCATTGAGTATCCTAGGGTTTTTTGTTACTTTTGTTGTACCGCGTTGATATAAACGTCAAAGAATATATTTATATTTTAGTATTTATAACCTCTTGTACGTTTTGTTGTTGAGGCACTTGCGAATTGTTAGTCCTAAAAATTTCTTAAGTTCTTTCTTAAGTTTCGTAAGTTCTTAAATTAAGTGGTGTTTATTAATGTGAAAGTTTCCAGGTATCTCAAGCATACTAATAACTGTATAAGGGGAGCAAATGCTAAACCACGATTGTTCACAATCATAAAGCGGTCTGCTATTAGCGGTAAAATTGTATAAAGAACAGTATCTTTGCTAAATCTGTATCTATTACGAAAGTTCAAATCTCCATAAAATTCGGGAGGGTTTTCGGCGTCACGCATATACCTTTATCTGCTGGCATGTCAAAATGACATCGTTATGTCATTGTATTTTAGTGACGTAAGGAAGTTAATTATAATCCTAGAACCATAATGATAATGGAGTTCAAAACGTCCTACTATCATAATGAAATTCAAAAAGTACTATTACAATTTTGTTTGGGTTGTGTAAAGATTCTGAATCTTTAGCATGAATAAACTTTACTAAATTGATGACAGCAGATAGCATTTTGTATGTAATTCGGATCATAAACGATCATTTATGGTAAATGCTGTGTTATGGGGCTCGGCTGACGCTTTCCCTCGATAATATTCACTGCTAACACCATAATGACCGTCATTATGATCCTTATTACATAAATATCTTTTATCTAATCCTGCTAGGATAAGAACCTATTATATCATTCATTTGAGTTCGATAATGAAGTTTTCCGTATCCATGGTATGTAATTGACAGATTATTTATCTCATTTGAGGTTAACAATGGCGGGTAGCGGGTAAATATGAAAAAGCGGGACGATATGAACATTTGCGGGTTTTTACCGTGCATGCTATCGACGTGACATCTACCGATAGAATTTAGAATCAAAATTAATATTTGATTATACAAAAATCTTCATTTAAGTGATTGATAAATGTAATTATTTTTTAAAATTCAAGCAAATACGATTATTTTTTATATAAATTCATTATAGAAGTTATTTTTAATACCAAAATTTGACATGTGTAATTTGAGGTTATATGTCAAAAACGTAGGTACGAATTATATTATAACTATTTTTATTTAATACGAACTTCTCATGGATGCGGAAAAATAACTTGTGCCCTACGGGAATCTAACGGCATATTTCATCCCTCGGCTTTTGCTGCCCTCGCTCACTACGTTCGCTCGTGCAGCAGAAATCTTCGGGATGAAATATGCCTATATCTTCCCTTATGACGCAATATACTATTATTATCAGTGGGATAAGAAAATATTTATGACCAAAAGTTTTATTTTTTATGAAGAAAATACCTTCGTTGCAGCTTCTTTTATGTCCAACGGAATACTTTCACAAATATTTACCGGTTTTTCTCCACAAATCAAGGACAAATTAAAAATACAAAATTATTGACGTGCAAATTATTTAGTTGCTATGACGAAAATAAATTATGCAGACACGATGCTACTCTGATTTTAAATAAAATACCATGCTACTCTGATTTTAAATAAAAAAGATGGTCTGTCAAAATTATGTAATTTTTTCAAATTGAAATTTTTTCAATTTTGAGCAGTCATAGATAAAATTTTGTATTATATACGTGTGATAAATGCCATTAACATACTCATGCTCTTACTCGACTCGGGCTAACGCCCTCGTCGGGCAACTCAACGCATTCGTATGTTAATGATGCCTTTATCCCACTGATATAATAAATAACTATTTTGACACTATTTCTGCATTTATGGCTTCTTCTACCATATCAAGGTACTCAAAAAACTCTTCACTTTCTTCGCGATCCATGATTTTAAAAATATATATTATTTTGATAACTTGTCACTACACAGCAAAACACGAAATGCGTAACGTCAAACAGTAAAGCACGCCTCAAGTCCGTCTCAAGGTAGGGTGTGACCAACCTTGAGTCAAGTACACTCAAAGCACGCTCGAAGTCGTTTTTACTCGGGAAGCAACGACTATAATAGCCATTTTGTTACTTGAGTAATGCTGAAGTTCGAGACCGAGCTGAGTATCGACTATAAGTATGGGAATTAAAATTTTATATCAAAATGGTCTAATCATTGTGGTGAAAACCATATCTAAAGTAACATGGAGTTAAACAAGTATTGTGCCGACCTGTCTCTGATGGGTAAGTATTAAAACTACATCGTTGGATCGACACACTAACTTCTTGTAGAATAAGGTTTAGGTATTCAGAAATTACGTACGAGGGGTATGTAGTCATACGGGAAACTGAACTACGGTTTATTGTCTCTTCCCCACAAACGTCATGCAAAGCTCTATGAATTGCTGTCGGGTTATTGCCACGTAAAGTTTCAATATTTATGTAAGATCTTTGATCTTCAACTGCCATGGTACCTGAAGAGCCTGCAGCCGCAATTTCTAACACTCGTTTGTTTCATCAAAATGACGTACACTGCGGAAGAAACGAAAACACGTACTCGCTCCTCAAAACTTCAACTACAACTAACTTCACTTTTCACTCCAATTGCATCATCCGTTTCGCAGTGTTGCCAACCTGTGCATTATTTATGAAATATCCCTCGTACAAGTTATATTATAATTATATGACTTCGTGTTTATTAATTTTTATCCTTTCCATTATAATTATATGATATGTTACAGTTTCAAATACGACTATATAGATTATTAACTTAATAACTACGTACCATTATCATTATCGTTGATTTAACTATTGAAAGACTCTCAATGAAATAAAAGAACTATGAGAAAATTGGGCATAGGTATACGTACTTAATTGAAAGTTTAATTATACATTCAGTCCAGCCTCAGATTTGGTTAAAATCGAAATGGGGCAGGAATTACTTAAAAAGGTCGAAAATTGAATAAAATAAAATCGTGACCACAATCTCTTAGAAAAAGTAATAATCAAACCAACCTGCCAAAATCATTTAAAATAATAACTAGGTATCGAATAATTCTCTTCAAAAATTCATTGAATAATCCAAGTAAATAACATTTTAACAATATTAGGGGTCATAGTTTTCATCTTATGCAGTAGACTCGACATGCCAAAGCCTTGTCGCTTTCCCTTTTCGATTTTTAGACGAAATCCCTAGAATATTTTTTTTTACTCCTATACCTAGTAAGTTGCCTATTACCTAAGGTTTACTTGCTAAGTAAATATATCATTACACACACTGATACGTAATGACTGATTGTACACACTGATACGTAATAGAAAAAATACGATTCAGTTCTTAAAAAAATTGATTTATCAAATTAGCCTTGTTACTGCAGCGCTATGAGTCAACATTGATTGTTGAAACAAAATCGAATCGTAGACGCTATTGTGACAGATTCAAACTCGCTGTTGTAATTTAGAAAGCATTGTGCCTTTTATTATCATGAAGAAATGTGGTCGAAGAAACAGTATAACACACAACTAGAGTTGTAAGCTTATTATATGCTCGTAGAATTACCGCGCTCGCCGCTACGCGGCTCGCGGTACTTTTCTACTCACATGTAATAAACTTCTTACAACTCTCGTTATGTAATATACTATTACATTTTCGAAATGCGGAGAGAAATGTGTATTCGAACAATTGTTTTCCTAGCTTTTGTTTTGTAATAAAACGTATTATAACCCATAAAACATGTTCCTTATTAATTCTCGTAGTCTTAGTAGCCGCTGAGGTTTTTGTAGAGTACGAAATTCATGTGCTCGAAGTTTCTTTTTTAGATATTACAGTGTTTCCAAATGGAACAATAGTGACTTACCGAGTAGATCATGTTTTCATAAATTCAGCTATATTAAAATCTCGAGGATCCGTTCAATACTTTTTGTAAATCATGACTCATACTTACCATAGAAATCCATGTGAAATGAAAATAAGTGTGTAATGCATTCAATTTACGCACAAGTGATAGATGTGTGTATAACGAGTGGATATTTTGATAATAGTAGAAAATAATACACCTCCAACTGAATACCTACATAATTCACTGCGTGGGCTGTGAATCCCCGTTTTGGCGTAAATTACATGTTGTATTAGAATGGTTTAATATTTTAATTAAAAAAAGGGAGTTAATAATGTTAATTACGTATTCATTTTTACCTAAAGTTAAAGCAAGGTTTTCGTTCAATTACTAACAAGTATGATGGGCTATAAATTTTCGTGCATTTAAAAGTTAAATATAAACGGTATTTGCTCATCGTATTCGGTGGTGTATACAAACAATACCCATGTATACGAAGCTGGCGATTTATTTTATAAAGGCAAAAGAAGATGCGCTTTTCAAATGTAAATAGAGCCTTAAAGTTTAAAAAGGCATTAAGGTTATTACGTTTACGTCAAGGCGTCATTTGCGTTTAAAATAAATTGCATTTTATTTCAGAACAATTTCCTTAATGTAAGTAAATATTTTTGCTCGACATTACATAGAACAATATTTGGTTTATACTCAGTATAACAAGGGCATCGTGAAGGTCGTCCTGACCTGATGCAAACAAGTAAGCTTATCAGCTCAAGTATAAAAGTCGACTCTCAAACAGTTTACCTAATGAAAACAAGTGTGTGCGTTCAATTGGATTTCCAAATTTAAATTCTACCTGTTGAAAGGAGAGAGCTTTTCCAACCTTGCTACAGTGATTTGCCTGTAATACCATAATCATTAATTATTAAAAGACTATTTCGAAATGTTAGAGGTACTAAGCTGCGACGTAATTTAGCGCCTGTATTTCTCCATTCTCTGTAAATCTAGGTGAAAGAAACATCCTGATACCGTTTAGAATTGTATGTAAATATTAATTTGATTCACTAAAATTAGATTGAAAGGACAAGATTAAAATCGAGTGCACTTTTTACAATTTAAGCCACATTTTAATTTAAAATCTATTTTTCTGTAAAACACACAATTTGACATTATTTATAGTACCTATCAGAAAATGCCAACACTAAATACTAAAAACCTTATGTTCAATGATATTATACAAATGTGTGGCGGCTCATTTAAACTTCATGCCAGCAGCCTACCCGGATGTGCAAACATCAGACACACCGCCTTTCATAGTTAGGTGCCACCTACTATCAAAGCTGGGTACAGCTTCCGTCTTGGACAGATGAGGGATTCATTCTTCGTTTGGTGTCCACAATAATCACATGCGCAAACATTCTTTATTTTTGCATTCATATTAGTTCGGTAAATATTAATAAAACTTGTCATAAAATATTACTATTTATTAATTTAATACGACACGACATAGGTATTATTTATTATCAAAATGCGTAAGACGACATTGTAGTGTTTGAAGCAATCGAAGTTTGCAGGGAAAGTGTTGTGTGGTTTAAACTTTAAGTTGCCTGCCACGCGGCATTTGTTAAATAATAGATTAAGGTTGTGATGTTGGCTTGGCAACCAAGCAGTTATTGATAACAGTGGAACACTGCTGTATGTCTCAAATAAAATCTTAATTCTTTTTGTGTTAATTATTATCTAATTTGCGCCACAAGAGCACATAAAACATGGCGCAGTCGAATTAATAAAGAATCTACAGTGCTAAGAAGAATTTACGAGGAAAATCAAGGTGTGAAGCATATTGACAAAATGGAGTTTAATAAACCTCGTGTATTAGAATTAAGTGGCAACTTAGATGCTAACTTTGAGCATTTCAAGCAAGAAGTAACAATTTATTTCACTGCGACAGAGACCACAAAGAAGCAAATGGATATTCAAGTGGCTCGATTAAAAAACCTAATGGGTAGTGAAGCATTGAAACTGTACCAAACTTTAGCGAAGATTGATGAATCTAAAGAAACCGTAGAAGGAATACTAAAGTTGTTTGAAGATTACTGCACCCCAAAACGAAACCTTATAATGGATATTTATAAATTTTTTGCAAGAAAACAAGAACAGCAGGAACCCTTCGACAAGTTTTACGCCAGTCTCAAATCATTAATTATACCCTGCGAATTTAAGGGCCAAGAAGAAAAAATTTTGAAAGCACAAATAGTCCTAGGTATTAACTCCAAAAATCTACAAGAAAGACTTCTCCGAGAAGACTCCTCTTTGGAAAAAACCATCACCTTCTGTAAGTCAGTGGAATTAGCAGAAAAAAATATGCAGGTGATAGCGGATCAAGTTAAAGGAGAAGAAGTTCATGAGATTAAGAAGCCCAATGAAAATAGAAAACCAGTGAAAACAGGTATACCTAGTAATGGTAATAATTATAACAAGTTTAAGGTAAATAATAGTTTTGTATGTAGAAGATGTGGTAAGAATCACTCTAAAAATAATTGTTTAGCTATTGGTAAAATTTGTTTAAAATGTAACAAACCAAATCACTATGCTAGTATGTGCAAGTCTTATCCTGTTAATACTAAACAAACACAGAGTAAGGCTGTACATGAATTAGTAGAAGAGGATATAAATATAGATTTCCAAGTAGATACAGTAAATTGTGTAGATACCATCAATAAGATAAGTTGGTTTAAAAATATTAAAGTAGCAAACAAATATATTAATTTTAAGTTAGATAGTGGGGCCCAAGTAAATATTTTACCTTACCATTATATAAAAAAATTTAAATGGACCAAAAAGGTGCAGAAAGCTGACATGAAGCTAGAAAGTTATGGAGGATTTGAAATAACACCTCTTGGCTTACTTGAAACCACTGTAGAATCTAAGAAAGCACTTATAAAAGTAATTTTTGTGGTAATAGATTCTGAAAATAGTATCCCTATTTTAGGTTTAGCTACATGCATTGATTTAGGATTAATAAAACCGCATGTTGATACTATAACGAAAGAAAAGTTTGTAAAAAAGAATAATGTATACTGGCCTGCTAACCAGTTAGACGTAGAAAGTTACATTTCTAATTGTCCAACTTGTTTAAAATATGGTAATTGTAAGACGAAGGTACCAGTATCGTTTAATAATAATCTAGTACTTAAGTTAGTAGACCAACATATACATAATAAGGTGTTAGCAAACCAAAACAAACAGAAACATTGGTATCATAAAAACTCATCAAGATTTAAGCATAGCTTTGAAGTTGGTGAACAAATCTACTTGCAAAACGCTAAACATTTGCATTGGGAACCAGCAGTTATTATTAAAAAACTGAAATCTCCTTGGTCATATTTAGTAAAAACTAAAAATAACAAGTATTTCCGAAGAAATACTAGTCATTTAAAAAAGATCACTAAGGATTCTGTTCGTTTTGATCTGAGTTCTAAAGATACTTCAGATTAAGAAAATAGTGTCAGTAATAAACCACGTATTAGTTTACGTAAATCAACTAGATTAAGAAAACCTGTACAAAAGTTAAATTTGTAAAAATTGTAAAAAGGGGCGTGTTGTGTGGTTTAAACTTTAAGTTGCCTGCCACGCGGCATTTGTTAAATAATAGATTAAGGTTGTGATGTTGGCTTGGCAACCAAGCAGTTATTGATAACAGTGGAACACTGCTGTATGTCTCAAATAAAATCTTAATTCTTTTTGTGTTAATTATTATCTAATTTGTGCCACAAGAGCACATAAAACAGAAAGTGCTTCGAAATATCTTAATGGTACTTTATTATAGAAATATGCCCCAAAACCTTCCACAATCATTTAAGCCCGTTGTCTTATAATTTATAATGATATAATAAAATATGGTACAGTAATTGTAATCCTGAAAAATAACAAAGAAATCTGACTCAAACAACTTTAGACCAATATCACTCACTAGTACATTGTGCAAAATTATGGAATGACTGGTGAACTACTGGGTTTTAGAACAGCGGAGTCTTATCAGATCAATACAAAACAAATTTAGGCATCGCCATTCAATCCTGGACCACATAGCTAAGCTCAAAATGGAAATTAAAATATGTTTGTTAAAAAGTAAACTTGAGAGCTATGTTTTTAGATATTAATAAAGTGTAAGACTCGACATGGCATGAAGAGTTATTGATATATTAATTAACTGAGGTTTTAAAAGAAGACTAGTAACATTTATAAAAAATCTAATCTCATATCGAATTTTCTGAACTGAAATAGGTAATACAAAATGTATTCCCAAACAAATATTCCTCCAAGGCTCACTATTCAATTTTATTTTATTTTTGGTTGCAATATTGAAAAACAATTTGAAAAGAACTTCAAGATACGTTAAGAACTTAGAAAAGGAATAAAGGGCACGGTAACTCAACATAAGCTCCATTGCTAAAACCCCAAATTCACCCACCTACAACTTGCCGTTATTGGCATTCTTAACATCTATAAATACAAGGAAATCTTCTTCAGTTATTCTAAATCCTTCTCATTTTGTAAACTTCATCGAAAATGTCACCGTAGACCACAATGACTTTCTTGTCAGTTTTGGCCTTATCTCTCTGTTCACCAAGGTCCCCATATCTGACTCGGTAGCTATCATGAAACTAGTTCAAGATGAAAAACCTGCAAGTTTAGTTATTTTCATCGAAAAGTAGCTTTCTTCGACATACAGGCGCTTCTATGGGTTCTCCCCTTTCACCGGTGGCTGCGAATATATTTATGAAACCCGTTGAGACAACAGTCTTGGAATTTTTTGAATTAACACTCAAAGTTTGCTCCCATTAGGTAAATGACACTTTTATTATTTGGCCCCGTGAATGACATAGCCTTGTTTCCTTCCTACACCATCTCAACAAACAGCACCCTGGATATCAAGTTTACTATGGAAATAGAATCAAACGGTTTTCTCTCTTTCCTTGATGTCCTGGTAACCTGCAAGACTAGTGGTCATTTGGAGCGCTCAGTTTACCGTAAAGCTACCCACGCGGATAGATATCTTCATGCCAAGTCACATTATCATTCGGCACAAATACACCCGGGAATCAATTCTCCCGTTCATCGTACTATTAAGTGTCCCAAACCGACCGCCTTCATGTCGAGTTAGCCCATATTCAAAACAATCTCATCAAAGTTGGGTACAACAAAAGGGCCGTCAGGAACTTTACACTACTTTGAAAGCAATCCAGTTTATATTAATAACACCCGCCGAATAAAAATGATTAATAACAACTGCCGCTCAAACTTCCCTCATAACAATACAAAGTATTTAATTCTGACACCTATGTGACCAACAAAAAATCATTTTAATATGGGCTCCCTTTCACAAAGGTATTGAAGGCAACGACGATTGATTTGCTTTGACTTGATTATAAAAAATTCATGGTTTATGTCAAACTAAAATTATTAAAGTTAGAATGGTAAAGAGAATGGTTATCATATATTCAATCTCCGGGCTATTAAAGCTGACACACTGACATAGAAAACTAAACAACCATTCACTAGGAAATAAGACTCGGGATTGAACATACAGATCTTACGCATACCTTATGGAAAATAAAAAAACCGCCACATTACGAGGGCTATGGGTGTGATTAACTGAGTGCCCAAAATAGAACAATCAAAGATTAATGTGTAACCTGTCAACCAATAATCTCCAAGTTGTTTTGAATACCGTTAGCGAGCTATTTAAAGTGATGCCATACCTAAATAAAATTAAGTTGTCTAGTTTACTATAAGACTTTTTTAAATACATAGGAGTCCCAATGTCCTTAGTAATTAAGGCACTTAATCAAATAATAAAAATAAAAATAAAGGGATACCATAAGTCTATTTGTATATATTCTGAGAAATATACCGTTTTAAGAACTAATTGTAAAAAATAAGGGCTTATGCGAATTATTGGTAAAATTAATTAAAAAACGAAAAACAATAAATTTCTATAGAAATCAGAACGCCGCTGACCCCTGAAAACCACAATAAACAATTAAAACCATATACCTATGTATTTTAGCTTAGCGGCTGTGATACTGATTTCCTTTCGCAGTATTTTCATACAACGTACGACTACTCAATGACACGCCCGTCTGGGCACAGGTAATATACACAGTGGCAATCTTAAATGTTAGAACCTTTTGACTAACATACAGACTACACGTATCTGTTACAAATATTAAAACTGTATTTAAGTAAGTGTTTATTTCGGCTCTACAACTATGAAAGTGAATTTCGCGTTTCTTGTTATTTATAACAAACTCTTGAGAGTGTTTTCATATGCGGAAAAAAGAATATGGATCTTTTATATGGTGAAGTTAGAGAAAACTCAAGTGAACACACGCGATTATATACTATTAGATTCCCGAATAGAAGACGCCCGTCAGAGAAATCAATTAAAGGGTTTTATTTATTTATTTATTTTGCTTTGCAGCCAACAGTTTCCCAATTACAGGCTACATTTAATATTACTGAATTATAAAGAAATATATCACTCAAGAACTTAGGTAAATATGGTTATAGTTTTCATCATCATTCGTGCTACAGTCATTTATTGGCCTTGACCTCCGTAGGCTTCTTACACCGTCGATATCTATCTCTCGCCTGTATTCTGCAGTTAGCGCCATCGATATCTTCGGATTTCTTTTCAACTCCGTCAATCCATCGTAACTTTGGTCGTTTTCTTTTCCTTTGACCCTCCACCTTCGTCATCATAATTTTCTTTGGCTTGAATCACTACCGGCTCTGATGATACGTTCAGCCCATTGTAGCGGTTTTATTTTAATATCTGCCACTCTTTGAATATAAAGCTACAGGAAGGAGGGTATACAAAAAGTGCGACGGAAGTCGCCATTTTGATAATCTATTTGTAGTCATAGTTTTGAGACTGACAGCTGACAAATAATAGGTTAGTTGTGCTGTTTGTGGTTTTTCTCCAACAAGGACAAATAAAAATTTAGTAATAACTTTCCATAAGTAAGTATTTACCTTCATTTAATGTAACTACGTTCATTACGAATAATATTTAAGAAAATTCGATGTTATAATTTCAATGTCAAAGAAAGGTCACGAGTGAATATCATAGGCGTCACATATGTACGTATTTTATATAAATTAGCACTTTGCAAAATATATATTTAAAAAACTGTTTTAACCGTCAGTATTATAATATTTTATTTCTTGCAGTTTCTAATTTTTGTTCATTCATACTTTTACTACATTTTTTTGTCAGTTTACGTCTTTGAATATTTTATATTCAAAAGTTTACGTATCCCGTATTCATTCTAAAAGGTACGCCACTGACATACCGGAAACATTCAGCCGCCATTTGCATCATCTATCTTGGTCTCACGTATGTTTTGTATATCCTCATTCCTGTTAGCTTTATATTCAAAGTCTGCCACTATATTTTTGCCGTTTCTAAGTTACTCGTACGTTTCATGTAGTTCGCGATTTTTGCCACCATCCAATCTCACACACCGCTCCAAAGATTCTGCTTAGGATTTTCCTTTCTGAGATTAGGTCTTGTTTCATCTGCCTTGTTTAGTGTGCATGCTTCGGTCTCATAGGTTAGCACGCGTATCACTTGTGTTTCATATAGTTTTATTTTAGTTCTGTATGATAGCTGTTTACTCTTGAAGTATTGGTTTAACCCAAAGTAGAATTTATTTGCCAATATGAGCCGTCATTTAATTTCTCCAGATACATTGTGACCAGAATTTACGGCAGAACCTAGATATACAAATTCGTATTTGTCCACACTATAATAGTTCTAATACAGGTTCCGTTACCGAAGTGGCCATGCATTTGGTTTTTGTTAGTTGATTTGCAGGCCCATCTTCTCTGTGGCTGCAGCAAAAAGTGCATTTCTTTACTTTTTGTAGAGTTCTGGCGATTATGCCTACGTTGTCGTTATATTCCAGCAGTTCCTTTATTTTGTAAATGGATGTCGACGTTGGTCATTTTCATTCGAGCGAGTTCAATTACATAGTTTCCTTGGGATTTTAGGTTTTAACATTACTTCATACAATTTTTCACATATGACGGAGTGGTATGCACCCTTAATGTCAATACAAAGGAGTGTGTCTATATTAAATTCATTTGTTTTCTCCATTATTTGGCGTAGCACAAATATTTGGTTTGATGTTGATCTCGCTAGTCTGAAACCGGTTTGGTATTCTGCAAGGAGGAATTCGGTACATAGTCGAAGTCGCTCGAAAAGAATTTCATAGGCGACATTTAAAAGCATTATGCCCCTATAATTTTAACAGTTCAACTGGTCTCCTTTTTCATTCAAGGAACCCTTGTGCTCCACTCCTTGGGCAGGCTATGATTCTCCCATACCTTGATGGTAATTTTGTGTATTTGTGTAGCTAGTCTGTAGCCCCCAAACTTAAAAAGTTCGGCCGAACTCCTATCTTCTCTGAGAGATTTGCTATTTCTCAGTCTCCCAATGGCATTTATCTTCTTCTAATGTAGGTGGTTATCCTCCCCGAAAGTGTTGCTCCCATCTTCATAAGATATCACCCTTGTTGGTTAACAGTGTTTTATTTACATTTCTACACATATTTGTACTAGATTAGAAATCTTTCCGCATTCTATTTATCTTCTAGTAAAACTTTTTGGTCTCATTCTTATTTCAACTTGTATTAGAGACACTGGCTTGTTCTGTAGAAGAATTGACCTTTGCATTAAAGAAGAAGGGAAACATTTCGAACATTTATTTCATTAATTCTTTTATGTTTTAGTCAAGTAAATTTAACGATTTACCTAATAAAATTTATGCATTTGATTTTTTTAGTTAACCTTAAGGTTCCTGCAGCAGCTGCCATCTTCATTCTAATATATAAATTGATTATTATAAAGTCAGATGTGCCCATAGAGGTCGATTCGTGTTGCATATATTCAAAAATTAATGCCCGGGAACATGATAACAAGTGCCTACCCTATATAAGCAGGTAGTACCGTAATATTAGGCCACTTCCTCTGAGAATGTAGTGAAGTGCATTTTTTTGAGGTTGTGTCTCGGCCAACCTTATTGTTGTCGTTTTCCGAAGAGAATACTTTAAATTGTTAATTCCAACTCTATCTGGAAAGCTTTTCTACTGAAAATGGCAATTTAGTTGTCAAAATCGTTTCAAGTTTATTGTGGTTTGCAGAGTTCAGCAGCGTTTATTTTATCAAACCACAAGCTCATTTTCAGGTTCATTAGTATAAAAAGACCTTGATTTTATAACTACCGATTAAAATTGCAATTACAATTTCAAATCGTTAACGCTTTAAAAAGGGGCAGGGGAAACAAACGGCATATTGCAATCAATATGTACAAGAACCTCGATATTGTATTCAATAATTAAGTTTATATTTTATATCAAAGTATTCTGTACTAAATATATCAATAAAGTGTATTATAGGATATCTATTATGCTTCTTAATACAACCCACACAACACCTACATTTACAGGTAATATGAGGTTAATTGGTTAAATGTAGTATTTGACTAAATGTAATATTTAAACACTTCTAAGGATTGGATTTTACGAAACAATATTAAAATACATACCAACGACCATTAAATTTTTTTATTAGCTTGTATTTTTGCCGAAGAGTGCAGCAGTTCAGTATGGTGAAGAAATTTCCTCCAATCAGTTTTATGAAGCGAGCGTTGACTGAAATGAACCAAAACCAGAAGTTCCCAATAAATTCTTACGTAAAATTTGCTGTAACTTGTAAATATTGTTTGCTAATAATTTTACGCAACATCAACTTCGAAGAGTGGTTCGAAAAACAGTTAATTTCGAATACTCGTATATCAACAAAAATTGTTCTGATATCGCACAATGTGTTTTATGACAGTAGAAAATTCAAACAATTTACAAATTAATAATAATAATAATTGCTTTATTACCATAACTTTACCAGTTTACAGCTTGTCAACATATATACCTATAATAAGAGATTGTATAATACTTATAAGAAAACATTAAAACTATAAAATACAAAATAACAAAAAATGTACAAACAGCATTCATAAATTACTCTTGTCTATTGTCCATTAGGGGTAAGCATATACTCGCTCACGCTATAATAGCAGTTGAATAAAATATAAGTTTTAACCGAGTTTTTAAAAGATATAAAAGGTAGATTTTTCATATTAATCGGTAATTTATTGTATAGGTCCAGGTTAGGTGAGTTGTTGCGGCACATGCTAAATTTGTACCTGGGAACGCGAATTAGTTTTTCTTGTCGAGTACTGTAGTTGTAAGTATTGCCACATAGTTCATATTTAAAAAGGTTTTTATGTATATTTAGCAATTCGTTGTAAATATAAAGTGACGGTAGAGGCATAATGCCAAGCTCTTTAAAGATTGGTCGACAGTGTTCTCTAGGGTGGGCCCTAGCGATAATCCTAACGGCTTGTTTTTGTTGTCTAAATATTTTTAGAGCATAAGGTGACCTCCCCCATAATGTAATCCCATAACTGATTAACGAGTGCATTAAAGCGAAATAACACGATATCAAACTTTTATCGTCGAGCGTCAACCTCAGATTTCTCATTAAATATATGGTAGAGGATAGTTTCTTACTTAGCTGGTCAATATGTCCATGCCAGTTAAGTCTATCGTCTAAAGTGATGCCAAGTAGACGTGCTGAACTTCCCTTAGTAACTAAAAAGTTGGTTGAGAAAATTATTGTTTGAGTTTTTAACGGATTACATTTTAGTTTGTTAGTGTTAAGCCACTGATTCATCCGTTCGTCGATAATATGGATTTCATAAGCTAACCTATCTAAGTTACTACTAGAACACATGATTGTTGTGTCATCTGCATATTGTATACACATATTAGGCAACAGAGCACTCTGCAAATCATTCACATACAAAACAAACAATACGGGGCCCAATACCGACCCCTGCGGTATTCCGCATGACATGGGTTTTAAGTCGGAAGATACGTCATTGAAGTAGACACACTGCATTCTGTTACATAAATACGATTTGAGGAGCATTAATGGTAACCCTCTAATACCATATTGTTCAAGCTTAACCAGGAGCCTATCGTGTTCAACACAGTCAAAAGCTTTGGTTAGATCATACATTACAGCTGCAGTGTATTCACATGCTTCAAGTTTTTTTGTGATGATTTCTAAGCAACTACTAACCGCAGTTTCAGTTGATAATTTTTCCCTAAAACCAAATTGTGCTTCACTAAAGATATTATTGTCATTGATATACCGTATCAACCGGTTTTTGATTAAAATTTCTATGATTTTACCTAAAGTAGGTATAATGGAAATGGGACGGTAGTTACCAGCATCATCACTGTCACCGTTTTTGTAAATAGGTACTACCCTACTAATTTTGAATGCATCTGGAAAAATGCCCCTGGTAAAGCAGTCATTTATGAGAGCCGTTAAGTATGGTCCTATAATGTCCACCGACGCGTTAATAATTTTACTATTAAGGTTACTGTAGTCGGAGCTATTTGATTTTGAGAGGCGACTAGTTACGGTAGAAAGTTCCTCAAGGGTTACTGGCTCTAGGAAAAATGAATTTATTGGCGGAATTACACCATTTCTATTCCGGTCTACTATATTAATGGCATTGGGTATCGAATCAATTATTTTTTTGCCTATTTGAGCAAAATATTCATTTAGTTCGTTATGTGATAGTGTTATATTATTTAAATTTGAGTTTGATTTTTTCCTTTCATAATTTATTAAGTTCCAGCAATTTTTTGATTTATTCTGAGAATTGTAAATATAATTATTGTATGCTTCTTTTTTAGTTTTAGTCAAAGCTGCCCTGTAATAACTCCGAATTACTTTATATACATTTGAAGCAGTAGGTTCTTTAGTTACATCTGCTTTTATCTTTGCTGCTGTCATCATATCTCTTATTTGTCTGAGGTTATCATTAAACCAAGACACAGGTGGCTTACTTCCAACTACAGTTTTTCTTACCGTGAAACATTTATTTGCAATTGAATTCAATGCGTCTGTTAGATATTGGGCACGAGCATGCAAATTCTTATTCGTGTGCGAGTTGTATATATGCTCCCAGTCGATTTCATTTAGAAACTGTCTGAAACTATACAAACCGTTATTGTTAATAATTCTACGGCATCTAATTGGCTTAGCTATATCAGCCTTCTTTATTATGGAAATGTATTGACCAGTATGATCCGATAGACAACTGTCCAATGTGCCAGATGCAGTTATCTCGTCTGCGGATAAATTTGTTATAATATTATCGAATATAATTACACAAGAGGTTTTATTTAGTCGGATAAATATTTTTTGCAACGAAAACGTATTGCTTAGCAATTAGACGAGAAAAATTGGCAGCAGATAAAATCACGACGGCCGAAGGCCGGAGTTGATTTTATCTGCTGTCAATTTTTCGAGTCTAATTGCTGTAAAGCAATATTAGATTGAGTTTTGCAAATAAATATTTATCCTGACTAAATAAAACCTCGAGTGTAATTCGGCGAGACAATTTAATGAATGAACAATACAAAATTATTTTTTTTATTTGGTACTGAAGCTACAATCATTAAACGTATAAGGCAAAGTTGCATAGCAACTAAAGTTAAGGTAGTGTTTTAGCCGGATAAAAGTTAGGGCAAACTTTTAGCCGCTGTCAAAGTGACAAAACCACAGCGGCTTATGCGATTTTTTATACATGAATTAAATTGTCGATACAATTATTTTTTCTAGTCGGCTCAGAAATCACTGCATCAAGCCCAAATGACATCGTAAGATTTAGTAACATTTTTTTGTTTTCACAATTTTTGAGAAAGTTTATATTAAAATCGCCTAAGATTATAATTTTGTTATATCTGTGGTAGCACCAACTTAGCAATCCCTCTAAGTTTTGAATAAACTTATTAATATTGCCTAAGGGAGTCCTGTACAGTGTAATTACCAACAATTTATGTTTCGTTAATTCAACTGCACAAAATTCTGAATGCAAGTCACAACAATAAGATTTAACACATACAGGTTTAAAAGAAATATCATTACGTACATATATAGTGACCCCTCCGTGTTTGTAAGTATCCCTGGAATAATAACTACCAAGGTTATAATTGTCTAGATTAATCGTTTGCATATGAATTTCGTTGAGCCAATGCTCAGATATACGGATTACATCAAAACAATATTTATCTAAAAATAGATTAAGTTCGTTTATTTTATTAGATAAACACTGAATATTAGTATGATAAATGTTCAAACTAAATAATTTGTCACGTCCTGCGTTCTCTTTGTATTTAACGCTTAAGTCAGAAACGGCTAAAATATCGGTGCTTTGGGCACACGTGTCTGAAAAAATTTCGATATGTATGTACCTGCGGGCCAGTACTCCGATTTCATTATTTGGTTTAAGTTACCGTCGTCAATAGTGATTTTAAAAGAGGCGTATACACTGGGATGCCTCGCTGTGATTATTTCGCATTTGGCTTCTGGAAAGTCCTGCTTTAGAAAGTTTAGCACTTCATCCTTTGTGGTAGCAGGAATCAGCCGTGAAACAAATATCGACGCTTTTTTTGGTACAGTTTTTAAACCACTATTTTCACTACTACCTATAATAGACTTGCCGGTACTTCTTTTTTTACTTATAGTACGCCAAGCGGCATTGTCCTTTTGAATTGTAGATTCTTTATTTTTGCCTGTCTCAGCATCAACAGGATCCTGATTACTCATTTGAATGACTTTGTTCATAATACTATGAGCGGTAGCAATCTCACAGGCAGTATTAACTGCTTTTTGTGGCACTTGTATATTCGTTTTCCTGGTTTTAGATTCATTTGCAGGAATTTTATTGACTACATTTGAGGCCATATTTCTTATAGGTTTTGAATTTTGCCCCAAGCTTTTTGTACTGCTGTCACGATCGGTTTTAACTTTGTCTGATTCGAGTTGGTCAATTTTGTACTTTAACAAATCTATTTTGTCGTATAGCTCACGAATTAATGCGTTTTTCCCAGAAATAATTGATTTTAGTAATTTAGTATTACTTACAGTACCTTTTTCGGCACTATTGTCCTGATCTGCTGCGAGTTCGAGTTCCATCATATCCTTTTCACAGCAGATAATTAAGCTATTATTTTCCGTGTTTTCAAATTTCTTCAACTTTGATACACACGAGTTATGATAGTAACAATTACAGATTACACACTGTACACGTTTATAGACCGTTTTATTATTACATACACTACATAATTCCGAACTTGAGTGAGCCACGTCTGTACTGCTCGCCATCTCGGTACTGTTGTTTGTAATTTAAATACTTAAATCCGAAATTCAGACATAGCTTTGGTCTAAAGATGTATTTTTCTAAGAAAAATATTTGAAACAGGAGGTATTGGAATTGGTCAAAGGAAATTACTAAAAAGCACTATGTGAAGATTACGAGACTATCGCCCTACCATTGTAAACTCAATCCTATAGAAATGGTGGGCAGTGAAATAAAAAAGTGTTTAAGATTCTTTGAATATTTTTGCCAAAAAATATTTCTTTATTATTCCTTTAAATATTATTCTTAACTAGTTAAACATCCTTTAGTTAATTAGCTTATTGTCCATGATTTTCTTATTTTAAAATTATAACGTTTCAATGATTTAGCATTGTCAGATATTACTAGATTGCTGGACGTGTAAAGTTTTCGGTGATCATGCGCGAAATAAAAACGTTTTGGCTGTAGGTCTGTCAATTCTTCAAAAGTTTCGAAAATTTTCCATTGTAACTTACATTAAAATAATTTCAATTATCGAATTTTTGACATTACGATTTAATTATCTCAAGGTGATTTACTGGCCCAAGATTTCCGTATTTTTATTTATAAATTCTGATGCTATAAGAATGTCAAATAGACGTGTTGTAAACATGTGAAGCCTAATTATAATTTTATCCTTTTTGTAGTCGGAAATATCGCCATACGCATACGCATACATGTTGAAATTTCAGTGGCAGCCTTCTACAGTAAAATCGGCGTTTTCTAACCCACTATTTGATAACAGAAATAGCAGTTTAAGTGGCATAAAGGATTAATAGCTAGTTTTGCTAGCGAATTACACAGATTCAAATCTTGACGGTAATAAGCTTTTCAACTATGAAAATTTGTCTTTTACGTTTATGTAAGGTTAGCCCATGATTTTAAAACGAAACAAAAAGGAACAGTTTGTTCGAACCTTTAGAAAAGCACAAATCATCACCAAATTTGTGCTTAAAATAGACAACATTCACATTATTTAAACCGTTGTGCGTTGACTTATTGACATTTAGAAAGTCAATTCTCTGTCTATGACTTTTTTACCGATAAACTAAACTAACTAAATGCTGAATGTAGTTTAGTTAGACATCGATTGGTGCGTAGGTTACATGGCTTGAAGCAATTATTTGAATAAAAGCATGTTCAATTGTGGGTTTAATGACAGAAATTCAAGAAAGTCTTTGTTTTGGTGGTGTTTTTATGATATTTCCTTCCTGTGATAATTATAGGAAAATTATAAATATTTCTTGTTGAAATAAATATGTTTTGATAATAATTTATGTTGCAAAAGTTGTCTTTAAAGTTATTATAGCTTACTGATTAAAAATTCCACAAAAAGGTTGAAAAAACAAAATTTTCAAATCCTGTAATGTAAAAGTAACGATAGTGGAACTGGAAACCGTAAAAATTGGGTTCGCTAACGGATAACTTCTTTACGTTTCAAATTATCGACCAGCGATTTCAAGACTGACATGTCGAAATCTATTTACCGCTCCTCGTTGAACATCTGAATACCCCAGATTATTAAGCTACATTTCTTAGACATATCCGTATTGTTTTGCTTTCTTTTAATAGAAGCTGTCAAAAGAGTGATGCAGAATTTGTTAAGAATTATCATTTTGCGAGTGCCAAGCGATTGAATTATAAACTATAAGAAAAAATATCTGGCACCAACAACCTTTTATTTTTTTCCCACTTGATAAATTCAGTGGTTTTAGTATCGGGATTATACTTTCAGACTGATGTTTGAGAAGATAAAGAATTTACAGAAGGTGCTATATTTCTAAAACAAGATAGAGTTTTTTGAAGCTGTGACCTTTTGTTTTCTTTATACGAGGGTTGTTCTCTTTCCGCTGAGCCTATCTATTGAGGCCCTTAAAATTTGCAACAAATTTTGTTTGACAATGGAAGCTAGTTGTTTACAAGTTTAATGACAGTGACGGTTGACAAATATACTGGAATATCTTAAAATGCATAAGCTTAAAGTAATCATTTTCGCAAGAAATCATGGAGTTCAACACAGAACATTATCGAGCTGTGATTTTACAGTTTTCGAGCTCCTAAGCCAAAAACAGCCGTTACCGAAAAGAATATTGGTCTTGTGCGGAACATGATTGAAGAGGACCGGCATGTTACTGTAAGGAGTATTCAAGCAACTCTAAAGATTGGTGGGCAAGCAATTAACGCCATTTTACACAAACATTTGAAGGTACGTAAGCTTTGTTCGATATATCAATATATCAAATTAATTATCATTGATATATCGATTTAATCGATATATTATATAAATCAATATATCAATTTAAAATATCGATATTTTTTTATTGGCAGTTTTATGTAATATTTTCATAGAATTCATATTTTGTTATTAAACGCATGAAAGTTTCTACGTATTTTAAATTATTTTCATTATGTAATCGCTATATGTTTTGTATGTATAACCTGAAAATGTAAAATAACGTTACAAAAAATGTTCCGCTACTTGAAAGGTTTTATATACTATGGCACCAGATTGAGCTATTGAAAGGTGATTAAAAGAAAACAGGATTAAAAAACTGAAAAGATTCTGAAAAAAAGTCAACAAGTATATGAGTATATCCCCAGAAAGTGACCGCGGGCGTTAAAAATTTGATTAATTTGGTTAACGTTGCATAGCAGTGGTATCATTTATCGATGACACAAGTAGTGGGCGACCAAGGAAAACCTCAGTTCGAGATGATTCTGTGTTAAGGAGAATAGGTCTGGCAGGCAGAAGTCTTAATTTCACCGAATTAACCAAACTGTGGTCCGAAGCTACTGGTGTAAGTGTGTGCACTTTCAGTGTGAGAGGGAGACTGCTTCGTTGTTAAAGCACGGAAGAAGCCACTGTTTTCCCAGAAGCAAAGAATCCATCGTTTGCAATGAGTCAAGGAACATCGGAACTGGACAGCAGAGGTGTGGCAAAAGGTACTATTTAGTGACGAATCAACCTTTAACATCAACAATCATGCTGGAAATACATATGTCACTAGATTTCCTGGGGAAGAATATTCTCCAAAATGTGTTCTTCCAACAATTATTAAGCACCCATCCTCCATTATGGCATGGGGTTGCATGTCTGCCCAAGGAGTTGGTCGCCTACATGTCGTCTATGGAATGATAAACGGCATCAAATACCTCGAAGTAATGCAATATAAGATGCTACCCAGTGGGAAAGACCTGTTTGGCGAAGAAATTTTTATTTTCCAGGATGATAACGCTCCTTGCCACAGAGCATAGATAGATTGAACTGGCCAGCACAATCCTCAAACCTAAATTTTATAGAGAACTTGTGGCAAAGGATATCAAACATCATATCTAAAAATAAAGCCTACAACGAAAACCGAATTAATCGAATCTGTGATTCATGCCTGGTTTCATTGCATTTCGATGAAAGAACTAGTAAAGCTGGTAAATTCCATACCTAAAAGATGCGATCTAGTCATCAAAAACAAGGGCTGGCCACTCAAATATTAAAATGAGTTTAAATTAAAATAATATGTCGTATAATGTTGGAGGTGTTTGCCTTGCATAATTTTTAGAAACTTTTTCGTCGGAATGAAATTTTTTTAGAGTCCAAATCTAGCCAACTATGATTAAGATAAAAACTGGCGTTTCAAGTTTCAAGTCATAGCAGTGATTAAGACTTTTAAATACTTTTTTGCTGCTATGACTTTACTTGAAACGCCAGTTCTTATTTTAATCATAGTTGGCTAGATTTGAACTCTAAAAAAAATTCATTCCTACAAAAAAGATTCATCTTAATGGCCTCTATCACTGGTAAAAGTTCTATACTAATGGCGTTATTAATAAAATAGTTATTTGGGTGGCTTCATGTAAAGTGTAACACACATATTATTAACTGGAGCTTTTTTGGCATTCAGTTTTGCATTTTGGGACAAACTTGGCGAATCTGCCCTTAATAACTGTTACAGAAAAAGATTACTTTAAAAGTATTGGTGCATTGCTCAACAATTGACTTTATAGGGCATTAAAGAAAAATACCTTAAGAAGTAACTCTAATAGTCAGAACAGAGGAGATAATGAAATCCTATTTTAGGTTTATTCCCACAGCCCGTAGGTATAAACTTACTTAGCCGTAAAATGTCAAAACTTTACTGTCTCCCAAAAATAGTCAGCTAAAGACTCAATTGTTTAGGTACTAACTCACCTACTGACCACCCCAAAACTGCTTTTCGGCCAAAAATTTAATTCATTTATCAGTAAAATTAAAGATTTAGAACTTAATGAAGGCAACATTTTAATTTCGTTCTACCGATGTTCATAATTTCCTGGGGTACCAATTCCACCAACTATTAAACATCTCAGGGAAATTGTAACGGACAATTTAGATCCTAAAGTAAGAGATGAATAGGTGGGTTTAACCAACCATGTCTCAGAAATGCTTTCTAATAGATGAAAAATTTTATTTCTTTTTTCATAGCTAACTTGTTAATGAGACACCGAATCTAAAACGAAAGCGCCGCATTTCCCTAGGAAATGGATTAGAAATGTAGATGATACTTTTGGTGTTTTTGATCACTCCAAAAGCAATATTAATGATTTTGTAATGTATTGTATTATATTATCTATAACTTCTTATACCTTTGCATTTGGAGGAGACCGTCATTAGTTGGGTGCCCAACGATAAATGGTCACAAGGGCTCGATACCGATCTCCACTCTGCAGGAAAATCCTGCCGATCGGTAGATTCGAACCAAGCATTAGCGCAACTCTACCCTGATGCTCTACCACTGCGCCATCATGGCATCTATGATTTTGTAAATGAACTAAATTTTCAACATTAAGTTCACAAACGGAATAGAAAACAATGAACAATTCCTATTTTCAAATACTTTAGTAATTAAAATTTTACAGGGCTTTTGACGCTCAAAAAATATATAAATGACGATTTTGTGACAGTACAATCAAAAACTTTTGGTACCAAATATACATTCCTGGAGTAATTTCATTAAAATTGTGTTAGCTCTTGCATCGATGCGGGGGTGTTTAGATTCGTTTCCATTTTGCCTATACCCTTTTCGTTACCTATTGAAAAATCACGACTTCTTGATCAATTAAACCCTCTTTTTCAATATTATTATGGATAATATACTTAATTATGTCATTTACCTTTAAACAAACAACAAAACCTTTATGTAAGTTCTATGTTGTTTAAAAAAATAAAAAACTATATCATTTCCTTTCTTATTCAAGACCCGCGAACCAAACCTATTTAGCACTCAAGCACTAGTAAGTATATGAATTCCGACTGTGTGAATTATGGCACGACAGAACAATAAATTTGCCAAAACGATTACATTTCTTACGTCGGAGATTCTGCCAAAATATATTTTTATTTTTTCATTAAATATGATTAATACTACCATAAAAATCTCAACGGGCTATTAAACATATCGAAGACGAAGTTTATCCTTAGCTTTTACCAAAGAAAAATGTATTTTAACCCTGTGAACCTAGCATCCTGAAGTATGTATAATTTAAGAAAAAAATAACAATTTGAAATTCTGTCCGAAAATTTAAATTTGGTGTCATCTGACAAAGCCAATAAAAACTATAACTTTCCCTCATATGTAAATCTGATCCTCAATCCAACCATAAAACTGTCATACTTAATGTTTTTACAACCTTTTTTGCGATTTTTATGATTATCTGAACCATTAAGTAAGTCAACGAGTAACCACTAGAGTACAATATCACTAAAAGCACATCATAATAAGAGGCTGATTCGGCATTGAAATGTAGTGTTTGTATTGTCTGTTATATGTACTGCAAACAGTAAATTATGTAAACAGTAAATTTTACTTTCGCCCGTTATTATTTGCTGTTCCAATGTGTTTTCTTTTTATTGGTTTGTCGGCTTTTCATATCTGCCTCATACTAATTTATGCCGATTCACATTTTAAGAGCGTACTGAAAGTTTCTTTTGTTTGTTCCTTGTAAATACTGCGTCGTGTTTACTGAAGCTTTGCGATTTTAGATTATCCTAAATGACTGATTTCTTACCTCTAATTTAGAGGTAAGAAATCAGTCATATAAAAATTCTTTCTTGTTTAGTCAAGAACATTTGTGATGAATCTGATATTTTGTGCTTCTCAATAGAGTATTTCGCCACCACTTGCTAAAATAAAATAAAGTTTATAACTCACTGGTAGTAAAATACCCAATTAAAAAGTAAAATTATACAAGAATAATTTACATTGGTAAAGTCATACTTTAACAATTAATATTGGAGTTCTAATAAAATACTATTTTCAGGTAAAAAACAACTTAAATTAAAGAAAAGACTACTTAAGCTTTGGACCAAGATAGAAATACAAAAATTGGACAAGTAGCACTTAAATACTTCGCTTCGTGCCTAGATTATTCATTTGTTACTGTGAAATATTTACCTCTGTATACTATTATTTAAATAATTCATAGTTTTGAAATACACGTCGATTGCTCTATAATACTTTCGACGGAGTTATTACATGTTCCAGTAACCACAACAAATATAATATACGAATGAAATACTCAGACCAAATACTATGGAAACTTGCCATTCCAATTCGGTTCCGCAATTCCGTTGTTGATCATTCAAGCAGACACTATATCAGCCACATCCTTCCAAACGAACTATTCTGTGTAGATATAGAATACAAGTATTAACGATCAACTGAGAATTTGTAGGAGGGAACCTTTTGTTAATGCTTTTCATTTTTAGAATAAAAATTTTATTTCACTGTTTTTTTATGACATGGAAAAATACTGGATATGCTTATAAAAACCAGTAACATGAAAATTTTATCTCAGTTACTAAATATTTTCTTATTATTTATAATATTTAAAAATGTTTTTATATCTTAAATAGTTGCATTTAAAAAAAATGTACTTATTCTCTCTCAGTTAGTATTATTATAGATATAAAACTACTTTAAAAATTTAATTTAACAGTAATTCTCATGTCAGCCTACCTTCCCTACTCTACCATTGTTTTGGTTTCCAATTATTTTCAGTTGCCGACTAAGCCATCCACCTGCCTAACTTTTGAGTCGTCTTGGAATCTGAGATCTTTCGTAATCACGACAATAAAATACCTAATTGTAAAATCAACTCAACTCTCGCTAATCTGACGTGGCAATACTACTACCATAAATAAACTTTATCGATTTTTATCAAAATTTTGAAGGTAATCTCTTAAAACCAATTTACTTTGAGGATGTATGCAATTAAAAGTGTCAATAAATCTCCAACTTTTTTGAGCTTAAAATTTTCATTCAGTCCAAAGTACGAGTAGTCTTCAAAAAACTAAATATATTTATTTTTGAAATAGAGTACGGTTTCAGAAAATTACGGAAAAAGAGTCAATAAGTGCCATTCTAAAACTTCTATTTAACATTCTAGAAGTCCTCAGAACACCTGTACATTCCAACCTACTGTCCCTACTGTCCCTACATTCGACAAGTTACTGATCGCATAGTGGAATTCTCAAAAAACGTAACATCAAAACCATCTTTGAACTCCTCCAAAAGTGTCACAGATACTCTTCAGTCAGATCAGGAGGCGTCTACAGTATCCCTTGTTCTTGTAGTTTAGTGTACATTGGAGAAACTGGTCGTTCAGTACACATAAGTATCTATGAATAAAAATGATGCTTGAAATCACGTCTTCCCTCACACTTAGCGGTTGCTCAACATCATTCAGGGCCGCATTTAGCTTCATGCCGCCCCTAGGCTGACCTAACATCTGCCGCCCCCCCTCCACTGACACCCCACCTACCGATCACCCACGCACCCTCCCCCGAAGTAGGTACCTACGTAAACAAAATAAACCTCAAGCGTATAGGCAAATATTCTTTTTTCTTCGTAACCATAACTACCTATGTTAAATTCCCAAGTCCCAAAACTTATTTACCATTAATTCTGACGTACAAATAAACTGCTATAAAAATATGCCACCCCCAAAAATTTGCCACCCCCAAAATTTGCCGCCCTACGCTGCAGCCTACTTAGCCCTATTAGAAATACGGCCATTACGTTACTGGCCATATGACCTTGTTTGAAAAATTATTGATCATTATCAATTCTCCTCATTTTTTCAAGTAGAAAACCTGTGAGGCTATTGAAATTCTCTAGACTCCTAACAACTTAAATCGTGACGTGGATTATCATCTGTTGAACATATGAAAATTTGGTATTGTTACTGGCTCTGCCGCTTCATACCTGACCAACCGTCATTTTCGTCTGATACGCTAAACCGGCTACAACCGTTATAACGTCGTCGATTTCTTCTATTTTTCTTCAAAAGGATTTGCCTATGGTTTGGTTTACAAGTTGAGTTACCGTGCCCTTATTCCCTTTGCTCAAAGAGTTTGGCCTCTGTCGTGGATCACACGTTGAATTATCGTGCTCTTTTATTGTCCCTTTTCCTCTTGATGAAGCCTGTTAGCAAAGTGGGCGAAACGTTGAGTTCTTCCTTCTCAACAATGACACGGTCCCAATCTGGAAAACCTTTTTTTTGAGACCGACATTGACCGTGGAAGTCATCGAATTCATTTCAACCTGAGACCTGCACTGATGCGGTTGTTCACTTCCCCTTCTACTTCGCCATTTCCACTGATGACTGCTCTTAGGTATTTAAAGTTTTGTGTTTGTCTAAGCACATTTCAATCTTTTCTGTTTCATTATATTAGATATAACCATGATCTTCGTATGTTTTCCATTTACTTTCATTTGATACTGTTGTAAGCAATTTTTACATGTTTGCATGTTGCTCTGTAGATCGTTCTTTGCTGTCAGGATTATGTCATCTTCCTGTTTCTAAAGTCTACATTAGCTACACTTATTCTGCTCTCTGCCATCCTAGTTATTTCGTTCATAACTACTACGAATAAGAGAGGGCTAAGCATACATCCGCGGCGTACTACTTTGATAACTTTGAATTTTTCTGAATATGATCCAGCCTTATTCGGACTACGTTGGTGGTATTTGCATATGGATTTTGACTGACTGCAATTAAATCATCGCCAACTCTTCTTGATCATTTATTATCACTAATTATTGCTACAACTTCAGAAGTGGGAAGTAAAAAAATAATTAGCAAACAAAAATTCAACGTATTTCAACACACCTACGAATCGTGGAAGTTAGTAGAGTAGGCGCTTCATTCGATACGTGTTGCCGCTGAAAAGCATGGAATCGAACGTTTGTAAGACGGATTAGGATCATGCTGGGCAGCCGACAAGTTCTGATCTCATTAGAGGACATCACAGTGAGGGCAACTGAGTCCCAAGGATGTCTTTAAGGTGGACGGTGGAGTGTTATCTCCACTCTTATGGTGCCTAGTTCTCGATGGGTTACTTAGAGAATTTGCCGAAAAGGGAATGTTTGATGTAGCTTACGCTGATGATCTCGCTATTCTCGCAACAAGAAAATCTCGCAGCACTCATACAGGGTGCACCTGAAACTTGCAGAATTTGTGTACCAAGCAAGGTCGCAGAGTTAATCCGTCTAAGACTGTGCAAGGGAACTTTACTGAAAGAAGACGCCTGCATGGTTTCAAGGAATGTGTGTATGTTATCTTTAATGCTAAGCTGACATAGAGGGTTTATGTGGAAAGATAAGCTCAATGGTCCATTGCCTGCCTCTGAAGCTGCAGAAGTTGTACATTACTATCGTGAGACCAACGATTACCTATGCTTCTCTGGTTTGGTAGATGGCCACTAGCAATTCCACCATAAGCAAAAACCTTAATTACTTTAGGTGTCTGCATTTCGTAAATACGCCACAGTTTTTCAAGTAGATGTCGTTGCTAGCATAGTCTGTGCTCAGGAGAATCTTCGTAGAAACTACTCGAACTTGCATATCTATTGCCTCAGGGCTGGTTCTAGAGTGCTGGCTGGTATTATGGGTACCTGAACATAGCAACACTGAGGGTAACAAAGAAACCGATTGTCTAGCCAAGACAGCCTCTTTATGGACCTGAATTGGCTCTGGGAATCTCCCGAGCGTTTCGAAGAAAATGATTAATCATTGGCTTGGAGGCCAAATGGCCCCTCACTGGATCTCGCAAGTAAGTATGAGACAAGTGAAACTTCTTATAAGGGCGTTTTCATCCAACAGTGTCCAGTAGATTGTTCAAAAAGTACGCAAGGATCGTTAATGACCAAATGTGCAAGATATGCAATTCCCCTTACATGTTCTGTGTGAATGCCCACCCTTATGACATTAAGATATAAGATGTTCAAAGCAGATTTACTAGAACCACAAATTATTAGAAAAATTCCTGGCTTTTGCTCTGGAATCTAGTCTTTTCAGGATAACTCAATGTCATGACAACTTAGGGCATGCAAGTATCGACAAAACCATGGAATATATTAAAGGAACCTGTTAGTTCTCAAATATTTCAAACAAAATTAAAAATTTCACTAGGACTCACTTCACTAGTTAAAATGCGTCTCTTATAGTTAATACTCCCAGCAAACTAAATAATATTCCCAAAGGTGATAAACCTCTCAATACTCAATAATTCAACGATGTGAGTAATGTAGGAAACTCGTATATAATGAACGTATTATTTAACAGTTATTAGGGAAGATATTGAAGACCTAGTTATTTAACGAAATAATTCATAGCTTACTAAAAGAATACACTATGTAAAATGAAATAAAATGCAACTGATTAAAAAACTTGTGGGTTGTAATTTTCCTAACGGTTAAAGTGTGTTTCAATTTTATCTACAGTGATTTTTCTATATTTCTTTTGTAAAACCCTGTACATCGTATTTACTATTCAGTCGAGTTTCTTCTGCCAAATTTTCGTATACAACAGTTCTCGTTAAATAACTTTCCAGTATCCATGGTATTAGAAATCTAAATTAGTTTTGAAGTTTGAATGGACGGTAACAAGTATCAGCGGTGAAGCGACAGTGTTCTTTTGAACGTTTTCATCTATCATTCCGCTGCGGTTGCTTTTTTGTTGTTAAGTTCATTGGACTTCAGTTTATATTACCCTTAGTGTAAATAGAAAAGTTCTTTAGGCTCGACCAACAATTAGGATGTTATGCTGCGGAATGCTTTGAACAAGCCCTTTAATTAAAGAAAATGCCACATCTCGAAAACCGTTTTCATTATCTAGTTGCCTTAAAACTCTCCGGAAACCAGATTTCGTTCCTTTTAGGTTTTATTTTCGTAATAAAGGCAGCAATATTAAGCAAAACCTTTTTACATGTCGCATAATAGGTTTATTTATTAGACAATACCACAAAATTGCGAAAACGAAACAAAATTTAAATTCACACTACGAAACCTGCATTATCCTAAAATCTGAGAAACTGGAAAACAAAACAAAAACGTTATATTCGCTTCTTTAAACCGTCAGCCTTCATTTATCTTCGGCCAACAACTCTAATTGCTGCTATTATTTTAGTTGACGTGGCTTTAAATTTCCTTTTTGTTCGTTCTTATCAGTTAGTTAGAAAATTGTGTTTTCTGGGATTTTTTAAAGGTTCAGGGATGACCTTCATACTAATATGTAAATATTTCTAATTTAACTTAAAATATACTATAATGTGTCCATAAATATTAAGCTTTTGTTGCGATATTCCTTACACCTCACCCGTAACTTTATAAATTATTTTTTTCTACAACAGTGAGTAAAGTAACCAGCTGCAATCTGATTTATTTTTTCGCCATTTAGAGTGACCTTTGAATTTGCATTCTTTTTACAGGTAATATGGTTTTAAATTTAAAAATAAGTGTTTAGTTGAATAAACTCCGACGCAGAGTTTAATCTGAATCACAATAAAACGAAACCGATTATACTTTATTCAGTCTTAAGGGTTGAACTTTACCCATTTTTATTAAATTTAATTATGTTTTCTTTGTAACACTGTTCTTATAGCATTATTTGGTTTTGGTTTTTTATTTCAAAAGCAATGTGAAGAAGCATAGAACGAGTCTAGTGGCAACTTTCAATATCTTTAAAATCTTACAAATTCTTATTGCTGTAGGTAATAGTACATTCTTCAACTGACATGTCATGATAGCTATTACTCAATGAGGGCGAATCTTCCAATACGAGCCGAAGGCGACTGTCGTAATTCACCGGAGTGGATAATAATAATACTTAGTAACCATAATCTTAGTTCTTTACCTTCTTTTAACATACAAAGAAAGAGAAGCATGTGAATGCAATGACAAGAAACTTTTTAAATAATACAATACAGTCTCATGTTTTCTCAATTATGTAGGTAAATTAGGAAGATTTCCCGATAAAGGCACATTTGATTTGCGTAAGCCCCACTTGCCATCACGATAATTGCATACGATTGCTGAAATTGTTTAGGTATTAGAGAGGTAGGTATCTGTCAAATCTCTTCACGCTGGCTTCTTTGTGTGACTATTATGGAACTTAGAAATAGCGTTTGCCATAAAAAAATTCACGTAGGGACGTCGACCATTAGAAATCCATGGGAGAATAAAAGCTATCTATTGTGACTGTAGTTATTTTTACGCGTGTGGTGAGTATCATGCGTACTCTAAGGAACTAGGCTAAGAACCGATCTTGTGAAAAAAGTCTTCATATTAATGAAAGTTCTCCTGGCTTTCTCGATTTTTACCGTATTTCCTTTTTTGGGTTGCACTTGCTTGTTGTAGCTTCCCCACCAATGGTCAGATTTGCATTCAGATGTGTTCTTGAGAATATTGTTTTGTCTTGGTTCTGTTGAGATCATGTTTTGCAGGTAAAGTGTCTTGTCTGCTGGTATGGCATATCTGATGTTATTGATTATTATGTCATTTATTTTGATGCCACCTGAAACTTCATCTAGTAGACGTATCCCGATATCTCATGGCCCACGACATGCACGTTGCATTTGTGAAAGAGTGAGATGGAAGTCTAATAGTGAAACCTAAAAACATGCGGCACTCAGGAAAAAGGGCGTGAAATTTGAAATTGTTATCCTTATGAAATTGAAAATAAATACATTTATTAGCTGCCACCTATATTGCAAGTTTCTCAGCTTATTATAACATAAAGATAGGTTTTAACTAATAATATTTTTTTCATATTTTGACTGATGGAACGAATTTTTTTTAGGTTGAGTAGTAGATGCGTTTTCTCTTTCTGTACTGAGGGCCATGAGATATCGGGATGTGTCTACCTCCGAGTACAGGTTGATGAGTAGTGAGGAGAGCAATTCAATAATTGTGTTTAGCAATTACAGTTAAATATTTCGATCTTGATCTCCAGAATATGTGCAGCAAATAGTGCGAGTAGGTATACATGAATATTTATCTTTTAATGTTAGATCGAAAATGAACTGTAACAAAATGTGGCAGATAACGTATCCGTGCATGGTTACTGGATAATAATGCAAATATAAAATAAAAAATTTGCAGCTTCGCCATTGATAGAAAACCCTGAATAATGAAATCTACAGTTTTATGACTGGGCACAACCTGCAAGTTACAAGTTATTACTCAACGGTGTTGAGTGTTGAGTTGATTATTTAACAGGAACTGCATATACAGAAGAATTATAGAACTCATAGACTAAAACCTATTTTTGAAGTTTATGCAAGCATTTGCTCCACCCCAATCAATTATCCCATAAGATAATGAGGATTGGATTAATGCCGAATAGAATTCATAAGGATGTTGTAAGGAATTCTTAAATATTTCTATGTATTTTTTATTAATAATATGTTATATTTATTTTAATGAATAGAAAACACAACAAAACTCTCATTCCATGAATATCTAATTTTTTTAATAATATATTAAAATTTATAACCCTGGCTAAGTCCAAGAAAACAGCAATGAGTCATTAAGTGCGCGATAAATTTTATCAGTTAAAAGTGCTATTTAATGAATTTACACCGAAATTTGTGGGTTTAGTATTCAGTGATTCATTAGCTAAATTCCATAACCTTCTAGAGTTATTTTGATTTGCAGCAACCTTCCGTTTAAAATATATATTTTTTGCATTACGAATAAGAATTGAAATTTATCGTTTATGATTTTGTAAAGCTATCTCAATAGGAATATTGTTGGATATTGGACGAGTACATTTGTTATCAAGGGTTTCCGTTTCCGTAACTTTTTCTCGATATACAATTAACGGTTTTATTTTAAATCCTATTGATTATATGCAGATTCCAAAGATCTATCAATATCATCTCTTTCGAAGTTGCTTCAATTTCAGCTACATCTCTTAATTTTCTGCGGTTAGCTCGCTCATAATTAAATTTCGGTATATAACAACGTAAGATTATTTGTATTGTGATCAAAACCAATAAATAATTTCTTAATAATATAAAATTGTTAACTACAAACATATTAACAGTATTTTATTATTCGTTATGACCAAAGATGTTTTCTTAACCAGACCATCACGAACCGTACACAATGGGTTTTGCTTGATCGTTTAATTTAAAGTGGCTGTTTTTAAATCAAAGTTATGTATTCGCTTGCAACTGTATTTGAGTAACATGCTGAATAATACATCTGGATTAAACTACTGAACTTATTTTCTTTCATAAGAAAAACTAATACTTTGAGGATTTATTATTCCATATAACTTTCTTAAAGAGTTTAATAATAGAAGCAATAGATAATAAGATTAATGAATAGCTTCCATTCGTGTTTGAAGAGTTTACGCCAATATGTACTTTATCTCACTATTCTAAAAGTAAACTAAAACTGCCCGCGTCAAAATTACAGTACAGAGGTTAATAAATTGAAAGACAGTTTGTCATTTTTGCGACCAAGTGTCACCAGAAAAGGTGTTCTCTAATTCATTTCGATGTATTACATTTAAATGCTGAGTTCTAATGTTTATCTATCAATGTTAACCTACATCAATGTAATGGAAAATCGTGTCAGAAAATATATTACCGCATTTATATCTATTTGCTCTTTGTTTTTACTTTTCGCGAACTTCAAGAGCTTTGAGAGTTTTAATGCGTGGGTGAAAAATGCGGCTGTGGCAGTGCATAAAACGTAAACAAAAACTGTTACGCCGGAAAGAGTTTTACTGTTGGTTTAACTTAAAGTAACTTAAAATAAATGATTTATAGCTTTAATACTGAAACGTGTTGAAATCTTCCTTAGAATCTTATGGCTAAAGCAAATAGGCATGGGATGCGCTGCTGCGAAATAAATTTGTTCTGGGAATAATAAATGAGGCTATCCGAAGAAAGTTTTTTGTAGAAGAATGTTCTCATTTATAAAAGCAGGTAAAGCAGTACAAAACAAGAGAGCAGCAGACAGTCATGGCAAATTGCTAAGCTAAGTTAAGTAGGAAATGTAAATAAAGTTTCAGAAAGTAAAATAAGTCAGGAAAGAAAGGTTCATATTTTAGAAGTAGATATTTTTACAGGTACACCGGATATAATATTTTACGGCATTTTGAATTATGTATGGAATTACACACGTTATATTTAAAGAAAAAAATTCATCATCATCAACAATTTCGTCTTATCAACATTCTATCGGTCAAGCTAGGTATCCCCTTCATTTTTTTTCTATATCATAAATTTGGTTTTAACCCGATGGAACCTTTAATGTTATTATGCAGAGCAAAAATGTCTTTTAGACTATATTCTTCGTAAGTACTCAATAAATGACAAATACATTTTCTATTAAAACATACTTCTAACTTTTTTTCGATGTAAGGTGATTGATAAATCCAAAATATGCGTATTTTCATTTATATTAGTTGTAGGGTAGGTCATATAATTTCTTTCAACCTTTTATTACTTAAATATTATAAATTATAGGTAACTTAAATGAGAATACAGGTTGCTTTAACTTCCTGCTTAAAGATGGGTATAAAATGACAGTACAGCAAAAAAATTATTCTCTTTAGTCTACTGAAAAAATTATTATGTTGGATAATTGAGCAATTATAAACGAAATCAAGCTTTCAAATTCTTTAACAAAAAGATGCAAGGATTTAAAAATACAATAATGTGCAAGTATATAGTATAATTCCCGCTATTCCCTTGCGGGACATAGGGTTTGAATGTATTCATTCCATGGTGTTCTGTCTGCGGCTAGTCTTTTCAATTGATTGATGCTTTGTCTCGTCTCGGTTTCCACTGTGCGTTTCCAGGATGTTCTTGGCCGCCTCTTTTTTCTTTTGCCTTGAGGGTTCCATTCGAGGACTATTCTGGCAAGTTCTTCTCTAGGTCTTCTTAAAATACGTTATAGCCATCCATGTTTACGCCTTTTGATTTCTGTCGCAATTTCTTGTTGTCCTGTTCTGCTCAGTAGTTCTGCCTTGCTGATTATATTGGGGAACCAGATTTTTAAAATATACCTTAGACATCTGTTTATAAATGTTTGTATCTCGCGTTGCACTTTATTTGTGCTGTACCACGACTCACACCCGCACAATAACACCGGTTTAACTGTTGCATTAAATACCCGTTGTATTTTAACACTTTCAATAATTCCAGTTGAACTCCAGATATCTCTCATTCTGGAAAACACCCCTCTCGCTTTGATGATTTTTTTCTGTATATCGAGCTCTGTACCACCGTTTTCTGTTTACTCCCATCCTAGATATGAGAAATTGTTCACTTTTTGTATTAGGTTGTTGTCTATCTGACGTGTGTATATTGTTGTGCTATTTACACTTAGTAGTTTTGCTTTTTTTTATGTTGATTCGTAGTCCCACCTTCTCTGATTCTTCTTTTAAGTTCGAGAGCTTGGTTTGAATGTCTCGTAGTCTGCTTCCTATTAAGCACTCTAGGTCTTCTAGTGCCTCGGTCAAATTCCATTGTATTCCTACGCCTTGTGTTGTTTGAAGAAATATGTGATCTATAACTACTAAAAATAGTAATGGCGAACGGATACAGCCTTGCCTTACACCTATGGTGGTTTCAAATAGTTCTGATGTTTATCCATTGTGCGACACACAACATTTATCCCCAGTGTAGCTCAGTTTAATGAGTCTAATTATATTAGTTGCTCAGGGATTCCTATATTTGCCAGTACTACTCAGATTGCTTCTCTGTCTACTGAGTCAAAGGCACGTTCATAGTCAATAAACAATTTTAAGAGTGTTTACCTTATCCATGAAACTACCACCTGCTCTGAGTCCAGCTTGTTGGTGTCTTAAATACTTTTCCACGTGCTGCGATATTCTGTTTAATATAATTTTGTAGAACATCTTGTTTGCAATACTTAAAAGATTTATAGCTCTCCAGTTGTTGCATATGGTGAAATCACCTTTTTTAGAGATCTTGATTATTACCCCAATTTTCCAATCGTCTGGGAAAGTTTCTTTTTCCCAAATGTTTGAAATTAATGGGAGGAGGATATCGGCTGTTACTGTTGTATCTGCTTTCAACATGTCGGCAGTGATTTGGTCGAGTCCTGGTGATTTTCCGCTTTTTATACCTTGTATTGCCTTTACTAGTTCTTGTTTTGTTGGTGGATCAGTGCTTATATTTAGTTCTCTAGCTTTATTATGTGATGGAGTTTGAAATTTTTTGATTGCAGTGTTCATTATTTCTTTAAAGTGCTCTCCCCATCTTTTCAATTGATGTTCATTTGACGTTATTAGGATTCCATTTTTGTTTTTTACTGGTTTATCTAATTTTACTTTTTGTTTTCCAGCTAGTTTGTTAATCATTCTGTACAATTCTTTGTTGTTTTTCGCGTCTGCGGCTCGTTGTGCAGCTGTGGTCTTATTTTCTATATAGCGTTGTTTGTCTCTTTTTATTTTCTTTTTTATTTCCTTGTTAGTTGGTCTATATTGCTCTTGTATTTCTTTTCTTTTATTCTCCTCTTGTTTTTGTAGCCCCCTTATTTTTAAATGTTTTCTTTGTTGTATTGTGGTCAATGTCTCTGATGAGATACACTCTGCTCGTTATACTTTTTGTATTCCTAATGTTTTCTTATTGCTCTAATAAATGCTTGCTTGCATGCTGTCCATACTTCCTCGACACTTGAGTTGTAATTTAGGGTTTTCTTTGTTTTTCTTAATTCTTTAATGTAGAGTCTGGTTCTCTTAATCTATTGAAATTGAATTGTATGTTATTTATTTTGTGAACTTTGTTTTTGGTGGATTTGAAGCTGGCTTTGATTTTTCCAATAAGCAGATGGTGGTCGCACCCTATATCTGCCCCTCTTTTATTACGGACGTCTAATAGACATTTTTGCCATCCCCTACTAATGCAGATATGGTCTATCTGATTTTGTGTTTTTCTATCTGGTGACACGCAGGTAATCTTGTGATGTAGTTTATGTGTAAACCTTGTCTCTCCGATCGTTAAGCCATGTAGTGCGCATATATCAATTAGTAGCCCCCATTTTCGTTTTTTTATCCGCAGCTTTGTTGTCCCATTATGTGTTCTATGAGTAAGTGCAAGTACAATGGTACAAATAAACATTAGAAAAAAAAGTTAGATGCAAAAAGGGACAAGACAGAGTAACCTTATATCACCATTACCAATTATTGCAGCTCTAATGCAATGATGCAGAAATTAGAATAAACAAGAAATGCACTTGCACTATTGGAGTCCTTAAACGTGCAAATTAGACAATTGGCACATTTGAAATTGTAATTAACATTTAAATTGCAACAAGCGTTCGTTCAAAAAGAGAAGCATATTTTCTAAAAAATAAATATTCTCCACAATTCCTCTAGTTTAATTTGCAAGATATGTCCTGTTATCACAATATTTCAGTTCATTTGATAAAAAAGATCCAGGAGTGGTCGACTAAAGCGCGGATGTCCTCCGCTCGGCGGGTGGCTTACCCAGTCACTGAAAATAATTAGGAACCGAAACACAGTGGTGAAGGACGGTATATGGTTGTCGAAGGCGAGGTGCTTACCACATCACCTCGTTCGAATAGAGTACGAAACAACCGGATATGAAAGCATCCGAGGAGGGCTTAACCCTTCATGTTGCATCGGAAAGTGTAACCAGTTATTTTTACCTTGATAAGAAAGATATTTAAATAATGCACTGCCTGTCATATCTAAAAAGTTTTTCTTGCATGTAATTCTCTCCAATTTTGTTTCGATTTAATTACAATTTCCATTTTGCATACACTAATCCATTCTGAATTATATCAAGTCTTTTGCAATCGACTTTGCACCGTGAGGTTTTGCTATTATAGTTTCGTAAATTAAATCAATATACCTGCTGTATCTGTTACTTCCAAACAATTTCCCTCATTTTTTAAATAAATAAACACTTGTCTGTTTTAAAGTGTATATACCAGATATTTCCACGATATTACAATATTCCATACGAACCGGATTGCTAATAAAAGGCAATTAGAAGTAAATATTCAGTATTTATTTCAAAATTTGGTTGGTAATAAATGAGAGTGGGTTGTACTAATAAAATAACTTCGGGTTAACTAGAATTCCTGTACGAAACAACGGTAATTAAAAATAAGTACCTTAAATTATAAAGTACAGTAATTAACCGGTCTGAGATCTAATGGGTGGTTCGGACGGTACAAATTATTACAATAAATTTTCAACAGATTTTCAGCTACAGTTTAAAATTACTGTTAGGTAACTACCTAAAATATCGGAGAAGATATCAAATATTAATATTTATTAGAGAGTTATAAAACTACCAATAACTGATTTGATGAACTAAAATAATAATAATTATATAATAATAAAGGATAAAACCCAGAACCGTCACAGTTCAAATTTTATTTGTTAATTAAATTACGCTTATCTAGAAGAAGCCACGACAAATTTTACCAACATTGCAGTGAATATTTTAATCAATATGTGGTTTAATACGGTAGGTTTAGAAAATGTGCGTTGTTTTGTTTTATGGCGCTGATATTATTTAATTTATATTTGTATATTAACGGTATTTATAGTGGATACTTTTATGTAAGTTGATTTAGAATCGCCATAAGCATAAAACATGTTTCATTGAGGATTTAGAATAATCGAACAAGAAAATGATTAGGTCAAGACGAAACACTCACTCAGTTCCTTTCAATTCCTTTGCTCATTATTCACAAATTTTAATATGTTGCATGAAAATTATACTTTAACAGGATTTAGTGGAAGTATTTAAATGCTTCTAATAAATCTATAACAATATAAGCACCTAAATATTACAGCTACGGTCCCATGAACGTTATTTTAAAAAATTTACATAATATTAATTTTAATTGGATTCAAGTTGAATACACGTGCAGCTTCAAGTAAACGATTTAATATTACAAAAAAAAATCACTTTAACTCAAATTTTTAGAATGCCATGCTACAGCTTTCCCTGATACAGAACGAGATTTCCACATGTTTTCAGAAAAAATGCAGAGAGATAAAAAATTGACTTTTGTCCAGGATTACACTATCTGTGGCAAAACTTTTTGTTGTAGTTTGTACGGTTGGAAGGTTATCAGTACGGACTTTGAAAAGTAAATGCCTTTTCCAAGATGTTTCGTAGTGTTGGGAATTCGTTGCAGATTACGCGGTCGTTTTTTACTGAACCAGTGCAAGATTATCCTAGGACGATTGTAAGGTTTCAAAATCTTTATCATATTCCTGTACTAATATCAGGTTACCAAGTGTGTGAATAAGATTGAGAAAAATATATTTACCTCAAAACTAAGTTGCGTAACAAAATTTTGATAAGTGGTGTGTCAATTTTTCCTACTGTGTATATACGAGTTTCAAACTCCTTAATATAAACTATTACCTACATCACATTACCCAAGTTCAAATGTAGTTAAGGTTTTAAGTTTAAGTGTATGGTTCAAGTTTTTAATATGTTTTAAGCGTGAAGTATTCCCAAAAGTAATTACGAAGAATACTTAAACTCCTACTTTACCGTAACATCAAGTCTATACATCGTAGTTTTATTATTTATCTTCCAGACAACGTCTATTGCAAAACTTTTTCGCCAACTCTAGGAGAATATTATACGAAAATGGAACAAGTATTAAAACGTACCTGAATTAATCAAACTCAAAATTTTCCATATTCAAGAAAAGGAATGTACGAAATTGTATTGAAACGTTCCCTCGCTTCTAATGAGTTACATTCATAAATAACACTAAATCGGTTTAATTTATTTATACTCGCTGAAGTCTCGTACCCGACACGCATATTTAAATATGAAAACTAAGGTTCCTACCCCATCCCTATGTATCCAACTTCTCTTTTCAGTTTGCGCCAACTGGCTACATATCAAACATCAGATGCAAATTCCTGCATTAGCCCTTGGTTTAATGCAAGGCATTAAAGTATTTTTAGTAGGGAATTTCTGAATATAAATTAAGGCCATTACACACTCGCTGTTAAGCTTGAAATATTGCAGAAAAGTACTTCTAACTATACAATATTTTTACTCAAGGACAATTTTAACGCCGTTATAAATCATTTTTTAGTATTAAGGAACTATATCATACCGCGTAAATTCATACTCGTTAAGTTTTTTATGATAATATTAAAACAGTTGCACTTGACTTGACGTATCATAACATGAGCTTGGTTATTACATCAACATTTGATAATGTTGCCAACTTGACAGTCACAAGCACAGACAACTCGCTTGATAAAAAAAAACTTCTCGGACTGAATCCTTAAAATTTAAAAGAAGCTAAAAATCTCTAGGTGTAAGATCTGGTGAATACGGGGGATAACTGAGGGTTTCAATTCCTTTTTCTAAAAAAAAAAATCGGTAACAGTTTGAGCTTTGTGCGGGGATACGTTCTCCCAATGCAAAATGAAATTTCCACTACTCAGATGAGAATGGAGTCTGTTCATCTCCGGAAGCAAACCTTTACGCAAAAGACCACGTGTACATATATTCGCTAGTTATCGTATGACCCCTAAATTTAGATTGTGATAAAATTACACCTGCTTTATCCCAAAAGATGGCATAAAAAATATTATTGTTTGATGGCATTTGCTTGAATTTTTTTTGGGAGAGAGTATATGATTGTGGAGTTTGGTGTCAGGATTGAAATACGGTATCCAGGTTTCGTCCATGGTTTGATAAATGTCGAAGTGAGACATGTTTTTCCCCACAGAAAATATGTGGGGCATCCAACGTGCACTAATCTTGCTAAACTTCAAATGATACATTAAAATTCTTCCTCTACGCTAAAATTCCTAAAATTCCCTGTAATTTCCATAATCTTACACCGAAAGAAAATATGTGAAAAGAAAATATTTAAATTTTTCAAATGTTATAACATTTTTGCATTTAATCTACTAGTACTTTCTGAAATAGAACCAACGATATATAATTCTGGTATGCATCTTGTAGGTTTAGATCCGCGCCTCTAAAACCAGTTTCCTCTAAATATTGTAATAATTTTTGACGGCTACGGCATCTAAGGCTTTGGGCAAAACACAAAGAAAAAATATGCCATTTTCTAAGTAGTTTAATCACACAGCTTAAATAACCAATGCAGTTTTTTTTTTATTTAGTTTGCTGAAAACTAACCGTCTTTCAGATATAATATCAAATTCTTAGGTAGATACCTATTTTAATTTTAAGTATATTATATATCATTATTAAATATTTTAGCTAATTTCTAATTGTAGAAAATGTTATGTACAGTGGATGGCCATTAAATTAAAAATTTTGTTCAGTACAATATACACAAAAAACAATATCTTAATGTGATAAGTGATAAATTAATACCTCAAATGAAAGAGTGTTTTCCTAATAATGGTATTTTGATGCAAGATGAGGCCCCTTGCAACACTGTTAAGGTTCTGATTAAACATCTTACTGAACAAAATATTTAGTTCTCGATTGGTCGGGTAATAACCCAGATGAGTCCAATCGAGAATGCTTAGAAGAAACTGAAAGATTTGATTAGTTCTAAGAATGTTACTACCAAGGAATCCCTTATGGAACAAATAAATGATGTGTGGCAGTTTAGCAGCGAAATTAAGGAATTAATAGACTACTGCATAACAACTATGTCTAGGCGAACTACTGCTGGACTAAATACTAAAGTGTTCATATTATTATCTAAATATTAAGATAATTATTTAATCGCCATATACCAGTTCTGTATCATTTAGTTTGATGTTAAATTACAGTAACTATTACACTACTATTTACTACTGTTCAATTAAACAATTCCTAATTCAATGACTACCTACCTACTGTAGTTTGAAATAGCGATTATATCATTACGTTTAGATAATAGTTTTACTATGCCAGGTTTAAACAACTCTGGGAAGTATCCAGTATCGATTATTTTATTAATTAAAAATGCAAAAGCTACATCATTTGAGATCATTTTTAACATGCCGTTGTTTTTTAGTTTAGAAATTATAATTAAAATTGCTTCTTCATTAGCAGGTCGAAGATAATTACGTAAAGTAACTGGTAATTTGGGTGGGATATCTCAAAGTATATTAATTTTAATAACAAGTTTATTTCCAATATTAATAAAAAATTATTGATTACCTATAGGTATTCGGTGCTATGTTTATATTACTAGTTATACTGCCAGAATTTGTTTTAATTTCTGAAATATAATAGTTTTTATATTTCCTTAATTTCTTTTCATGTTTAGTTAGTTTTTATTTATACTTATTTATACTTTAAATTCATTTTTAACATTAATCTCAACAGGACTTTTTGTAACTTTCGACGCATGATATCTCTTCTGTTAATAGAATTTACTAACCCATTTTACCCACGTTTTTCTTTCCCTATCTTTATGTATAATTCTTTTATGACGCTTGTAAGATTTTATGGTACTATTCAGGACAGGACCCATAAAAGTATGTCGTAAATTCGAAAATTTGTTCAGAATTCGATCTTTCGATATAAAGATAATTTCTCATTCTGAATAACTTTTCTTAGTAAACTTTTGCCGTATCATAAACAAAAAGTGTACTTTACCTGAAAAGAAAATAGTTTTCGCTTCAATGTCAAGGCCGACTTGTTTTTCAAAAACTGAAAATATTCTTAAAATTCTCTACAAACCAAGCAGGGCTTAATTCCACAATCTTAAAATAAAATTCAAAATTTTTTAGTCCATCGCACCTATTGTAACATCAATCCTGGGACACACTGTATATTATATGAGCTGTCGATTTCATAAATCAGTATATTTTTTCATTTTAGTGATACGTAATGCTAAACTGAAATATTACGATATTAACAATATTACCGTTCTCATTACAGTCATTACCGATTTACAAGAGCCAGAGTGACGCAGTGATAAGAGCGTCAGGCTAGCGTTACGTTAGTCCTCGGTTCGAATCTCCCAATGGATAGGATTTTCCTGCAGTCTGGAGAACGGTATCGAGACCTTATGGCTATTCGTTGTTGGAAATCAAATTAACAACGCTCTCCTCCGAATACAGGCCGAACCACTTCTGCTCCAGAGAAGACTTACTAGGCAAAAATACCTAGATGGTTTTCCATTGCGTTCCCTGGGAAGCGATAGGGTATTTTCAATGGTTGGCCTGGGAATCGAACAAGGGCCATTCCTCTCAGTGGTTAGACGCATGCTATGATTACTGCATAATACTCTTACTAAATTAAAATATCACAATCTTACAAGTAATTACTGTCATCATTACCCATTAACTTTTCTCAGCTATCTTTCAAAATATTCTAGTATTGTCGGATTATTTTTTCGTTTTAGTGGTTACTACGTATTACTAGAGCCCGTGTGGGGTTGTTAGTCCTCCATCGGGCGCCTCCCCAGGTGGTGGATCTGGGAATGCCTCCCAGATATAGGTGGCATCGGGGAAACGAAATACCCGGAGCGGACCAAAACTAGCATGACACAGGGTAGCAGCTGTGGCATTATCAATCCTAGGCCACTGAAGAATGACTCTGTTTAGAAAATTCGCAGGTGGTGGTTGCATCCTGATTTAATCGGCTGGGAAACTGCGGTGCGGTAAGCAACGAAATACTACCGCACTAGGTATATATCTTTCCCGCCATGTCCGTGGCACCCTTTAAATGGGGAGACGGTGCAAAGAATCTTCGCGTCAGCCAATCAAGGCAATCGTCTTAGTTTATACAAGAACAAAATTAGAGTGGCAACATGAAATGTGTGTATGTGTAGCTTATTTTAAGCAAGGAGATTGGACAACGTTACTCAAGAAATGAAATGGCTGAACATCAACATATTAAGGCTAAGTGAAGTCCGATGGCCAGACTCCGGGAATTGCACAACTGAAAACGGAATATTCTATTACTCCAGAAATGATGGCAAAGATCACTACAAAGGAGTCGGAATCATATTAGACAAACTGACAAGTCGATAATATATTTCATACCACACTCCGACAGAATTATGATGATCAAACTCCAAAGAAAAACTGGCAAAATGAATCTGATTCAAATTTATGCTCCCACAGCCGATAAAAGTGACGATGAAATAGAAACATTTTATGGACAGCTCAAATACATCTTGAAATTGACGAAGAGACGCGACATAACAATTGTAATGGGCGATTATAATAAAGCATGTCCGGGAAATAGAGAGACAAAATGAATTCAAACTGTATTTTATTGTGTTAGAACATAAAACTCTTAAACTAACATTTTAAATAGTCTAACATTTCCTCTTGTCAGTTATGTCACACATGGCCCCCTGAACTCCTTTGTATAAAATTTCACGAATAACTTTATATGCATGGTCCATGACAGCTTTTCCCGATTCGCTAGAAACCTCCTAGGCTATTTTCTTCCAAACAAGTTTAAAAGATCTAAGATTTTTGGGTGTCTTGGATCGCTTTGAATACCTTTGTTTACACAATGCCAAAACATTTTTAATTCCTCTTGCCTGAGGAAAATTGCGTGAGTTTTCTGTTTTAGGTCCAAATTCAATGCCTTCACTGGTCAGGCAGTCGGTAACAATTTTTGAATAATGGCAGGTTGCCCAAATCCGGTCAGAATAAAATTTCGCCGTGATTGTGATGTTTAAGGATAAAAGGAATCAATCTCTTCTTTATACAGTCTTCAATATAAATTTTTCCTGTGAGAGTTCTAGTAGAAGTGCAGGGTTTGAAATTGACCATTTCCATCAACAGCCTGCCGAATCAAGTATTATACGGAAATTTGGATACTTTTTTAAATTTATGTACATATGCCAGTTGTTTATGGTTTGCTGCATGTAGAAACGTACGTCCACATTGTTCAGAAGGGTTTAAGGCTATATAGGTTTAATCGTCGATGCAGTTTTAACATCACCATTGCAATGATTTTCAAAATATTGAATAAAGCACTTTGCAAAACACTCGTTTTCTTTACGCGGCATTTTTCAGTTTGACATAATATATTAAATTTGTTTTTACCCATGGTTACTAGATAAAAATGCCTATCAAAACCACCTACTAAATTATAAGTAACTCCAGTAAGTTATTCACATTTCCTACAAAGAGGTATGTCTCCCGACTTCCCGGACATGCTTTACCAAAATAGTAGAAGGAGGTCATGAGGACTGCGTGCGCAGATTTGGACTGAGTCAAAGTCACCGGTAATGAAAAAGCTCGAGAAATGGGTATATTGAAAGACGACCAAGATTATTGACCTAAAAGCGAAGCTAAACTTATGGCAACAATACATAATTAAATTATTTCAAGATCAAAGAGCACATCAATATAATGATATCGAATCAGAAGGCGCACAGAAATCACAAGGGAAGAAGTAAAACGTGCCATAAAGATCGCAAAATCCAGTAAAGTAGTGGGACCAGACGAGGTACACTGGGAAGTCTTGAAACTCTTGGATGAACATTCAGTCACTGTTATAGTAGAACTGTTCAATTTATAGAACAGGACACATTCCTCGGGAATGATTTCTCTCCACGTTTGTTCATATACCAAAAAGGCCTAGAACAACTAAGTGTGATGAACACAGACACATAAGCCTAATCTTTTGATAGTTTTCTTGAGGATCATACACAACAGAATTAACAGTAAATGTGAAGCAGACGCACCAGACACACAGTTTGGGTTTCGTAACGGGATGGGTACCAGAGAGGCCATTGTTGCTTTGAATATCCTGCCACAAAGATGCCTGGATACTAACCAAGATTTATACATTTGTTTTGTATTGACTACAGCAAAGCATTCGACAACGTGAAGCATGAAAAACTTTTGAATATACTCCAAAGACTCAACATTGACCATCACGACATACAGATAATAGCCAATCTTTACTGGGGACAGACTGTCAAAGTAAAATATGATAATAACCTGACAGATGAAATCAGTATCCAGAAAGGAGTTACACATCAGCATCTATTCGGAATGATTGCGAGTAGCCTAGAAGATCTGAAGAGGCTGATAAATAAAGTCACAACATATAGCAAAGAATATGGTCTACCTATCAATATTAATAAAACAAAAATGATGGTGATTTTTAAAAGGAATAACAATGTAGGCAATATTACCATTGGCAATAAAACGACGGAAAATCATCATCATTTCAAGTACCCTGACACTATGATTAATCAGAATATCACGCACAAGAACGAAATATTGCCAAGAAGTGAGCAAGCCAGACAATCATTTATTAAACTCAGAAATCTACTAACAGCTCAGAATCTTTCACTGACTTTAAGAGATAGAATGGTCGGATGCTATATGTTTCCCGTGCTATTAAGTGGTCTTGAAGAATAGACTTTGAACACAGAAACCACAAAGAGGTTAGAATCGTTTGAGTTCTGGGTATATAGACGCATGTTGAAAATTTCCTGGATGGATCGCATTACAAACCAACATGTCCTAGAGAGAATGAACAAAGAATTGGAGGTGCTATTCACCATCAAGAAGAGAAAGCTAGAGTTCCTCGGACACATTTCACGCTAGGGTAAATACGGAATTCCACAGCTTATCATGCAGGAAAAAATAATTGGACGAAGAAGCGTCGGGCGACGAAGGATTTCCTGATTGCGCAATTTACGTGATTGGTTCGGACTTTCAACTGTACAAATATTCCGCACAGTCTTTTAAAAAATAAGAGTCGCCATGTTGATCAGCAACCTCCGAGGGAGACCCTGATATCAGGAAGAAGACGTATTATTGGACAGAACTATCACAGTTTTAGCGAAATATTTATTGTACTCGTAATTACCTCTATTTATATCCTGCTTTCAGAAGAAGTATTTGATTATTCTAGGTTATTTGTTACGAGTATATCATATTATTGTTCCTATTATACATATAAAAAATACATTCCTGATTCATAATCTACACAATTGGATTGGTGTTCATTTGCCAGTTTGAGCTTTTTTGTTTGGAAGTTTCCGACAAACAATAAAAATATAATTGTCCCGCATGATGCGTGCGTGCTTAATGGTAGGCAAAGCTCTAAACAATAACTTTTACATGATAAAGAACAAAACCACTTACCATGTTGGCATTATTTTGTACTCTGCCATAGAACAATTTTCTAGACCTACCAGCTCAAATCAGCATCAACTAAAAAATAGTATATTATTATATGAGCGATTATGACAGCCATTATTCACGAAATTGACGTTTGAGCCCACGAGCCGTTAGGCGAGTGGCACAAATCATCTGAGCAAATAATGGCCATAATCGCGAATGTAATACGATACATTTTCTACACCTATTAAACAAATATATTAGACTCAAATTAGTCAAATTTGATAACTTTGTAAACAAGCAATATGACAACACACTTCGGCGTGTTACGCGAGTCGATTGTCAGCCGCAGAAGGAGTTGATCGCGGGCGATTTAAAATATGATTGGATTAGCGAAATACTGATTTTTGGATTTGTATTTGTGATTGGCCGAAATCATAATTCACTGCAGTGAATTATGAATCCATAATTCACTGCAGTGAATTATAGGTACTATTTTTCACAAAAAAATGCTAATAATTGCAATATAATTAAATAGGTGTAGAAAAAAAATATTTAAACCTACTATTTTCATTACTGCACAAGCTCAATTAATTTCGATGAATAACTTCTGACTAGGCGGCGGATTGTGTGAAAGCTATGGGTACACGTCAGTTTGTTAGCTAATGGCTTTGGAAAATCCCTCTCTACAAAAATGTTCTGAGAATTAGCAAGTGGTGGAAATTGTTCATTTGTTACCATTGTCAGTTCTTCCACTTAAAAAAAATTATTGATTGAAACTTTCGCTGGTGTCAACGTCATGCATATAAAAATATTTTGAGAGACAATTTCTAACAGCTAAGTTTAAAAATAGGAAAAATTCGCGGTCGATAATCGATCGTGTAATAACAGTAGGTAAATATGAGTAACAAAATTCAGATGAAGTTTTATAATGTCAAGAACATTGATATTTAGGTAAAAGGTCGCAACGAAGCCACATTATTATGGAAATATTTTATAAAACATACGAACAGTTGAGCAGTAGATTCAGTCTACAACATAGAATAAAAGGGAATTTAGCAAAGAACGAGAATGCCTATTAAAACTGTGAAACTATAATAACAGACTAAAAGCGTTTGTAGAAACAAAAATTATTAATAGAACGTTTTAGTAAACTGCAGAGTCTGGACAAGTAACCGATTTTCCAAAAACCAACTTGAAATTACAAATACCAATTCGCATTAAAAGTCTCAAACCTGATTTTCTCGGATACGAATTCGACTAAAATTCGACGTAAAAAGGCTTCGAATCAGGTTTGCTGTAGAGCGTTTAATTTTTATTATCGCCAACCGTCAGTAAAGCCATGCATTACCACAGCGATTTTCGGAAGTAAACAAACACTTTATCTTACTGTACAAGGTGGTCCAAATTGGACACTTTTGATAGGAAACACCAATTTCTAGAGGAGCTAGAAAAAAACTAACCTACATGTTACGAGCTCGATTTTTGTGAGAAAGTGAATGCCGAAAACCGCACATCGATATCTTGAACTGTTTAGGAGATATAGGGTGGTTTTCAATTTTGTGCATTTTTGACCCACCCCCGTAACTTATTTATTTATGAATATTTTTTGTTTCTGTAAAAACATTCTTAAGGCACTTTTTTTAAAGGAATCCAATGGTGTCCAAAGTTTTTTTGTAAAAAGAATGGTTTTGAAGATATGACATAAACTTGTATTTTTTCTTATGGACTACCCTATATATTTTTGCATATTCTTCTTCTAAATATATAAAATACTTGCTACTTTCTTTTTTAAACATTTATTTTATAACAGCTGTAAGTTTATTTCGTTTTATTGTTCAACATGGCACTCCAGATTAACAAAATTCATCTTATACTATTTTAGAAACAGCAATAAGAAAAAATACAAGTTTATGTCATAGCTTCAAAACCATTCTTTTTACAAAAAAACTTGGGACACCATTGGATTCCTTTAAAAAAAGTGCCTTAAGAATGTTTTTACAGAAACAAAAAATATTCATAAATAAATAAGTTACGGGGGTAGGTCAAAAATGCACAAAATTGAAAACCACCCTATATCTTCTAAACAGTTCAAGATATCGATGTGCGGTTTTCGGCATTCACTTTCTCACAAAAATCGAGCTCGTAACATGTAGGTTAGTTTTTTTCTAGCTCCTCTAGAAATTGGTGTTTCCTATCAAAAGTGTCCAATTTGGACCACCCTGTACAAATCAAGCATTTTTTAGCCACCTCTGTTCGAAAGTAACATTTTCCATACCTTGTCAAATGAATTTTTGACATCGAAAGTAGACGTTTGTCACCCGGCAGTTGCCATTAGAAACGGGTGGCAAAATGAGTAAACGTGTTTTACGATTAATATTAATGGTACAGTCACCTTGGAAACATATACTCAAGCTATCTACGAGTTTTTTTTAATGAAACCGAGTTTTGTAGTAAAATGTCATATTTTTAGTTGTCAACATTAATAATGTCAGGTTCGTTTAGTGAAGGTGGCCAAAAAATCATATGTATTACTCTGGAGGAAAGTGTTATCGCCTCCCTTACATTATATTTCTGCCCTCGCTCGCTATCGCTTGCTCGTGCATAAAAACCATCTGCGGGAGGCAATCTTACACTTTCCTCCCTAGTAATACAAATAGCTATTACCTGCCGCTAATGTTAATCAACATAACCATGGCTGTATGACATTAAACAAAAATCGTTTGTTGCTGTCACAGCTGCAACAGTAAAAGTTTTGTCGCGAGTTATTTATAGAAAATAATGGAAGTTATTTTTTTCAATTATACATTTTTACGGTTGGCGATAAAATTATGTATGCACCACGTCAGTAAAGTGTCTTTATCGAACTCGCCTGTTACTCGCCTCGCTCGCTCGCTCGCTCGGCTCATAATCTCAGACTCGTTCTATAAAGAATCACTTTACTGACTTGGTACATAAATAACTATTGTACATGCAGGGAACCTGTTTTTTTATGCAAAAAAGCTATGATAATTTTCAATTTGTGTTTCAAAACTCTATAACTTCGCATTACGTTAGGTAGGTATTCGTTTAGTACTAAATGAAATACGATAAACCCCAACAAAGCGTTTGAATGATCTGATAATATTGAGTTTCAAAATCCCGCTTGTGTGTCAAGTTTTACTTGCCCTTTTACTTATTTCCTGGTCGAGACTGGGTTTATGGGGTTTAAGGATCTCAACGCATGTCGACTGCCATATGCATTTAACATTACCCGACTACAATTTAGTTGAATCCGAAGAAACCTTTATCGTGCCAAGTAATAGCACTGTCAAACGTATGTATATGCATGAACTGTTTTATATCGTCCTTCTACGCTGTCCCTCCTCCAAACTAAAAGTTACAGTTATTGCTCTCTTGACCTTTTCGGTTCATTTTCTTCTTCATATACAGGTTTTCTTCTCTGCCGTGTTACCCATGGTAATGATCTTTTGGGCAATCGATTTTCTCCTATTTTCTAAACGTGGCCGTACCAGATTAGTTGACTTCATTTTACTATATCAGTAGTAGATTCTTTACGTCCATCATAGTTTTCGTAATTTCTTTCGGTACTCTCCTTGTCCATCTTCATGCTTCGGCTCTGTATAAGGCTACGCTCTTAATTATATTACTATATAAGTATATTAGGTATAGGTACTTCTTCTTTCTATCAGCTTATTCTACCAAATACTGTTTAGTTGATTTATTGCTCTTATTGCGTTTGCCACTGTCTGTTTTGCTTCTTTTTTATCTAGATCATGGTTCTCTCTTCTAACTCCCAAGTAGTTATAATTGTCGCATGCGGTAATCTTCTTATTGTCTCCAATATTTAGACCTTATATTTTCCTCCAATGCACATGTATTTTCAAATTCATAGTCAACCCGGTCTCTCCATAATCTTCCGGGTCATACATTCCAGGTCTTCCTTATCTTGTATAATTAGTTTGAATGTTCTTGTTGTTCATTTGTATGCCCATTGCCTTACACTTACGTTTCCATATTCTTAACTATGGTCTATACAGACATTGAAAAGGGTACGTGATGGGCAGCACCCTAGTCTAATGCCTTTGTTTGCAATAAATCCTTTTGCAACTACGTTTCCCACATCTCTCTTTTCCGTTCATTAACATATTGTCTTGCTTCTGATATCTCTGCTCTTTAAGCCATTTAAGATCAATGTTTGTTTTTTTTAACTGATATAAATAGCAAGTGCTGCCGTCCCCCAAACTTTCCAAATGGTATTTGACCTCTTCCGTCCTTTCTATCTTTTCTTCATCTTGCTCGGTGTCCTCTTTCTTCAACTTTCCTGCTTCATATGAAAAGTATATTTTTTGCCTTTAGTATGTAGAGGTCTGATCCGCAATCCACCCACTGTGAACACTCGCACGTCCAGGACGATTAATTAACGCTGTTTTTTTGGTTGTTTTTTTTATGTCAGCAATGATCGATCCCAGCTGTTTTTTTCTTGTTTCCAAGTGAATTTATTGATGTTCTTATGCTTCCAAAATCTATTCGCTAGGTTGTTTTGGGTACATAAATCAATTAGTCTTATACCATTCGTTTATGCCATCTTTCCCATGCTGTTCTATTACTCTATCTCCAATTCTATTTTCTGTACGACCATTGAAATTGCCCATCTACTGCTACACCTTTGATCTGAAAAATGTCATATTTTCATTTTTTCCATACGAGTAATCCCACCAATTAAGATTAGAGTCGAACCCAAAATCTATACAAGATAGTGGACCAACCACTACAACACCAAAATAATTGCTTATAATAGTTATTAAAATAACCAATACGCCTTAGGTTTTTACTCAATTTACAATTTACAATATCTCATAAAAATATGATTATCGCAGTTACAGAAAACTAAATACATAGTTCTGTTTTGAGATGATACATGAAGCAGGTGTGATAGTAAAACGTTTCCTAATATAATTTGTCATATATTCATATGAAATAGATTGCTAAATAATTAAATATTTTAGAGATTTATGAATGAAGTCTTTTGTGGAAGTATCTTAAAAATCAATAATGCCAAGCTTAACGTTTTATAAAAGCAAAAAGAGAACAATATCCGCAACTACTAAAGTTTATAAATCAGCTAGTAAACAAGAAGAACGATGACAGTAAAACAAGCTATCTGAAACAGTTGATCACTCCATTTAACGAGATAAATTACAGCCATTAAGGTTTCGTATACAGGGTAATAAAAAGCTACCTTGAAAATCAAAGGCAGGTGGTTAGGAATGACCAATTTGTTGCATTTGTGTGTTCACAAAACAAACAATTTTATTAGCAACTTTTAGTGGAGATACATGTCTAGCAGTCTTAACTTACGTCTAGTTAAATAATAAATCGACTTGCAGTGATCGATGTGTTATACACATATGGTCTTGGTCTTCCATGATACATAAATTAATAAAAAATATTTCCAAAAGTCAAAATGGCACATTAATTTACCTCTATACAACAGCGCCTTGGGTTTTGTAACTTCTTTTGGTAGAAAAAATATTATTCTGCATTATCGCGGAAGACGCAATTATACAGTATACAGTTGTAAATAATACACTCTTAACGCTCGTTTCTTATCGAGTTCTTCTCGGGAAACTTTATGTTTCATATTTACATTTTAAACATAGCTGGTAACCTAAGCTCCTTTGTCTTTTGTTTTGAGTAATATATTTTAATGATTAGAGTTATTTAAGTTGCGCAATGCCACTTAATCAATAAATCCTATTAGTAAATATAATTACATTTGTAATTATTATTGACATAAATAGATGACATAAATGATGGCGTTAATGCCGTTAATAAAGATAACATCGCTCAATAACATCAATAATGCCCACGATAGAGCTGTCATCAATTATAAATTCGAAACTGGGACAAACCATCAAATGCAGAGCATTAAAATTCCAAAATTATTTCGAGCCCTCGATATAAACTCATCACGACTTACTAATATCAATCGATAGATACATATCGCTACCCCTATTTTTACTTGTTAATACCATAGTGTGAGAAATCAATAAATTAATTTTCTTTACATGCAATTTCGAATTACTTCACTTGTAATTAAAATTAATACTTAAATAGTTACCGTAAAGGGAACTACGGGGTTACATGGAACATGGTATTTAAAATAATATCACAATTCCTTTCTCTTGAATAATACGAATGGAACAGTATAACAAAATGTGGTCACATTTAGGTTCCGCCTACATTTTCAAACATAATGTAGTGTTCGGATATAACTTGACAATGCGGGTTCCTAAGAAAGAGAAAATCTTATCAACAAGATTATGTATCACCTAACAAGTGAAAGCAAAATTTATTCGAAAATGTATACAATAACAGTAGATACGACGACACTCTGACTTGTTACAATTTACAAAACCTTATATTTTAATGTTCGTGATGTGTAATTTAGGATATCTTAAATGCATTTATTGGTCTTGGTTTAATAATAACTTAGCCTACCACGAATGTGAACTTTTTATAAATATCCGCTGGAATGACTGAAACAAATAAGGTACCACATAACTACGTGCATTAAAACTTTGCAGAAACAAAGGCATTGTAAAATAGAATTAGCTTTTTTGTGAGAAGTTTCGAAGAAATACGAAACAAGGATTTCAGATTGAAACCTATTTCCTCTAATAGCATTTTAAAACTTTTGTAAGATAGTCGTACGTACGCCTTGATGGGTGTCTGTCTCATCAATATGCATTAAACTTTAACTTTGTTGATGGAAGTCACACTAAATTAATCAAAATCGTCTCCTAATTTAATAATCATTGATTCTCGTTGTCATTTCTACAAGGAACTTACTCAAGTGGTTGAAATTTTAAGGTTACTGTTTTAAAAATTCATGGTCCGGTAAATTTAGTTTTTGTTATAGATTGGCGGAAACGACAAGATATACAAATAACATCAAAATTATTCTCTTAAACGTCCAAGTGTTGTATCAGACTATTTCATTAATGACATTATTGTGTACGAATAAAGAAAAACCATATGTGCCTGGCGGAATAAAATCTTTCGATTTTTGAGACCGCCCTTTAATTAAAGCATGACTGCTCAAATAAAAGACTCAAAGATTACAAGAATCGAAGTACGAGGGGACTATCGAGATCAAAAGGAGAAGGCTAGATTCTGAAAGCAACGTAAGCAGTAAAAATTCAACTCACATATCAAAATGTAAGTATCTACCAATCATATTTTAATATTTCTACTTTGTGGATCAATAGGGGAAAATAATACCGAAATTTTCTCTGTATACTCAAGAAACTTATGCAAAACAGAAAATACATTTGCAAGAATGCTTGGTATACGTCAATTACTAGCGCAAGAAGACGCGTTAGAAATAATGACGTTATTAACCATGTCAGGCAACGTATGGAGGAAGAACGTACCTTATCGCTGCGCAAATTATCACAAGAAACAACTTTAAGCTATGGAATGTGTCCAACCATTGTTAAACATGACTTGAACATGCTACCTTATAAAATGCATATGTAGGTATCCATAGTTACTGCCACCAGATTATCAGAGAAGAGTATCCTACTGTACCTGGTTTACTGACCATATGAATAACGATGTCCTTGATTTAAGATTTTTTACAGACGAATCTCATTTTTACCTCTCTGGAAACATTAACATACAAACAATGCGTATGTGTAGCAAGAATAATCCTAATTTTCAGCGTGAGGCTCCTTTACGTAGTCCCAAAATTGGGGTTTGGGTTGCGATGTCCCGCAGGCGAATAACAGGGCCAATATTTTTTAAAGAATCCATAAACGCTGAAACATATCGAAATCAAATACTTGAGCTTTTCATCAATCAATTGCACGATGATGAGCTGCAGAATGGATACTTTCAGCAAGATAATGCGAGACTGCATGTAGCCGGACCAACGCTGGAATATTTAAGGCAATTTTATGACGATGGGTCGTTACCCACCCAGGTCTTGCGATTTAAGTCCTTTAGACTATTTATTATTCCCATTCCTTGAGAATACCATTTCTAAAACTCCGGTTCATACTTTAGGCGAATTACAAAAACGTATTGTTGAAAACTGTCCCTCTGTCACACCTGATCTTTTACAGCAAGTTTTGAATAACATGGACCGACGTGTTAACCTACGTATTCGAGAAGAAGAAAGACATTTTCAACATCTTTCATAATTTTTTGTTGTTAGTGTTGTTTTTTTTTTTTTAGTTATAAAACTGTTGTTTTTTCGTACAGTAAACCGCATTCTGTATTCTCTTTAAACATTTTATTCAATAATAATTAAGCTTGACACATAAATTACCACAAATTATCATAGTCTAAAACCTAACCTATTTTTATTAGCTGCACAGTTGGCTGTGTCCAAGGTCTCTTATGTAGTTAAGAGACCTTGGGCTGTGTCTACATTGGCCCTACTTTAAACTCTGACACTGCTTTAAACTACTATACTTACATAAAAACTGAGAGTAATAGAGGTAAATAATTCCATAGATAGATTTTGCATCGCATAGAAACCGCGATGCACAGACTTTTTGATCATACTATATTATTCTATTTTTGTACTTTAGTACTGCGCTTTTACAATTTAACGATAATTAATTTGATTATTTTTTAAGCAGTCCTGTCAGCCAATCATTATGAGAAAAAAATTCAAATCGACCAATAGCATCAAAATTACACTGGCAATTTGCTAGCAGCTGATTACAGCGACAATTTTTTCACATTGTTTCATTGGATCTTTGTTTAAATAAATGCATAAAAAAGTTAGCTTTGACTTGGTTGTTAAGGTTAAGGTAACATTCGTGGTAATAATTTTTTTTGATAATTTTAACTATGTAGATTAGCACTCATCTTTATTGCTATTAGGAAATTCCACCAGTGGACTTCGTCCACTCATGAAATTTCCATAGCAATAAAGATTCGTGAATATAGTTAAAATTACCAAAAATTATCACCACTTGTGTAATTGCTGTTGACAATTCCACTCATCATCTGTCATCCAATGAAATCAGAGTATTTTGGTGAATTGAACCAATCACAATCGAATTACACTGATAACTTCACTACTAGCGAAATTTTCCTCGTTGCCTAGAGACAACGTCTATCACAAATTTTTTGAGTGACTGGTATTTCAGTATTTCATTATAATTCGAGAAATTGTCATGCCGAATACCATTCGTGACTAGAATTTTACAGGAAAATTTTGCAGTCATGATCACTCTTGCTTGTTGCTTTAGAAAATCGTCACTCGTTCTGTCGCACTCGTGACGATTTTCGTCGCAACAAGCAGTCGTGTTCATGACGGCAAAGAAATTGCCGATAAAATTCTAGTCACTTGTGATATTAGTGTTGATAAAATGGTAACTGTGAAATAATTTAAATATCTGTTGTTATCCAACAAATCCGTGTTCGCCAAGACACAGGGCCATTTGGAAAAATAAAGCTATTTACAAATTTGGCAGTACATTTCTTTGACGCCTCGAATAAGCGTATATTAATTTGCTTCTTAATTTTAAAATTTGTCATATTGGTGGTAGCATCCACAACTGTAATTAAGTATCTTTGACCATTGCGTACTACATCAAGAATATATATTTATATATCAAAATAAAGAGATGCAGACAAAGTATGACACAGTTTTACACTACAACATAATTTTTTCTAAAATTAAAGAAACTGAAAAGTTGCGCATGTTGCAAAATTGTAAGTTTGTTTTTTTGCATTGTTACCGTTCAAATGGAATTTTTTGACGATTTCCTCTCGTATGTTTGGTCTCACATTCATTTATTTATATCCTGCCGTAGAAGTGCGTTGCTATCCCATTAAGGTAGACGGATTCTGCCTCTGAGCTTTAGGATTAGAATCAGGGAGTAGATCTGTGGTATACATGCTTAATAGATTGCTTTTAATGACCCTGCCTTAACGGCCATTACCCTCATGAGTGCTGCTTTAAAATTTACGTTCAAGGCCTTAGTGAAAAACAAAATTAACAAATCACATTATTTATATGTATATTAACCAATTTTTGACGATGCTTTATATTTACTTTGTAAAAATCTATTCTACAAATAAGAAACCTTATACATGTAGAAAATTCAAGCCTTAGCAGGAACTTAAAAAGCCATCAGCGAAACCTTGATCGTTGTTCTTTTAAGACGGGTTTTGCTCCCCCAAAGAAACGAATTAATAAACCATAATTCAAAATAAGCCTTGAACGGTCTACTATAAAACAGCAAAGTATTTCCTCTACTGCATGTCTTTTTTGGTGCATTTGACATTCACACAATTTAAAATCCAGATCTTTAAATTTGAAGTGCTTACCGTAGAAAAGGTTTTCGTAATGGAATGTTAAGATTGATTCCACATAATTCTCCTATTTTATCCATGTTCAATTGATTGACGTTATCTGTGGGTTTTGGTTAGATAAAATCGATGCTTGATGAATATACAGGGTTATGCAAGTTCGAGAACCAATTCTGGAATTTCGTTTGTAAAAAAAAATAAAAACGAACGAAAAAAAGAAGCTTCACCTAACTACACCGAGTATTAAGTTATGTTAAAAAATACTTCGCACGTAATTTGAGATAATATCAAAACACCTTAAACAATTTGAGAAGGCCACTTTTTAAGCTTAAATAAGTAATTACAAGTAAAAAAGTTTTGTCTACTTTATCCCATCATCAGTATTTCTTATGGGCACCATTAGAGTGCTTTGTAGTAAAAACAGTATATTTATTTGACTTCATAAGTAGAGTATGACAAAGTTTCTATAAAGAGGTCAAATATATACTTTTGTTTTATTTTTCGATACTCTAAGAATAACAATTTTTCTCATCTATTGCGAACTTTTGACGATTACTGTAGGTTCAACTTAACAATTGAAACCGTCTTCTCTTTTATACTAAAAACTGTACATTTTAGGCAGTAAGGGTTTGGTAAAATTAAAACTAAAAAGAATGACTTACGACAATAAAAAAAGTAAAAAAAAATATTAGTCAATAACTATAAAAATAATTAACTTTTAGAAAATAATATACCAATTAAATTTTTTAAGGTTAGTTTTACATTTTTGAAATCCAAGGAAACTAAAAATGATGCATATTTTTAATTTTATAAAAAAGTAACCTCCGCGGTGGGGAATCGAACCGCGTGACTAACCACTATACTACCGAGGATTACCTTAATTTACGATATCAGTTTTCTAATACAAGTTTCTTATTAGTGCATTCATAGCTTTATCGTGATGCTAGATTATAAGCTAATTTTTGTTCATGCTTAAACCTAGAACTTCTAGGCCTAGGGTTTTAGCTACACGAAAAAACGAAAATGTTACAGCAGCAGTTGCCAACTAATAAAATGTTTTTTTGCACTCCCGGGCGTAGAGTGACTACTTTTCGCCCGCAAAGAAGGGCGTCAAGTTCATTATTGTAGACCTCGGGTGCACTTTACGCGCGCGACAAATTAATTTGAAATATTACAAAAATACCTTAGTTGCAATACAATTTTTATAAAATCACTCTTGCCGTGAATGCGTCAAATTGACATTTTAAAAAATATGATTAGAAAAATTTTATTATAAATCAAAAAATTTAAATAACATCTCCGTTCGTGCAAAAAATATTATATGTACAACAGGCGTAATAAGCGAATTTGGCGTGTTATAACCCTCGGCTAAAGCCTCGGGTTATAATATTCACGCCGCAAGCAAAAATCGCCTTCTTTACGCCCTTGATACATAAATAACTATTACCGCCATTTTTTTTTCATCATGGTGATATTAGTTAAAGATGCAGTTTTGACAAAACACCGAGTAACTTTTATAGGAAGAATATTTGTTTGAAGGAAACCTTAGTATCCAAATTGTTTGCTTCATTCTAATTATGTTGATTCTAATTTATATTTTCAACAATTATTAATTATTCGTCAAAATATTTCTTTATACACTAATTTTGTAGAAATAATTTTCACAAATTAAGTTGCGTTCAAAATGGAACACAAATCTGTCGTAATGACATCGTTAACTCACCTCCAGCACAATTTAATTGGTAGTCAGAGAATAGGTGAATCATACAACATCACAGTAATGGCACAATGCCGCGAAAAAATCCATATTGTGACGGTAAACCATTCCTATGAAACTGTGGCAGCATAAAAATGTAAAATATAGTAAAGCATTCAGAGTTCAGAATCTCTAACAAAATCTGTAAATAAAAATGTAAAACAAACGTCACCAAAGTTGAATAAATCAAAAGGAAATTATATTACGAAGGTCCATGGAAAGGGAAATCGGTGTTTAAACTAGAATGCAATAATAATACTCCGTTGAAATAAGATTTTTAAATTGGGTATCTAATATGATTTGAAACATAAACAGCCAGATAAGCAAGGGCCCTTTAACGTAATTTATAACAATGCTAAGTTTGGGATAATCTAATAAAGTACGATGAATTGATACACTTTCAACAACATGCTATGATTTCGATTAAGATAGCGGAACCGACATGAATTACCATGCGAATTAAATACTTTAATGAAAATTTACGCTTTGCACTTAAAACCAATTTCTTTAAATAGAATAAGGTAGTGCCTGTTAAACTAAACAAAATTGCGCTTTGTGTACATTTGATTCATTCATGGGGTATTCTGCAACGTACTTAAACGTGGAAATGTGACGGCTGTTTATTTCAGTATACTGGAAAAATTCATTATTCTAATCTCTTGGTATTGTGCTAACATATCATGCTACCCAGAGACATTAGGTATTAGGTACTTAGACTATAGATAGGTTTGTTTTGTCATCAGTTACTATTTGTAAATTTTTTACAACCACGCTTTTGCTATAGGTTTTATGAACTTAGGAGCTCGTAATTTTGCAAATGCTTTGATCTTCAATACTTTGTTTTTAACTCTAGATACCGTGGATTTGATTAAACCCACTTTTCTTGCAGCAGTATTAAGGATAAATATGATTCTAATACTACACGAACTATACACCAAAACGTACAGTGTTTAAGTAATAAGCTTCTTGAATTAGACATATGGACGTATGTGGATTGCGACATATTTTGTGTGTCGGAACATTGGGCAAAATCGGATCAAATGCAGTCTTTACATTTGGAAGGGTATTCGTTGTGTAACTATTATTGTAGGAAAACATATAGAAACGGTGGTGTAGGAATTTATGTTCGAAGTCATTATAAAAGTACCTCCTAATTTTAATTATCTATAGAGGTCCTGATGGAAATATTGACGTGTTTTAACATTGGAAATGTTTATGCGCTCGTGTATGGGACAGAGTTACAAGGATTTCAACAGTTTCACGAGACATCAAAGATTGCGTTGCCGACGCCGATCACGCCGATGACATCATTCTCCAGCTCGGGCATGTTGTTAATAATTTTTATTAGCGTTCAATAAGTTCGCGATGATCTCATACCAAACATTTGAATTATTCGTAATCAACTAATAAAACTGCGTAAGAAGAATAGACAACTGCTACAAGTGTAAGGAAATACGCATAGTCGTATTCGTATTACAAACAGGTACAAACTGATATGTATTGTCTTTCGTTTATTGAGTTTAATAGCTATTTATGATACCTTTGGGAGGCGGAGGGAGCAATATGTCTTGAAGGCGCCTTAGGATATTTTAGGTCATAAAAGTGTAATATTTCTTTCTATAGGAATTAAAGAGGCCACACCGCCACTATTTAAGAATATAGCTCACTCGGCGTTTTTTATCTAGACTAAATGAGGCTCTCGATTTATTGTTAACAAAAAATAAAATGGAAAATTTAGTATTGGCTGGCGATTTCAATATGAATTTTTTAAAGCTCTCTAAAATTCTTACTAAAGTCAAAGATTTATTATATTCGTACAATATTACACCTACTATCAAACAAAGTACTAGACGTGATAGTTGTCTTGATAATATTTATATAAATGGCAGTCAAACTGATTTTTTCAGTAAGGTTCTTATAAACTCGGTTAGCGATCATGTTGCACAACTATTAACTCTGTACTAGAGGAAATCAAATGAGAATGCCAAGAAAATATTTAAATATAGGCAGCTAAATAATGTAAATAATGTTAAGAAATTTTGTACATTGCTAGGGGATGTAAATTGGAATCAAGTACTGGCTATGGACCATAGCGTTGATGGTAAGTTTAATGAATTCTTGGAAGCTTTTCTGCATTGTTTTGATGTGGCTTTTCCTATAAAAATAAAAACTGTTAAAAATGGAAAATTGAACAATAGATGGATGACAAGGGGATTAAAAATTTCCGCTCAGAAATTGAAGGATTTGTACTTATTGACACTTACGGGTGGTGATGAAATTAAGATGTATTATAGGCAATATAAATCTATCTATCGTGAATTACTTTTGAAAGCTAAACGTATGTACAATAATACGATCATCTTAAATTCTAATAATAAATCTAAGGCTGTTTGGAAGATTATAAACTCGAATGATAAAAAATTAATAAATAATGAAATTAATTTAAATATATCGGGAAGCCTAAAAACTGATCCTTACATTATAGCTAATCACTTTAATCAGTATTTTAATACTTTACCAAATCAGTTATCAAATACTGAAAAAAAATTACATTAACACAAAAAGCATTACAGTAAATACAAGTAACGTCAATTCATTTTATCTTGAACCGGCAACGGAACAAGAAATTTATAATATAGTTAAAAATTTGAAAAGTTCGAATTCCGGTGGAGATGACAACGTGAGTACGAATTTGTTAAAAAAATGCATAGCTTATATAGTGGAACCTCTTACAGAAATATTAAATCACTCTTTGAGCGAAGGAGTTTTTCCCGAAAAACTTAAAATAGCTAGAATTAAACCTTTGCTTAACGCTGGCGATGCTACTGATGTTAAAAACTATAGGCGGGTAATTATTTCAAAGTAATCATTTCTAAATACAAAATTTAAAAAAAACGAATATGCATTAAGAGTGCTAAAAATAATGCAGGTAGCTTCATTATGTATTAAAGTGTCGAGCCCATATGAAGATCATACAAGATTCTTAGTTATTTGCACATTTTTTATTTATTTTTAACAAAGGTGCTCCAGAGGAATGATTTAATAAGACAGAGGAATGACAAAAGTTCCTTTTATTCATATATTGAAGACAAAACTCAACATTTATATAAAATTTTCATGTGTAACAAAAGGTTTTTTTAAAAATATAAAAATTAAACACTAGAAAATATAAAAACTAAACACTATTAACGTCAAAAATATTAATTTCTTATTGTTCATATACGTCAATGTTTTGCTCAAACTGGTATAATATCTTGGTACCTCGTTGTTGTGATATTTTAGGTAGTGGTAAAATTTCTACTATTTGTTCATACCTGACATACGATATGTCGTATTCATCGGGTTTAAAAGTTTGTTTATCATTATTATTACCGTCGCAAATTCTGAGGTACATAACTCTTACCTCGCCATCTTTTTCCAACTCGCTTTGAGTGACAGCAACATATCGGTAGCTGGATCGTTTCGTTTTAAGCTCAACCAGCAAATATACCCCTACCTTAATATTGCTAGGTGTCAATTCTTCATTGCTTTCTGTTCTGGGACATTCACTTGGGCCTGCCTCTTCTTCGTCTGAATATACGTCACTGTAACGAAGCTTTTCGTGAGGACGATTTATGTTTACCGGAAAGAGTATATTATTTTCAAAATGTTTATCAGTTACATGGTCAAACATGTATTTTAGAGATCCAAGATGATAATTCGAATGATTAACCCCAAAAGAACATAAAGAATTAAAATTTAATTTAACGAAATTTTGTGTAAAAGGCTCATTTTTCACCTGATGGACTTTCATCGTTCCAACAAAGTTTTGGATTTTGCCTTTGCCCGTTTGTTCAGCCATGTTGTCTATTTCTCCTGGCTTAATAGTAAAATACGTGATCCCTTTTACGTTTTCATTGAGCACCTTTTCTAGCAATTTTAGAGAAGCTACGTCGTTTCCTTCTGCCACCAATCTGTCAGCAGTCCTTTTTGTCACACCTCCTACGCCATCCGGAGCACCTTTACCATGTCCAGCCTCCTGGTAATGCCAAGTAAATGATTTAATTTTTGGATAGAAACCTTTAAGCCTAACCGCTAAAAAATAAAACATGGTTTTGTTCCGGTATTGCGTCGCTGGACTATCGCTAACGAAATGTAAAGTATCCACATTATAATTTTTGTCGATGAAAGACAAAATAGGTTGCAAATGGGCCCAGATTGCCGGGACATTATGCTGAAGGTTTTCTGATAAGGTGCCGAAACATTGTTTCTTAAGAATGTCGCCAGTTTTTGTATAAAGCACAACAGTATGTAGCGTAATCTGTTGTCGCGAGCCGCCGAAATGAAAGGCCTGGATTTCTTGTGAGTACTTTAGATTGTAATTTTCACTAAAATCAATGTGTAGCAAAGCTTCATTTTTTTGTAAATTGAGCTTTATTTCTTTAATTGCTTTGAATTGATGAAAAGCTCTTCCCCTGTGCAGGAGATATTTAATTATGTTAGTTTCAAACTCTGCCACAATAAGGGCATTGGTACATAATATTTTTTCCTTAGTAGTTTTCACAACGATTTTCTGCTTTTGGTTCTTTTTATCAACGTAGCTTTCTTTTTTCAATATCCATTTGAAAAAGTACTCCTCAGTAGAAGGATCATAAGACAAATATTTAACTTTTTTTGGTGCACATTCATTGCACTCTCTAAGAAGACATTTTGCTGTATGGTTTTCACAACAATAAGAGTGTATAATATCACCCACAGTTTTTTTATTTAAAATGCCCACTCTACAAAGACTCTGTATAAGCAATTCCATATTTAGACATCTTGTGCATCCACAAGTGTCTCTCGCTGAAACTTTTCTGGAAACTATGTAAAAAGGTTTATTTTTACACCAGAAACTGAAACTCACACTAATATTTGGATGAAGTTTTAAAAATTTTCTGTGCAAATTTTTCAAGGAATCGTTAAGATATCTTTTTTGCTTTATAATACCATTTTTTGAACGATAATCCTTTTTGCCTGGACATATTCTGCTATTTAGGTCGGACTCTAAAAATCCCCAAATGGCATTTCTCATTCTATTAGCTGCTATTAGTCTTATTCTTAGTGTAGATCTAGCATATTCTTTAATACGACTACCCTTTATAATTTTTCGTACGTTATTTGTAATATGATACTTCTTTATCACTTTTCCGGTTATCACTTTTCTGAACGCTCGTTTCTCTTTATCACTTCCCAACTGACTATAATTTTCTTTCAATTGATCTTCCATTGCTTCGGCAAATAATAGTCTTTTAACCACTTCAGGTTTCCGATTTTCGTTTGAAAGTATCTCATTTACTCTCGTGCCGGGAGTAGGTGGACCACTATTTTTATTTCTTTTCTGTCTTCGTAATCGGTGGTATCTGGACTTATACTTCATAACCTTTTTCTGTAGTTTTTTTATCAGTTCATCTTTTATCTTAGATTCTCGATTTCTCGCTTTTCTGTTTTTTGCTGCTCTTCGCTTTCCTGACGTATTTTGTGGCGTCTCTTCTAGTTCAAGTTCTTGTCTTAATTCTTCTTCATCTGAAATAACAGGAGTGTACGGTGGTGTATATTGAAGGAGTCGTTTATATTCTCTGCTAATACGTTGCTTCTTTAGCCGATGATTTTTAGAGTTGATTCGCCACTGCCTTCTTTTCATGCGTTGATCTCATGTATTTAATTCTCCTATAGATCTAATAATTTTCTTTTCTTTTTTTCTTAAGTACTGTGTTCTTTCTTTTTCTTTTAACTTTTTCTTACCTTCGGGGTCTTCTTTAAGTTTATCGTAACGCCTTTTCTCGGCTTCTCTTTTTCTTCGCAGCCTTTCCTCTCTGGACATCGGCATGTTGAACTAGAAATAATTAATGTGACAGACTAAAGGATTTGTTTAGGGTCGACATTCCAGCAAAATAAAGTAAAAAAGCAACTATCGAATGCATTTCGTGAATAGTTTTGGCGCAATATTATTTCTAAGCAATTAAATACCATTATCGTCATTCCTCTGGTTCAGACGTCATTCCTCTGACTCTAAGACTGCCAGAGGACTGAGGCCAGAGGAATGACTATTTTTACATTATTTTACTAATACTACTAACTGTTGCACATTTCTAACCCCAAAATTTGCCGGTGCATATATTCGCGGATGTTTCATTGTTGTTTATATGTTTTACAATAGATTCATTTTTTAAACTAAGTTTAGTGCTTACCAGAGTAATGATGATGCTGAATGTGACACTTTAACTTTATTCACCATTTACGTGAACTCCTTGCAAAACAAAACAAAAAAATTGTCAATTTTTATTGCGCCAACAAAGAACAAGGGGAAGGCACTGTTCACATTATACACCAAGGCCAACTGTATCAATAGCGACTTCGTCCCTTATAAGGCCGTACCATTTCACGTTTTTTACACTTTATCAACTTTACAGTTTGCGCTCTATAGAGCGACCTCTCCACGCAAAATTTTAACTACGGTATTGTCAGCTGTCGATCCTGTCAAAGTTGTCAGTCATAATGGCATTAGTATTGTTTCTAATTTTAACATTTCTCTGTTTAAGGTTTGTTTTAACTTGGTGATACCTTTTTAATTTGGTTTGTTCTCTCTAAATATATGGCAATTTCTGTAAAAACCGTGTTCTTATATTCAGAGCAGGTAAAAATAGGATTGTTCATTGCGATAGTATGAATATGTTCTCTTATTTGAAGGTAAGAAACATTCATTCTCAAAATGTTTCTTACATAGTACCGAATGCTTAAAAGTGTCTAAAAATAATTCGAGTTTGTGTTTTCTTCTAGAATTTGAAACTGTTATACTATAATTTCGTATTAATAAAAGTTTGAAAATGATTCAACTAGCATTAATAAAAGTCCTGTTACTTATTTCATTTACAGCTTTTATAGATTTAACAGGCAACAAAATATTGTTTTTAGCCTTGTTTGTTGAATATGAATTTAAAAATTAAATCGACGTAGATTTGTTGTAAAACTACATTAAACTTTTGGCACACGGAATACCACAAAACGTTCAAACCATATTTTTTCAATCTTCGAAGCAACTGCAACATGAAAAATGGATTATTACTACAAAAATTCAGCTCTTGTAGTCAGTATTTTGAAATTTTTATTTAAAAATTTCCAAATATGTCAAAATAGTTGCAAATACTGCCTTCAGAGGTCGTCCTATAGAGCGCTAACTGTAAATTTGATAAAGTGTAAAAAACGCGGAACGGTACGGCCTTATAAGGGACGAAGTCGCTATTGATACAGTTGGCCTTGTATACACAGACCATTAGATCCATCTAGTGGCTAATAATAAATTCATACAAGTGCTCCAGAGGAATGACTACATAAGTTGGAGACACAACTTATTATTTTTTTAAGGTTTTGTTTTAAAGGATTTTTTTTTAAGTTACTATTTGTTAATTTAATACCTAATTATAAATAAAAAATCAATAAAATAACTGAAACGTTCACAGTACCATTTTTATTTCATCAAGATAATGTTTAAGAATCATTGGTTACGCGCCAGAGGAATGATGTTTAACATGTTTAAAAATAAAAAATAAATAGTGAACATATTTTTTAAACAGTTTTAAAAGAAGGCATAATTACAACCTTAATTTCTGATTAGTTCCGCAGAAAGAGAAATTATTGACATTCTTAATTTTCTTGATAATTAGTGGTACGTCCAAAATGATCATTTTGAAATATTTACCCAGGCCCATTTCTATCTTAAGTGCCTTTTCTAAAATATATGAAAAATATGTTGCCGAAAAAATTACTGATTTTTTTAATAAGTATAATCTGTTTAATAAAACTCAGTTTGGTTTTCGAAAAAATGCGTCGACAGTTGGGGCTATAACCACATTTTTAAATAATCTCCACAAAAATCTGGATAGGAAACATATTTCCATTGGAATTTTTATTGATCTAAGTAAAGCATTTGACCTTGTAGACCATTCAACATTATTAATAAAGTTAGAATCATATGGCATTCGGGGTCTCCCACTAAGTTGGCTTGAAAGCTACTTATACAGGGTGTCCCAAAAGTCAACGTCATCCCTTGGAGGGCTGATAGGCCAGCTCATGACTGACCAGAATATTAATATATGACCTTAGTAAAAAATTGTTAGTTTTTGAGATATTGGCACTTTGATGAATTTCGTGAAAATCGACACCTTAGATCAGTTTTTCGAGTGCCACCGCTACAAAATTCCATATTTTAAGATTCTAATTTTTGTTACGTAACCCTGAATAGCCTTGCTATTGATTACAGTCCAAAATAAAATTAATTTGCCATACCTTTGGGAAAAAAAAACTTTTTGCCCGAGACCGTTGCAGCTGTTCAAGCGGCCGTGACGAGGCACCTCGGCAGCATCTCGGAAAAGAAATTCATGGAGGCATGCCAACAATGGAAATATCGCTGGAAGCGCTATGTGGTTGCACAAGGAGCCTATTTCGAAGATTATTAAATGTATTTGATAATATCTTCAATAAATTGCGTTTGTCAGTATCAATTCGGTTATTTTCAGGACAAACCCTGTATAACGCATAAAAGAGTGTTTACAATTATTGAGGTTTCTACAAAAGAGATTGGAGTACTTTGCTTTAGGAAGAAATAACTCAGGAATAGGGTGATTATGCAATGTTGTGGTATAGCTTAAATACTTGTGATGCTATCCATACATAAGAGGCGGGTTAATTTTGAAATACGGCAGGAAAATTGAAATCAGGGCCGCCAATCTTTTATCAAAAAATTGTGCAATATGTTTACGGCTAAAATAAGTTGAAAGTTTTTAATTTCGACTGCAGTCTTTTTCCTTAGAATTTTTGTAATGATGGGGTTATCACGGAACTCGATCAGATCAAGAGTTTTTACGATTTTAAAGTTGGGCTCACGGACAAGGAATCTTTCGATAGACTTCGTTCGGTGTTTATCGGTCAAGCACCATCCTTTGCTACTGCGTTTGGACGAGGACGCCACAGTTTCCAGGATGATCAACGTTAGGGCACATACAATAGTTACGCCCCATAATATAGCTGCGGTGAAAAGGTTGATAAAAGAAGGACAAACGTGTGCGCACTCCATAATAAAGGAAACATTAAATATTGGTTCCGCAGCAGTGCGAAGAAGTTCACATAATCAACTGCATTTCAAGAAAGTAGTTTCGTGATGGGTGCCTCACAAACTGACTCCTGAGCCTAAGGGGGCACTAGTGAAAATCAGCAAGGACACTACGAAATTGTTAAAGGATGGCAGTTATAGAAGTATGTCTAAGGTTCTAACAGGTGATGAGACCTATACTCTATTTTATGGCGTACCCACTCTCCAGGAAAGCCGAGTATGGGTCCATGAAGGTGAACCTACCCCGACCATGGTGCAAAACTAACAGGCAATTAAAGTTATGTACACAATTTTCTTTAAAAGCACGCGTTTGGTGAAGGCTATTAAGCTTGAAGGACAGAAGACAGCAACTGGCGCACTACTGTTTGTCTTCCACAAGTTTTTTAACAGGCTGCAGTGCACGGTCATGTTCCACCACGACAATACGTCTTCACATTTCGCAAAAAAGACTGCTAAGTTTGCTCCACATTACCCGCCTTATTCACCGGACCTGGCTGTGTGCGACTTCTGGATTTTCGTCGATCTACAGCAGAATTTTCGGGCACGTCGTTTTGAAATGAAAGAAAAGATCAACAGTGCTATGAACTGCTATTTTGGCAGCCTTCAGCCAAGAGCCTGGCACGAGGTGTTTGAATTGATTCGTCTGCAGAGGTGCATCGATGTCGGATGGACCTACATCGAATATATGTAAATTTTGAATAAAATTGTTTTGATATTTTGGCTGTGCTGCACAGTTTTTAGCATGACCCTCGAATAACGAAGAAATTACTAAATCTATTATAGGTATGGGCTTTAATGTGAAGATATTTACCTGAACAAGGCAGTGCTTACTTCAAAGTTAGGTTAAATGAAAGCAGAATTATATAATAGGTAGAAACCCACATTGGATTTCGCTTACATTTTTATTAGAGATCTGGTATACTCTATGTCTCTGGATCTAATTACCAATATTGAATTTTTTAAATTTACATTTAAAAAATCATCTTATGGGATCGAGGGCTGCGCAATTATAAAATGGTTTAACGTAAGTATATCAAACATTTGATATTTTATACTGGATGTTTGAAAAATTGATTTTTTTAGTTTGAAATTGTTTGTTTAATAAAAAAGCAACTTGAATGTCTCCATTTGAAATTAAACTCACTATAGGTTAAACCACTTATGGTCCTTGGCATCAATCGTTGAATATTATTAACAGTCAGTTATTTGAAAAAATCGCAACAAACCTATTATACGTATTTATTGCAGTTAACCGTTTATGAATATAATTCCATTATTGTTTAACATTTTGTTGTATTCATCTGCTGATTTTCTATTTATAGAAAATTTATTCAAGACGTGTGTTGAAAATATTTATAAATCTACGGGGTGTCCCGAAAACCCCACTAAAGCTTCAGGTAACCTTTTTCTATCATGAAAGATTAACACAAAACTGCAAACAAATTATCCTGGGCAGCTTAGTTTTCTTGTACGATGTGGTTAAAGTTGTTATCTCCAACAGCAAGTTATAAGAAACTATAAAGAAAACCCATACATCATCAATAGAAAAAACATTAAAAATAAAAAGTATTGACTATAATTTGTTTTAACTATTCCTATTTTGTTTGTGTGTTAAAAGATAAGCAATTTTATTAAAATTAAACATGAGTACAGGGTGGCCCATTTTCGATGTTTTTAAATGGGTAGTACCCTTAATATCGGAGATAGACAAAAACTGATGTCGGAGTCCGGGGCTCTTTTTTGATGTAGGTTCAAGTGCCGAAAACAAAATTTCCCTATCTTTTGTTATTTTTTAGTTATAGCCCAAAATTCAAAATTTGACAATATCGAAAACTTCAGATAACTCTCTTGGTTTTGAAGATATCCAAAAACGGTAAAACCATTCTACAGGCACTTTTTCAAGTACAATACTATAGTCAATTCAGATATCTTCTAATTTTCACGTTTTAAGAATTATGACATAAAGCTGGTATTTTGTAAATATAAGTTGCAGTTGGCCATGATACCATTAAATTGCATATTTTTTCTACTTTCCGAAAATATATACCATGAGATCGAAAAAAAGATTATTCTGAGCAGGCCTTGACTAGTACAACACGATTGGCAAGACTGATTTCAAAATGTGGCAGCAGGTTACAGGTTAATAAATGTCAAATAAATTAAAACACAAAACAGTATTTATTTAGGGAACAAACTGAAAACTAAGATGAATACATGTTAGAGTAGGTGTTCAAAATGTGATCCTTCACTAGTATTACAACGATAAACTTAAATAATTCTGGAAACAAGATTGCAAAACTGACTTACATTTGAAATGTCACTGTCACATTATAATTCATAGGCATTCTAGAACCAGTGTAGCCAATCGTATTGTACCGCTCAAGGCCTGCTCAGAATCATTTTTTTTTCGATCTCACGGTAGTTTATATGGACTAACTGCAGTAACAATAACTTTTTTGAACAAAATCAGATTATACGATGTTGTTAGCAATTAGTAAGCCATGGTTCATGATAGCAAAACAAAAACTAACAGAGCGGTTGCATGTGACGTCACTAGGCCATCAGCTGAACACTTGTAGGGTAAATAAAGGGTAGATTTGTATGCACCGGTATACTAATTTTACCAAAAAGAAAATATTACATAGTTATTACAATATCAAACCGAATAAAGATGTGTTTAACCAGATGAGGGATGATTTATCCTACATAATTACAAAGTTTTCAGTTACTCAAAATTTTCCCCGCGGTCAGTTGATACGAACGTAATTGAAAATTTTATCGTGAATTAAAAAGAGTATTAGGGAACGTGATATTTCCCAGAGAAAGCAGTTAGAGAAAATCTCTCGAAAACAAGAAACGAAAAATTTTGCCAGGTTATACGTAGAAACTTGTAAAATCTCCATATGTCAAGATAATTAAAAGCTGGCAAAGATACCGCGGGATATACAAAATATTAAATTAATTGTTTAGTTTTGTTAACTTTCAAAATTGTCGTTCATTTTCAGTCGGGCGCGTTATTGTGTGACTGGTGACATCACACGCACCCGCTCTATTAGCTTTTGTTTATTGCTATCATGAAACATGGCCTACTAATTGCTAACAACATCATATAATCTGATTTTGTTCAAAAAAGGTATTCCTACTACATTTCACCCCTATAAACTATATATTTTCGGAAAGCAGAAAGAATATGCAATTTAATGGTTTTATGACCAACTACGACTTATATTTAAAAAATGCCAACTTTTTGTCATAATTCTTCAAACATGAAAATTGGAAGATATCTGAATTGACTATCGTATTCTACTTGGAAAAGTGCCTATAGAATGTTTTTACCGTTTTTGGATATCTTCAAAACCAAGAGAGTTATTTGAAGTTTTCAATATGGCCAAATTTTGAATTTTGGGCTATAACTAAAAAATAACAGAAAATAGAGGAATTTTGTTTTCGGGTCTCGAACCTGCAACAAAAAAGGGCCCTGGACTCGGACATCGGTTTTTGTCTATCTCCGATATTATGGGTACTTCCCATTTAAAAACATCGAAAATGGGCCACCCTGTACAATGCATATTTTGGTGACCTGATATAAACAAAAAATAAAAATGGAAATTCAAAATTCAGTTCAGACATCAGAATATTTATTCCAGACTGTAATTTCACTTGCATTTGATTTGCTTCAACCATAATTTGTCTTTGTACCATGGAGTACGCGGCATATAAATATGCACACAACATGATATGGGTTTTAGGAAACTGTCACTTACAATACCACAAGTGGTCAAAGAATTGTCGATTATTTTTTTGCTGTAACATTAGAAATGATCCTTGTGCTTGCATATGAATATCACGAGCGCCGCAGCACGAGTGGTATTCGCAAAAAATAATCTACTTAACTTTGACCACGAATGGTATTTGAGGGATTATTCAACGAAAAAAAATCATTTCCATCGAATCATTTTTCATAAATTAGTCCACATTCAAGTTTTTTTACATGAAAATTGTTCTCTGTGACTAGCAATAAACTGTTTTCAAAAATTGTCGCTTCGTATCACTAGTGAAATTGTATCGACAATTTTCTCTAGTAAAAATTGTCGATACAAATCGTTTTGATTGGCTCAAAAACGTCAAATCTTGAATTTTGACATATGACATATGAGTTGAATAGTCAAGGAAATTTTAATGAAACTGCAAGTGTGTACGCCATACGTTTTCCCAACAGACGGCATTCCAGCTCATGGTATGAACGGAGGTCGACCAAGAATAAGGGAACCCAACTTAGAGGAAAACGTTTTACAAATATTTAGTAGCGGAAAATTCAGTAGTTACGAAGTATTTCTAAAAATTTGGGTGTTTCTAAAACTCGTGTACATAGGATTTTAAAAGATGATGGACTGTATCCTTACCACAAAACAATAGCTAAGAATTTATTGCAGAAAGACCATCCACATCGATTTACTTTTTGCGAGTGCTTGTTAGAAGCCTATAGAAGAAATCCTTTGTTTATAAGCAATGTGTTATGGACGGACGCAGCTACATTTACAAGAAACGGCATCTTTAACTGTCACAACGAACGCGTTTGGGCCTATGAAAATTCTCATGCAGTTCTCAAAAGAAACTATCAGGTACGTTTTTTAGTAAATGTATAGGCAGAAATACTTGGAGACAGGCTGATTGGTCCTTTTATACTTCCTGAAAGGCTAAATGCAGAAATTATTTAGAATTTTTAACCTTTCGGGCCTACTGGAGGATATTCCTCTTGCACTCAGGCGCAATGTGTGGGTGCAGCTCGATGGTGCACCATCACATTATGCAGGTGTGGTTCGGCAATGGTTTAACCACCATTACCCTGACAAATGGATCGGTCGTGGAGGTCCAAGAGATTGGCCAGCGAGAAGTCCGGATTAACACCTTTGGACTTTTTCCTGTGGAGACAATTGAAGAATTTGGTGTATGTTACTCTTGCCGAAACTCGAGAAGACCGTATCCCTCGAATTCATGAAGCAGCCACAACCATTAATCCCAGAATATTGCAGCGTGTTCAAACTGCAATTGTTGTGCGTGCACGCAAGTGCTGCGAAGCTAATGGGGGCACTTTGAAAACGTTTTACAATAATCTAATGTTTTTTTTTTTTGAGCCAAAGAATTGATAGAGAATTATTTTTGCTTATTACTTAATTTTGTTCTAACTTAAAAACTATTTATCCTAGCATATTCTAACATAGAACAAAACCATTAAATAAACATTTTACTTTGTGCATTATTTTTCTGTCTAAATTTAATAATACGTAAAGCAAATAAATTTGTTGGATTAATATCTTGGCCCTTAGCCTACCAATTTATTTAAATTTTTCACTTCCAAATGGCCTTCTTGTTAAGTACATTCATTAAACAAACCAAACAGTGTTAATTTTCTTTTAATGCTTTGTATGAGGAAACTATACATGGTGCTGAAAAAATGGCGAAACAACGCTGTAGCAAACTATTCAGGGACACCCCCTGAGTACTAGAAAAATGTTAAAAAAAAATTTATTTCAAGTTTTATTTTTCATGTTTTGCACAAAAATCATTATAAAAAATAAAACTTCATATACCTAAAAGTACTATTTATTGATTTTAAATAAATATTATTGTTGAACATCATTTTAAATATGTCTTTCACAACAAAAGTTGTTGAAATATTCAGAATTGGTTAATAAAAAAATGTTAAATTCCGATCTTATAACCTCCATATCTTCAAGGAATCACGAGATAGAATTTTTTTAACATTTTTCTAGTACTCAGGGGGTGTCCCTGAATAGTTTGCTATAGCGTTGTTTCGCCATTTTTTCAGCACCCAGTATAGACACTGTAGAGAGTTTGTGTTGATAGTTTTAGAGTTCTCATGCGTTACTGAAGCCTGCTACCTGATGTTTTAGTGGGAGTTTCGGGACACCCTGTTTACAGGGTGTATCAGAAATAAGTACATTAATTTTTTTCTGTGGTGGAAGTCGTCAACAACTACACATTTCTCATTAATGTTTTTTTAAATCTGACATTTATTTTGCATTTTTTATCCCCCCTTAAAATAACGAGTTGTTTATGTATTTTCAAAATAATTAAATACTGCTAAGTTTAATTTTTAAGTAAGTTGATTTACTATGGTAACCAAACTTAAGTTTTGTGTCGGGCATGATTTCCATTGGCGGGTAATGAAATTTGTGATAACTCGTTAACTAATTTTATCACAAAATCTAAAAAGTATACAAAAAAGAGTTATTAAGAGATGTGCTAGTTCTTGACGAGTTCTATTACTGAGGGAATTTAATGTACTTATTTCTAATACACCCTGTATATCAAATGAAAATAATTTAAAGCAAAATCATTAATTTGGTCCCGTGTCAGTGCGCTGTCTAGCACGATAAAGAATCCTTCCAGGGTTGTCTAGTGTCTAGGATTCGACATAAAGTTAACGTTCTTTGTGTTATTTCACCTGTAAGTATAACTTCGATCTATTTTATAGGGTTTTAGCCGAAAATCGAATAAAAAGTCAAACGAAAAAGTTCAATCGTTAAAATGATAAAGAATACCAATTTAGGTGTTAACTTCCACGTTAACTATTTGTGAATAAAGCAAAACATCCTCATGAAACAAAAACCCGTTTGAAAAAATTCACAATTACTTCTAAATAAAGTATTGATTTTTTTTATTTTTTTCGACTTGTTACACTTTGTTAAAGCGAAGCATTGTTCATATAACAACCTAAATAAATGTGATTTTCATTCTGGTCTGTAAAATACTGTACGTGTAAAATGCGTGTTTGAGCGTAAAATGTTTTGCAGTCCAGACTGTTCCATATTCATATCAACTGTGATCCCTATGGATATGAAAACAGCACTATAAAATTTTACGCAGCTCAGCTTTTCGGTATTATGGCGCCTATTTGCATTAATTTGTGATTTGCTATAGGTCAGACCGAAAATGTCTGCGTAATACAATAAGGTCTAGTAATTTTTTTTATAGCATACTTCAACAGAAGGTGAAAAAGGTAATATAGAACTTTAGTGAATGCAAAAAAATGAGTGGGTTGGTTATGGTGATTTTTTTGTTTAAACTTTATAATGAGTAAAATTTAGCTGGCAAAGTGAACTCAAATAAACAGAGTTGTCCTGCAACATTCGCCCAACTTCCTCGAGATAGATTTTTTTCTATTTGGTAGTCTATGCAATAACGCATTACAATAATAATAATAATCATAATAATAATATGTTTGCCCAATATACATAATACATACATATGTTTAGGGTTGTTCATGATACAAAACAAACATATAAACACAGAAATAGTGTTATTTTATTTTCAGTTCAGCAATATTACCGATATTTTTTTGGGTATTGTTAGGTAGTAAAGAAGTCTAAAAATTCCTCCATATTATAATAGCTTTGGGTATCAATATTCTTTATCTTTTATTTTAAGTTTTTTAACTATATCATTCCTCGAAAAAGGATTGGCATGTGACATTTATAGCTAAATCATTTACGGGATGTTGAGTTATTTTTAGTTTGTGTTATAGATTGCCCATTGAGTTTTTATTGCGTGTGTCGTAGTCATGAAATACAGAATTTTTCTGTTAGAGAGTTAATATTTTCTTTTGCACACAATATACACTGATAAAGAAAACAGCTGGGAACTGTCATGATTTTCAAGTTAAAAAATAAAAGTCTGCAATGGTCTGTAGGTCGTGCAGTGGCTATTAATCTTAGAACTCTCTTTTATATTGGAAATATTCTTAAAATTTCAGAAGAGTTTCTCCATAACACCAAACCACCAAACATATAAGACGTCGCAAAATGGGGGAGAAAAAGAACACAGTGGAGCCAACACATTTCAAGAATGGATGAGGAAAATATGGTTGAGATGGCACGAGACGGGAAACCGAAGGGCACCAAGCCACCGAAAAAATGGCGAGACAGTTAGTCATCAGTTTCCCGGGAAAATAGAATCTAATAAAGACACAGGTCAAAAACCTAACGTAAGTAGAAGAAGAAGGTTCTAATGTGTGGCTTTATGTTTCAATGTAGCTCTATTCTTATTAACTGAGTCACCAAGAAATTGTTTGTTTGCAACCATTTTTGCCTGTTCCTTTTAATTTGCATCCCGCATATGTAAATGACCAGTTCCTAGCCATGCTAATTTAAAATTCTCTAATTTTTCAAGTGATTGTTGCTACAAATATTTATACTTAAAGCCGAATGACGCCAATTTTAAAATTATCTTTTGGTAAAATTGAAACTACGTTATCTATAGATGTTTCACTTTTGCTGTTTATTCTCCTAAGTGAAAATATCCTTCCATTTCACAACAACAATGTATGGCACTGTTTATTATTACTTTTGTTTTTTTTGTGGTATTTAACACAACATACACGATGAAAACTTGATCCACACGATGTACATACATTTTAAATCATTTATCGGCGCATTGTTACATTTCTTACAGGGTTTTGTGTGAGCTGTTGTTGAACTTGTTTCAACCGCCCTGGTCTTTTCAACGTTTATTAAATTATTAGTATATTCCATATAGTTATCCACTTAAATTTTCTTTCCTACTGCATGAAGATGGTAATGCTGTTATTTTTGGTATTTGGAATTTCAATTTTAAAGTATATTTAAATTATTAGTTCAGAACCATTACATGACCAAGCCGTCTTAGACTACGAAATGGTTTTTGGTGTCATTCAGATCAGTCAGTTCAAAACAACTATGCTGAAAACACCACTTACCGACTTTAATTAAATTTTGATAAAAGTAATGCTGTTTTATGATTGGTTTAACATTGCACTGTTGTTATAAATTAAAATAATTGCAACGCACCTAAAAATCTGTAACAAGTCGAAGTTATAAGCTATTCAAATATTAGCATGTTAGTTTATACGATGCTTGTCCCCCAGTCAATCTTTTTCAATGGCAAATCCTCCATAATGTCAATATTTGCTGTCTAGCGTTCGAAGGCAATAATATTTACATGATTTAAGGTTCCAAATTCTGATTATAGAAGTAAGTGGATTTATGGAGAATAAAAGCAAATTTACAAAACATTAAAATTTCGTAGTCTATAACAAATAGTTCGATTACTTAGAGAACACTACAAGCGTAGTGGCCGAACCCTGTCTAATCTTAGTACAAAATTAATCCTAAGATTGCCTTTAATAATAACATCAATATTGGCCAGCATTTTGCTTCAAGTTATGCACAAACAAATCAAGACAGGGACTTCCCGTAGGCGACAGTAAATATTCCAGGCCACCCTTAGCGTAGCATTCAACAAAACATCGGTATCCCCTTAACCTCCTCTGCTCTTTACTTCTTCCCGGTACGGCAATAAAGGCGAACAGTAAAGCATCATTTATTGTTAGGGAACAATGGTAAATCTTTCTCTCAAAACGAAATGTTAATTAAGTTTTCACAATTTTGGTAATTACTCCATCTATTAAAAACGTTTATCATAATTTCCGTTTGTAAACTAACTCTCATTCCATGTTTTGTGTTTGGATTATGTAGTAATAGCCGGAATATTACATCTGACCATTATTTATCTAACCTACCCCTGTTATATTCCTGGTTACTAACGCAATCAACGCAAGTTTACATATAATCTTCTAGCAGTTTGTCTAGAGTAGGCTGACAACATCTTAACCTAAGCCGTTTATTGTGTATCACATTTTAGTGTACCGGATGTAATGGGATTGTAGTAGACCTTTCACTTCTCGTGAGTATTAACTTACTTTTGCGAAACCTGATATGCTCTGGAAAGGAGATGTACGAGTTTTTGTTTAAAAAAATACGGCTTTGAATTATTGTAGTAACACACCCACAGGTAGGTTTAATATGTAACATAGGACATGCACGTATTTTGATTCTGTTTTAATGATTTATTAAAACCGAAAAGTATCTAATGTTCTATATGTATATCTCGGTAAATATCTATTTTATCAAAAAATATCTGAAATAAAAGTTGTCTAGTATTTAGTTCTTCATTACAGGAAGATATTTAGTTAGTGGTTTCTTAAAACACAAATGAGCAGCGAATATCACTACATTTTTTTTAAATGACAAGGTACCCCTATGTTGTACTCATTTGATTTGATTTGATTTTTAATATAAAACGATATAAAACTTTAATACTTTTACTGAACTAGTTTTTGAGAAAAAAGCGAAAAAGTGATGGTAGAGTGATGTTAAGTTTATTTTCATAGTCATTAATATAGACACCTATGATTGCTTTTAATTGTCGAAACAATTGATTGCGCCTTAGAACTGTTAAGGTAGTACGTGCACTTGAAGTAAAAATTACCCCGAATTTCACATTACGAAATCTACTGTAAGTAAAATTTGGCACAAATTTCTAGATACGGGCTCTGTTAAAGATTTACCAAAAACGGGCAGAGCTACAGCTTTAAATAATGAAGAAAGTGAAAATGTGATGTTGGCCGTCGAGGAAAATCCACATGTTTCCGTTAGACAAATTCCGCGAGATTGTAATACAAGCAAATCCACTGTACACAGCGTCCTAAAAAGGAAAACTGGCACCCATACAAAGTTTGTGTAGTTCAGGAGTTACTTGCAGACGACTTGGATCGCAGATTGGAATTTTTTGAAGAAATAACCCACCAACTTGAAGGCAATGCAAATTTTCACAAAAATATTATGTTTACTGACGAGGCAACGTTTTGCTTAAACGGCACAGTTAATAAGCAAAACACACGATATTGGTCTTCAGCAAATCCTAACTGGTATCTAGAAGGACACACCCAGTACCAGCAGAAAGTTAATATGAGGGCAGGAATGATGGGAAACCAGATTTTCGGAACTTATTTTTTTTAGGGTAATTTAACGGCCTAGGTTTATCTAAATTTTCTAAGATTTCAGGTAGTTCCTGCATTAGCTGTTTTATACACAAATGAAGACGATCCGGATATACCCCACGACGGAATATGGTTCCAGCAAGACGGGGCCCCTCCACATTTTGGGATTAATGTCCGCCGGTACCTTAATGATAGAGGCCCAGTAGAATGTGCAGCTCGGTCACCAGATTTAAGTCCGCTGGATTTCTTCCTTTGGGGCGACCTTAAAAATAAGGTTTACGTAAATAGGCTGGGAGACATTGAGGGCTTAAAAAATCGCATTCATACAGAGATGAGGGCCATCAAACCTGAATCTGTTTCAAATGCGATTGATGAATTTCAACGTAGAATTTATCACTGCTAGGCTGTGAACGGTGCTCAATTTGAACATTTATTGTAGTTTCCTTTTTTTTGTTGAGTCCAGATTAATATTAACTTAAAGTAAACTTATAATAAATTCGAGGACTTCCACGGTCAGTGTCAGTATTAACAAAACGTCTTCCGGATTGAGACCGTGTCATTTTGAGACAAAATACTCAACGTTTCGCCCACTTTTATAAGGGGCTTCTTCAGGAGGAAAGAGAGCAACAAAAGAGCACGGTAACTCAACGTGTCAACCACGCCAGAGGCGAAACTCTTTTAGCAAGAGGCAGAAAGGTAACGGTAACTCAACTTGTCAACCAAGCCAGAGGCGAAACCCTTCTGAAGAGAAACAGAGAGAGCAGCGACTTTATACCGGCCGTACCCGGCCAAGCGTATCCGACTGTGACGATGAATGGTCAGGGGTGGAGGGGGCGGAACCAGTAATGATGGCGGACTTCCAAATATCGGATAGATAATAACCAGTGTCACGATTCAAGTTATTAGGGGTCTTGATCATTTCAAAGGCCTCACGGATTTTCCTGTTGAAAAAATAAGGTGCATTGGCAATGATCGAAGATTTTTCAAACAATATTTTATGACCCGTGTCGTGATGATGTTCATCAACGGCTGAATGTGAAAAAAGACCTGATTTCAAGCAGAAGAACTAAATACTAGACAACTTTTATTTCAAACATTTTTTGATAAACTAAATATTTATCGAGATATACAGAATATTCCATACTTTTCGGACACCCTGTATATCAATTTGCTATTTAAGGAATTTAAAAATAAAATTATTTTTAAATAACATGTGGTCACCATAGTAAAGGTGATCGGTATTCATATCTTAAATAAAATGTAAGTAAACAAACATGAGGATAGGCACAGCTTGAAGTAATTTTAAATATGCAGATCAAACGACATTTTCATGGCAATTAAAAACGTTGCTAAATTTAGAATCAGGTGAGCAGTCAGGTCATTGTATTCTAAAATGCATATATGAATTTCTTTGTCGTTATAAACGAAAAATGTAAAGTCATCTAGAAAAGCAGTTGTTGTATTACGACAGGGTAAAAAAATCTGGATAAAACCAGGAAGTCGTTTAAATACTTTTCAAGTACCTATTTTCTGAAGGTTTTATGGGGTGTTTTTGACATTTTATACCTGTTTCCAAAACGTTGCATTCGGTACGTTAATGGTTTATTAATTTAATTTTTATTTTAGCAATTGGTGGCGAAATACCCAAAAAAGAAGTATAAAATGTTTAAATACTACTATAAACATTATCAGGTCAAAAATGTATGTAAGATACATGTTGTTTTAGCACGAAATGTCTCTTAAGGGATGAAGACTAAAGAGGATATACTCGCAAAACTGTTTCTGCATTAATAACCTCACCATCTTGAACCGGGAAACGAACCCGAGATCTTTGTTTATAAGGCACACTAACCTTAACGTCTTCGAGGCCGGCTAACTTACAGCTAAATAATTATTGTTAGGAATGTTGGGTACTGATTAGAGATGGGAAGTTCGATTCTTTTTGGTGAATCGATTCATTTGAATCATTCATTCCAAGTGATTCGTTCACAAAGATTCGTTCCTGATTGATTCACTCATTCACTCGTTTTGTTTAGATTGTTTAGACTAACGACTAACGAGTGTTAGCAAAGACCGAGCCGAAGCAATACTAAATGTACAGGCATGACATCGTCGATTCCAGTAATCGTATTCAATACTTAGGAACAACAAATGCTAACAAATGCTACATAAATTATTTAAACTATGCGTAGTCGAAACTTCAGCATCGAGGTATTTTTTAAACTATTTCACATAGATGGGTAATTATATCGTATGAAATGGGTAGAAAAGAATGAAGTTTTTAGTGAAAGAATTACTTGCATAGGTTTATTGTTATAAAAAATATGATTTATTGTTGTACAGCGCTCCGTTATATTTCGTAACGCTGGCATAAATGTACGCTGTACACTTTCAAGCATGATTTGTCAAACATAAATTAATCTATATAATCAACGCCAAGAAAAGAGAATTATAATTACTGATTTACTTATTTGGCATTTTACATTAAATTTTGAATCTACTTTGAAGACGGTCTAACCACCGGTTTGTCAAATTTTACACCATCAAACGCGATTTACAGGTCAATTTTACGTAGAAACGTTTAACCCTCATAATACCAAGTTTTTTTTTATAACACGTAATACCAGTGGGGTCGTTGTTGACATATATTTATTATCATTTAGAGAAGTTCCTCTAAACTTAGTATTAGTATTTGGACGACTCATGGTAGTATCAAATAAAATCAGAAATATGTACTACTAGTTTATTTCAAATAATAATAACTATATAGATAACGACAACAAAAAAACGTAACTATTCTAATGGTATGTTACGTTTACATGCCGAACAGGTAATTGTCTGGTGATTAGTACACAGAAAGCGATTGGAAATGTTGCATCTGTTTGAATGTTTTCTATCGAAATTTCTTTCACATTCCAGGCATCTCCTATGTTTCAGTTTTTGAGATTCTTGTAACTATCTTTGTGAAGTTGATGGTGGTTGTAGCTCTGTTTCAGAAGCCACTGGTTGTTTTCCTAGTTTCAGAAGAAACTGTCGTCGTCTGTAAACCTTTTCTGGTTGCCGATTTTTATTTAGATGACACCATTATAATGTAGGCAACGAAGGCACTAATATCTATAAAATTATATAAAACTGCTATAGGCCATCTTCGCGTTTGTCTCTTCACGGTACATGTTCGAACCAGCTTATCCATGGTATTTATGCCTGACTTTGTTTTATTGTAGTCGATTATTATTTGAGGTTTCATCTTATCGGATCTTATAAGGAATATGTGCCTTGAGAAAAAATAATATGACTTTTATACTGCCATTTTTTTTTTAATTCTTTTATTCTAGTATTAGATACGTATGAGATTGCCGTAAACCGCGTATCAAGGACCAGTACTTTTCAAGTTCTCTCTAAAACGAACGATTTTATCAAAATTTGATAAGAGACAAAAAATAATCCAAAATGCATGATTCTCTCAAAAAAAATAGCTTGGAAGTCACTGGCGTAGGTACTAAAAAACAGGGGAGGTCAGTGGGTACTGCACCCCCCGTATTTTGATTATTTGACCGTTGTTTTCGTTTTTCTTTTCTCAAAAGATGTGACTATTTATGTTGAAGCTCTGTACCAAATTTGAAATTGATAGCTTATTAAATACTTCATTTATTAAAAATAATCAGTTTTAAATTTCAAACTTTGACGCCCTGTACATCGCACGTGTGGATCTAAAATCAAAAATGGCATTACAAAAGTCATATTATTTTTGCTCAAGGAATATGTGGTTAACGGATTGACATGCTTTTTGCGGACACCCTGTATAAAAAGGAGCTTTTGCGAATGTTTTAACATACATAAGTGCGTTTTACATCAACGTTAATGCTATTTATTATATTGTTATTTGCATTTAATTAAAGTAACTTAGCAACTATAATACAAAGGTTTATCGATGTCGAATCACATAATACTTTCCTCTTTCCAGGTATTAGAAAAAATTACAACAAATGGATGTTTGGTTCTGTTCTGAAAAGAGTTTTATTATGTAAATAGATATTTTTCTTGAAAATACAAAACCCACACGACTTTACACCTTAAAACAAATTCCGCGACGTACTTTTAGCGTTTATACACTTCTAGATGTTAACAAATATAATTATTAGAACGAGCAAAGTTCTTTTTCATTTTTACTTTGATATTTCATGGTTGTTTCTATTTTAGTAGGTTTTAGCAGAGTTTTTATCTAACTCCATCATATTTTTTCCTATTAATTATATCAAATAGAAATAAGTAAGTTCTGTAAAAAGTAAATATACGATGTATTATTTAAAATTAAATAGCATTATACTATTAAACGAAGCAAGGCAAGCTGTGTCACAAAACAACATAAGTTTCTCACTTTTTTTTAGAAAAATATTTTGAATAACTGAATATTGCACGCATCTGGAACCACCTGTATAAAGCTAAACTTTTTTAATTATTTTTTACGTCTGGTAAATTCAATAACTGTAGTGTAAAGTAGGAGAACTATTACGAACAAGAATAATCAAAACTTGGAGAAACTATATTATATTATGAACCAAGTATGTCTGAACACGTAACACTCGCGCTCCTAATAGTCAGCATATCAATTCAGAACTTCTAGGACTATTACCACAAATTCCGAAACCACTAATTTTCCTGGGAGATTTTATTGTAGCACAATGCGAAGAAAGGACGCCATTGCTGATTCAAGGTCGGAATTTCTAAGGTTCTGACAATTTTTCAAATTGGAAATTAAAGACAAGATTGCGAGTTATATTCGTCGGTATTTTAGTTGACCTTTAAGAAGTTCCTTAAAACGTAAGCAATATATCGATAAGCAGCGGTTGCTTTTCAATTAAAGAACCAAGTTAATGATGTGAAACTTTAGAACCCACCATTAGAAGGATGAAAGATTGACCGAGAACACTTACCGTGATTTAATCCATTTTATATCAATTTCAGAACTTTGATTATTGGGATTGATATTGGGGTTGAGGTTTAATATGATTATACGTATTTATACAGGTGATTTGTATTAATATTTATTACTTCCGGGTAGGTGAAATGAAGAGAACAAATTAAAGTGAGAACTGGCCTTCTTTACAAATTGATTTTAAACAGACGTACAAATTTCGAAATTAGAATTAAATATTTTCAAGTTGGAATCGATATATGTATGCAACAACTGTAATGCATCAGAGATTTATTGATAAATTTCTTTGCAGCTTTCACATAGGCTTTAGTTTGATTCTTCCATTTTGTAAAAATTAAATCAAGCCTAAAGCTAAACCTGATGTTTGGTAATCAATCACTGCACAACCAAAACAAACGACAGGTAATCCGGTCATTAAAACTAAAGGGTGGTTAAACTTCTATAGTGGAAAATTTTCATCGCAAGCAATTTAATCAGCTTTTACGTATTAAAAAAAATTTGGCCACTCATTGTCATTACTCAACCTAGTTAATGCTAAATTTCTGATTATATATAGCAATTCCTGTTTCCCGTTCTGTTAATAAGGCAGCTTTTAAAGTACTCAGGTAGGGTGCGCCGTTTAATATTGGTATTAACTTTAGGGTCTCCTCAAATAATAAATTCTCGAAATTAACTAGATTTTTGAAAAATGTGCCTATGAACGAACGGCTGGTGACACAACTAGTAAAATATGATATCGAAAGATTTCAACAAGAACTGCGGATTTTAGATATTTACAGCCTATATTTTAAGGGGGTTATTAGATTTATTGAGGGACGCCCTCGGGGGAACATTGTACTTCCAACTGAGCATCTGTGTTTGCTTTGAATCGAAAACTGAACAGACCTACCAATGTTTAAACGTTTTTGTAAAAAGCTCACGATTTTTTTTTGTTATCGGAATTTATCACTGTTCTGTTAATTTATGCAAGCGTTCGTATGTGTAGAAATAATTTAATAGAAATGAATTAATTACACTCTTAGATTTAGAAAATGAAGACCTTTTCCTTTCTGCAAGCTTTACTTTAGAGTTTGCAAAACAAAAAACGGTAGATTTTCGTTTTAAAAAATTTAATAAGGCAAAGAATGCTATCATTGAAATAATTAGTGCACAATGTTATGAATTTATCTTACATGAAACAGTGTTTAGGGGCAATCCTGATAAATCAACCTTTTTTAGGAACACAAAATTTGTTTGACTGCAAAAATAGAAATCACTTGTTTTTCATAATTTCTGCTAAAAGTGCAGCTTTCGATGGTTTTATTTGGTATAAGTCTAATAGTCAAAGTTGGAGTTGGTTGAAGATATTTCCTATTTAAGTTGTTCTTCCTGATGACAGCAGACGTTAGAAACATTGCTTTTTGTGTTTCTTTTGGTATGAGAAAAATTGTATTTAGCTAAAATAATTTATGAAGATTCCTATATCTTCCATTTACATAGTAAAAATAGTTTTTGATAAATATTTTGTTAGTATTTTTTTTTTTGGAATATCCACATGTGTGTTTGTTCCCAAAGTGGCACATTGCACATAAGTTGAACAGCTATTTTGAAATTTCACTTCGTGAATAGATTGCCTTTTAAGTTTGTAATTGACATGGCAAGGCTATCGAATGCAATTCACCAGTATTCCTGTGCTTTGCAGATGTAGAAAAAGCATTCGATAATAACAATTACAGCGCATATTCTAAAGTTTGTAAGATAATAACACCCCAAATGGCCAATAATATTAAAAATAAATTTGCAGTGTTGATAGGCGATTTATAGTAATTTACGATACTAGTAACGTTATGAAGCATTTTACATTACGAGAGAAAAGTTTGAAAGAACGAGCGACGAAGCAGCGAGTTCTTTTAATTCTCGAGTAATGTAACCAGCAAATAACGTTACGTGTGTCGTAACACGGTTTATATCATCCTATAATAATTTTTTTCAAAAAATAAAAAATTGTTTTCAATGACAGTTCAATGACAATTCATAAAGTGTAACGTAAATCTGTCATATTGTGCTGTTATTAAGCTTTACAGCACTAGTGCTGTTAAAGGTATCTTAACATAACTCGTTGCTAAGGAGTTATTAGCGTGATAACGTTATAGGATGATGTAAAATATTAAATTTAACCAGCAGTTATTGAAACGAATAATTTTATCGACTGAGTACATTTCCATGGTTTTGACCAAACTGTGTTCGAAAATACTAGAAAGACAAACTGCTTGGACAAACAACATTTTCGTGAATTTTAAAAATGTATCCAATTTTAATATATCTAACTGTATTCGATCGGGTGTTGTTGGACCACAATGCAATTGTTAACGATCTAGAGCTACATCAATCAAAACAACAAAAACAAATTATTCATAGGCATAGGCCTATTACGCAGTTAGGAACGTCAAATTTTTATAATTTGTTGGAAACTACAGATTCTGGTTTTATTGATGATAGCCTTACGATTGATTATAAAACTGACTTGTTATTGCAAGCTTGCATGGAGCAAGCTTTTTCCCTAAAACTAACAGCTAACAGAACAAACCATCATCTAGCCTGGTTCAATAATAGATTAAAACAAATGCGAGAGAAGCTAAGATTTTTAGTTGAGTTACATAAGCAAACAAATGATCACAATGTAAAGATGCAAAAAATTCAGAATAGGAATAGGAATAGATTGGAATTAGATAAAGCCAGAAAAGAAGCTATAGCTTGTTATATTAATACGTCCTCTAATAAAATGAAGGGCACCTGGGAAATTGTAAATAATAATCGTCCTATGAAGACATGAAGAGTGTGTCCAATCAGGATACAAATATTGATACAGAGGACTTTAACAAATATTTTGGTAATTTTACCAGAAAAATTGTAAACAGCATTAATCATAGTGGTGTTAATCATCAAAATTACTTACAATATCTCGTTTTACCTGCAACCATCTCCTTCAGTTTTATGGAAGTAACCTACATGCAAGTTAGAGATGTTATAAATAAACAAAAAAGAAATTGTAGCACAGACTCTTATGGATTGACTATGAATTTAATAAAAACTTGTAAAGATATTCTTATCATACCACTGGCTAAAATGTTGAATGCCTGCATTAGACAGAATTATCCCTATTCATAAAAAAGGATTAACAAATTTACCTGACCAATATTGAACGATCAGGTAGTAGACTATTTTCAACATAATGATCTATTTTCCGATTGTCAGCTCGGCTTGCGGAAAAATAAGTCCACGGTAAACGCGATAAGGGAAATGCTCGATTATCTTAATGATGTTTTTGAAGAAGAAAGATTAGTTGGTACTATTGTATGAGATCTCACACAAGCCTTCGATTGCGTCGATAACGGCATTTTAGTAAAAAAAAAACTTGCTTTTTATACATTTAACGAAGCTAGTTAGTCCTTAGTAAGGCATTATTTTTCCAATACAAGGCAGATTACTTACTTTAATCGTGTTACCTCCGATATCTCACATTCAGATTACGGCGTCCCACAAGAGTCCATTTTGGCCCCTATTTTATTCTTATCGTATCTATACGAACGGTTTTTAAACAGCCTTTTTTAAAACACAAAATGTAAAAGTAATCTAATATGCTGATGACACCACTGTTTTAATCAAAGATAAAAAGTAATATAATGCAAGATATAGCCGATAGTATTGTATTGTAATATTGTATAGCTTCAGAAAAAAAGATTGTAAAAGAAAGACTTACATTATTGTGGAAATTAAAGAAAATAAAGATATAATATGAATGACATTATCGTTACCCTGGAGGATACCACTATCGATATTCGATATAGATACAGAGGGCAATTGAATATACGAGTATTCTCCAACGAATCTAATAGGACCATTTTAACAATAGAATTAGAAGGCCAACAGTCGTTTAAAGTTCCATGCGATGAAATACTAAGTTGCAGTATTATAGGAACCGTTATGGTATTTCAATTTATTAAAGGTGGACTACGCGTTTGAAAAGTGTACTGTAGAATGTACAGTGTGTCCGAAATTCGACGTGGATGTATGGGTAACTTTGTTATTTGTACAGCTACGGCAAAACCGATTGCACGTTATTGGGCCACCTTTTTGAGACTAATTCTATGGTGGAAAAAGAAAGTATAATGAATCATATATGTTTGAAAAGCTCTTAAAATGGTCTTTTAAATGACGCCGACACCAACTATGATTCCCATTTAAAAAAACATAAGTTTATGCTGTAACTGAAACACCATAGCAATTGGAAAACATCTATGTACGCCACTGGAATCTACATCAAAATATCTATAAATAACCTCTATACTATATTCACATATTTCTATAAATAAACAAGTTATAAGACTTAGTAGAATTGGAGTAATTTTCAGTTTACCGCAATAACTCGAAAACAAAAGAAGATCCCCCATTTCCGTTTCCACCATAGAATTAGTCTCCAAAAAGTTGACAAATAACGTGCAATCGGTTTTGCCGTAGCTGTACAAATAACAAAGTTACCCATACATCCACGTCGAATTTAGCACACACTGTACTAGTCAAGAAGAAGTAGAGGAGATTTTGAACAGAATCCCACCAATCTCAAAACCTGACGTACCATTCGACGATAACGAAATAGCATCCGACACGAACTCAAACGACTCAGGGGCAGCTAAAGCTGGTGAACAGAAAAATCTGTTTGATTCTAATAACCCTTCTGACGAACACGAGTGAAGTTGTTTGTAGTTGTAACTACTAAAATTATGTTTAATTATCAAACTACTATTTTTTGAGCTATGCCATTTGCCAAAGCGTACAAAGTGATTAGATAACTTCAGTGGTTTTCATCACAGTTTTATAGATTGTTTAGCATGTAATTTACGTCGCGCTCGGGCGACGTCTGCTGACGAAGGGTAGACGAACGAACTACCTTTCGATAGATACGTCGCGTCGGTAATAGAGGTGAGAAGCAAACTCGCGGAGACGTCTCGCGGATATCAAATAAAAATTAAAATTGATATATCAAAATGGTTCCACGTCAATAAACTCTGTTTAAACGGCTCTAAATCGCAGAAAGTAATTTTTGCTTTCAAACAAAAATTAGACGTGATAATGTTAAATGACGGCGCAAAATTTTTAGGAGTAGATATATGGAAATCTCAAATTATCATAGAACAAACATGTAGATGTAGAATGTATCCGCCAGACTAACCACATTACTTTTTAGTCAAGAATTTTAAAGACCCTTAAACGCACTGACGGCTACTTACCATGGACTCTTTATGTCAACTGCCAGTTATGCAGTGTTAGTTTGGAATCATAGCGGTCATTGTGACAGAATTTTCGGATTGCAAAGAAAGGCAATTAGAATAATATCTGAATTGAAATTTAGAGTTGACGTAAAGATAGTAAATTTAAGGAACTGCGTCTTTTAACTATTCCGTGCTGATACATTCTTGAATGTTTAAAATACATAAAAAAACTTATATGCACGACTATGACAACGATAGCAATGAAAATTATAATTTCAGAGATTCAGATTATTTCGGACTAAATTTTCTGCGATTAGAAAGATCACGATATGAAAAATCTATAAGAAAGCTTATCATCGGGCGATATGTTTCAGAAATAAAACATTAATTATTAGAGGGTGCCTTTTACAATTTTGACGAATTTCTGTTATCCAATACTAACTATGTCTATGTCTATGTTACATATTTTGTAATCTCACGACAATTAAATAAATTGAATTGAATTGAATTGGATTAATCACATGTAATAGATGCATTCCATTTTGTAACTACACATACACTGTGGATAAATGAAAATGCAACATCTATAAATGGTAATCCTATTTTTCTCCAAATTGGTAGATATGAATGGTGCACCGAAAGACGAAATTGGGATAATGATTGGCGCCGAGTAGTGTTTAGCGACGAATCTCGCTTCTCTTGAGATTGGCATGATGGCCGAATACAGGTCAGACGGCTTAGAAATGAACGACACAATCCGGGCTGCATCAAAAACCGGGATACGGCTTCTACTCGAAGGGTTATGACTTGGGGCGCTATCAGTTATGATGGTAGATCACCTTTGGTGATTATAAGAGGCACTTTGACTGGTCAGCGCTATGTTGATGACATTTTGGAACCGGTGTTGTTACCATTTATAAGAGACATTCCAGATGCCATATACCAGCAGGACAATGTACGACCGCATGTTTGTGATGTGGCTATGAGCTTTTTGCGTCGGTCTGATATTCCCGTTCTTCCCTGGCCGGCTAGATCTCCGGATTTGTCACCAATTGAACATGTGTGGGATATCATTGGTCGCCAAATAAAGAGCTACGATGCGCATCCTGCGAAGGTTGCTGAATTGGAAGAGAAGCTGCAAGTGGAATGGGATCTTATACCGCAGGAGAAAATTTCCCATTTGTTTAACCGCATGATTCGCCGAATGGGGGAATGCGTTAGAGTTCGTGGGGATCACACTCATTATTAAACTTTTTGGAATAACTATACATATACTCAACGTAGAAGTTTGAAAATTTAATCGTTTGTTATCCTTGTGAATATATAACTTACAGCAAAATTTCGTTCCAATATATTTATGCACTATAGGTGTTGCATTTTCATTTATCCGCAGTGTATATATACTACGATTCTTTATATCGTATTTTAGTACAAGTATTTAACTAATTTATATACTTATATTTTGACGTGTGTAAGCTCTGCGATAACACTAAGTAAAGATTTGATTTGTTTTGATTTAATTAATACAAGACATTTATTTGACAAATAATTAGCCCAAGAAGATTCAAATTAATGGAAAACTATCACAGAAAATTCCAACATTTAAAGGGACAAGACAAGGCGATTCCCTAAGCCCCATTTTGTTTAACTTCGTGAAGAATGAATTAACAAGTGATAATATAAAATACGGAAGGGCATAGAATGGGACCAAAATAGTTTAACATTCTTTGCTATGCGGACGACACAGTTTTAATTGCGGATAATGAAGACGGGATACAAAGATTGTTGTTTTAATTTATACGTAACTGTCAAAGATTTAGGTTAAAAATTTCAACTACTACTACGGAAATGCTAATACTAAGAAAAATTATAGAGAAAATGAGACTAAGTAGACCACATTATAAATGGTGAGATAAGAGAACAGTGTCAATACAAGATATTAGAACATGGACAAGGGCGGAAACAAGAATGGGACAATCATGATGGAAATCAAGTCAAATTAAATGAGGACTATAGTCCAAAGGAAAGAGAAGCCCAGAACGCCATCATAAACGTTGGAAAGATAATATGGACGAAATAAACTAATAGCCAATTAACAAGAAAAAGAAAAAGAAGAATAAGATACCGTAGATAATAAATTAGACAAAACTGAACCGGCCATTGAACATCTTAGTTTCAGAATTTATTTAAGAAGTAAAAAATGGTACCAGAGAACCCTTTTTCATTTTCTTGGCATGCCAGTTTGCAGTTTATCACTGCTTTATAGGCGAATTGCTTACCAACATTGCCAAGGTGATATAAAAGAAACAAACATGAGGCTTTTGAGTTTCAATACAGAACGTGCGAAAAAAAAAATACAGTGCAGTACAATATGTACTATTGCCTTTCAAAAAGTATTACAAATTGTTTTGATATTTGTCGTTAAACCTTACTTTAATTTTTTTTAAATCCACTAGAGGATTAATTAATACATTTACAAATTTAGTCAACTGCAGATCTAAAAGGAGACCATGAAACTAAATAAGATCCAGATTCAAGGTTTATGCATTTTAATATTTGGAACAGATGTGCTTTAATTGGTTTTCCTTAGAAGCGTTCATTTAGTTAACCCTAGAATTTTCTTAAATATAAAATTTCCATTGACAAAATGTAAAACTTCAGAAATACACTTAAAATAACGTAAACATTCTTTTAAAGGTGACATTGAAATAAAACGTCTCCGCATTGCTACTTTCCGTTTCTTTTTTTAAAGTAATTTTGGTTTGTTTTACTTTTATATCTTAATTTACTTTAAATAATTTAAATGCTTTTAGCTCGTAATTTGGTTTGTTTTCATGCCAGGGATTGTAACCTAATCTGTTATAAATGTTATCATTATAGTTTCCATGTGAATAGAGACATCGAAGCTGCCCTAATAATTTATTGTAGGGTAACCCAAAATCGCAAAATACTATTTTAAGCAAATTATTTCATTAAATAAAATTTATATTCTACCATTGCTTACAATATTAAGTATGCAACATATTTAATTAATTACTTAATTAGCGAATAGCCTTTTGGGTAAGACTAATTAAAAATATCAGCGATATCCCTAAGAATTAAGATAGATATAATTCACCAAAGCTATGATATTTTAGCCATCATTTTTTTACAGAGTTACTGAAAAATGTGATTCAAAAAGTAAAGGATGTATATTACAGAACCTGACGCTGTTAGATGATTGATTGGCAAAAAACAAGCGGAAAGCAAAGTAAATGACCGTAGGTAACGCTAATGGAAAAATAATAGTTTGAAACGTCAATAATTCCTTAGAAAATGGCAGTGTCTAAAAAACTAAAAAAAATCCCACGCACTTCTCTTTCTACGTTTCCTGCAACATTAAATGTTAAAAATCTGAAAGCGATATTTTTACCAGTAGCTACGTCACTGTGATGAGTTGTCAGTAAAGGTAAGAATTTTGTTTATAACTTACAGTATACTGAACTGAAGGAACTGGAGATGCTAAAAACATAAAATAAATGAGACGGACCAGCTCAGCTCGACTGCTGATGCTATAAAACGGAGTAACCTTATGTAAATCCCCATAAAGTGGCTTGATAGCGTTGTAGTGTTCAAATACACAACAATTTCGAAAAGTCGTTATTTATATCATCGTGTTCGATTTGGAGTTTGGAGAAAATCGGAAAAGATAATGTACTGTCCGGTTCAATAACATCACGAGCTTTCCTTTAGGACAATCACTATCTCTGAAGCGTAAGCAAGAGTCAGTAGATTCACTTAAATTGTCCATTCCAGTTTTACTGTCGTACTTTTATTGTCGCCTTAAATAGTCAATTGCATTTAGAACAAGTTTATGTCAGTGACACGACTTTCTGCTGGATTATTCTTCAAAACAGACGAGATTTTTAGAAATTTTTATACTAAAGTTACATTACAACAATAACATTTTGATGTAATTCTAAATCTAAACATAATAATGAATATAAATTTCCCAATTTTACAAATATTGTGCTTATTTTTTGACGAATAAATTTTTATCGGTCTGTATTAACTTAATAGATGAAAAGGCAACGTTGGTATGAAAAATGTGCGGTTTTATGACCACGTCGAACTAAAAGGCCATCAATTTTGTATTGTTCGAATATTTTATTATTAGTTTCAATATCGACAGATTAACGTGGGTATTGTTAAAGTTCAATCATATATTGCTTTCATCATTTTTTATTACAGTGGCCATCTTGCTGAATAACAAAAGGTAATGAACTATTACATATTATTTATATGTACACTTTCATCATTTTGTGCAGTTCCAGGAAGAAACATCGCAAGATAATAACTGTTAATATCATAAATAGTTTGGCATTATTAATTATTTTATAGTATTACATATCATACGAATACGATATCAAAATTTCACCCTCACCTTTTACGAAGCAAACTTCTAGTGATGCTTATTAATCTAAAAATTGTGATCGGCTGGGCACATTCGTGAATGAAGCTTGAAAAACTGAAAAGTGCAATATTTGTTTGTCATATTTGCCACACTGGTTAAAATCTTAAGCTTAACTTAACTATAATAGTATATTGCATAACAAGTACGTGAAGCTGACGTTTTTGCACGAGTGTGCAGTTTACGACACGAGCCGTAGGATAGGATTGCAAGCTCATGGATGTAAAAATGGCTTCACGCATATGTTGCACACTATACGTTTTCTACGACGTTAAATTTAAAAAATGAGTTAAATTAGTGAACGTTCACTTCACTTGACAGATCGATCTTTTAACCTACCTTTAAAGTTTGACAAGGGTGCAATTTCCCTCCAATTGACGAGTATATGTGCTATGCATAACCGCAAGTGCCTGAGTAAGCGTTGCCCCTCATGTACGAGAATGTACTTTATGTACAACTCAGAATGTACCAGTACGAGGTACCTCGTAATTCTACGGGATGTTTCACCCTATTGCTGATTAAGAATATGCCCAAGACATATCTCAGTAGTCATAAATGTCGTTTTATTGTAATTCATTGTGATCAGCACCTACATACACTAGGGCAACCATAAAGTAATTTTGATGTCTAATCTTGAATACGTGAAGTATATTAAAATTGCTAACCTTACGTTGTAGTTAATTTGGATTTCGAAGGGAGACCCCTTAATTAGAATTACGGTATTTTCCCCCTTTTGATCAATACACAATCGGAAGCAATGATTTACCGCAGTGTACGTAATATGAAGAATTTCTACCAGTTAATGCAAAGCAACAAAGTGCAATACAACTAACTGTATACTTTCCAGTAATTAGATACACTAATTAGCGTACTAATTGAAATTCCAGATGACTATACAGATAAGCTGAATAATCAAGACTGGATACAGTGATAAGATTTTGTTAAATCCGATACAAAAGGGGTGGAAAATAAACATTCTCACGGTTTTGCATCTGGTACTTATCCAGAAAATTAATAAATTTCATAGTTTAGTTAAAATTCTAATACTAGGGTCTCTTTAAATAAATTCCTTTGTAATTTGATATTTTACTGGAAAGCGCGTGTCGGTTTGGTTCCCTACAAGGCGGCGAAACTAATTTATAAAGGGTGACTTCACTTAAGTCCCAGAATTCATATTGCTGTTATTAGTTTTCAAATGAAATTAACTTTCTTGCCGCATTATTGGCCAAAGAAACACCCCTAACGTTATGCTTTAAATAAAAGCAAATTGAGAGAGAATCGGCAACGCCCTGTAAAGGGTATGCCACTCTAAGAAGAAGAAAAGCAAATACATTAAAATATAATCCCTGAATATAGAAAAATAAAATTATAAACGCTCAGGTGGTCATCGCAATGTGTAAAATAAACGCCATAAGAAATGGATTGCACTTCACGTATCGCTATATTATAAATAAGACTTCACGTAATGCGATCAGTATGTGAAACTACTGCTTCATACACGGGAGTAGAAAAATTTACTTTGTCGTTGTGTTACTTCGAAATTTTTGGGTTTAAATCATACTTATGTAAAGTCTCAGTATGTTCGATACTTAAAGTTAGTAGTGAATTTATGTTAGATTATTTTAATATTTCGTTTAATACCCTTCGCATGTTAAGGTTTAGAAAGCTTTATCTGATTTGATTAATGTAAAACTGTCATTTTTTGAATCAGGCGTCAAAATATAACGCAATGCTCACACTTGAGCAGGAAATCGATCAAATTACACCTGCCATTTTAAATAATGTATCTGAAACTTTAAAAAGAAGAATACAGATTTGTCTTGCAAATCAAGATATCATTTTGAACCAATATTTATTGTTTTTTTGACGTTTGATGAAGGTTATACGTTATGCTTTGTTTGAAGTTTATTTTATAAACTGACGAATCCACTTGTTATTTATGACATAATTTCAAAATTCTACGACCCACACCGACCTGTTTTTAATTGTTCTCGCGCCATTTTTCGTTAATATTGCTTGTTCTGGTTTTTTATTTTATACATTTTTCTATGGTTTAGATTTTGTTCCTAACAATTTAATTTTTTTTCTCCAACCACACGAATAATTTTGTATAAAAAGTAAGTCATTTCGGGATGTTCACCAATTACCTTGGCAACTGTGCACTTTTCGATTCATATTTGCACTAATACAAAAATGGACGCAAGATAGGGTTTTATAAGGTAAATTTTAAATAAAAAACAAACGAGCGTCAACATTCGGCAATCGCCGTCGTTGTTGTTTATTTTCCCCGTACAGTGATTGTTTATTTGCGCCATGACAGTTTTCAAAAATTCAATTTGAAAACTGAAAATGGAAATTGGAGAAAAAATAGTATGTTTCATTCGAACAAAAAATGCGTTTTCGGGACGCGAAAAGGCCAACACGCACTTAACCACGCCACGGCGCGCCACGCCGGACGGCAATTTTTAAATTACATTAGTTGTTATGGAATAACGCGCCGTGGCGTGGCGTGGATAAGTGCGCGTTATTCCATAATAACCAATGTAATTTAAAATTGCCGTCCGGCGTGGCGCGCCGTGGCGTGGTTAAGTGCGTGTTGGCCTTAAGACTAGCCGGACTCCGCTGCGCGTCGTCCGGCGATGTACTACTTGTTCCGAAATCAGTTTTGTACTAACGAAAAAAATAACTATTGCTTGTTTGTTTGTGTATTAGACTTGCGAGTGCCAGGGATTTCAACGGAGTCGACTACTATGGTCAGTGGAAAACATCGTATTATCATCTATGGTTTTACCTCGTATCTGAAAGAGGGAATACTTTCAGATATTTTTCCGCATTAAAAATCTCACCGACGTGGACCGGGAATCGAACCCGAGATCTCTGGTTTATAAGGCAAGTATGCCATAACCTTAACGCCTAAATATGGTTGAAAAGAAAAAATGCACTTGAGTAAGGTTTCCATTTAAAAAATAGAATTTGGCTCAGAAAGTGATCAAAAAACTATTTAGCCTGCATTCTACGTTAATTTTTTTTTATAATTCTAAAAATAAATGAGCTGTATGGAATAATAGAAAAAACGATTCTGTTCATATTTCCCCCGTAACTATTTAACCGCACCTCGTACAACGTGATTTCCTTCCTAATATGGCAGATTTCGAATTACGTTCTTCTCCGATACAAGATACGCAGTAATTTATTGAAGTGAAATAGACTGAATGTAGATAGATTCGGGGGGTTCCAGCCTACACTGGTTTGCGATAACCCCCCCCCCCCTCGTGGTACCTATATGTTCTTTCTAATCGCTTCATTAATTTGACGAAGTTCCGGATCTTAGTCTATTCCAACTTCTTTATCTTTGCTAACCCCACTTTTTCTCCCCACATGTCATTTCTCAAATGTTTCAAATTTCTTACACTGCGTCAGAAAGTGTCTTGTAGTTTCTTCCTCTGAGTCACAATTTTTACAAAGGATCAGCCTCAATTTCTAATATATTCGACTGTCTCCGCAACGTGCAGTATCCTGTCAGTACATCTACTAGCCATTTCATCGATTGCCTCGACGCTCCTAATAATATTGTTTCTTGTATAATTCTCCGTGTGTTGCCTACATATTTATATTCTTTCTTCCATAAGCCCATTATTTCGTGTGTGTCTACACTCTTTACTTCAAGATTCCAAGTGCTGGTTTCGGTCCAGAATAATTATGTAGAGTTAGTCCTTACTATCGCTAACATCTGTCATTTGGTTTCCCTCCACTCCAGTGTGCGTCGGTACCCAGATAATTTGCAATCTTTTCCTAAGGACAAGATATTGTAAGACCTGTCTACATTTTTTTACTAGAGCTGAATTGGCCGCTTTAGTTGACAGTACTCTCAGCACCGCTCTTGTCTAGCCCCTTGGATTGCCTGTAGTCTTGCACATTGCATGATGGCGTAAACTGCGGCTTTAATATACAGTCCCATATCTTCCCATTGGAATAGAAACGTTTATTCCCATTGATGGTATAAATATGCCTCTCCCGTCTTCTCTTGCTCATTTTGTGAACTATATGTATAGTAGCGTAATGTTCTTTCAGAGCCTTTAATAGTTCTGCATTTTCTATCTGGTGTAGCAGCTTCATAATTCACGTTAAACCAGTACGTTTTTTTTGTACTTCATCTGTGGGCATGTTCACAATGATCACGCTCTGTTGAACACATTACCTATATTCCCATACCCGACAATTTCTTTCCTTTCTCCCAGCAAAGCCATGGTAGGAGTTGTTCTCATGGTTCCTGTTATATCTAATAAAGCCAGTCATTGTATTTGTTCTGTTCTGTTGTATCTCTTCCACCAAACTATTGCCCCATACAATAATCGTGCTCTGATGACAATGACATACACAATATCCAGTGAGCAATTTGTGGAGTAAGGCCCGGTCTTCTTCCAACCGTTCATCTGCGTTGCCACAGTGGTACAGTGGCTCGTTTGCATTGCTACTTAATGTGTCTTCCTACTTATCTTGTTGTATAATATTACTCCCAGAAATTTCACCCGCTGTTTAATCTGCAATGCTTTCGCATAAAACATGCGTAGTTTTAAGTCCTCTATCTTGCCTTTCCTGGTGAACAGAATCAATTCTGTCTTCCGATTGACTGAGAGTCCATTCCGCTAATACCAACCTTCTACGATTTTTTAACTTCTCTGAATTATGCCACATATTATGCTTAAGTTGCGCCCAGTCATTAGGATGGTGTCTTCATGTGCATATGCTTGAGCATGTATTCCTTCTCTACTTAACTGTTCTAGTAAGTCATCCATGACCCCACACCATGAGTACGGCGATAAACATCCTCCTTGGAAGCAGCCTCTGGTAACTTTCAGTCTTTCTTTTGCCTTTCCTTTCGCCGTCGTGATAGTTACTGTCTACAGCACTTGTTTAACCCAGCCTACATTACACCAGATGTCGCGGTCGTCGCTCAGTTGGTTTAGCGTGCGTCTGACCACTGAGATTAAAACTGGCCCAGGTTTGATACCCAGAGCCACACAGTCACCGAAAATACCCGACCGCTCCCTCAGAAGACAATGGCAAACCACCAAGGTATTCTTGTCTAGTAAGTCTTCGCTGGAGTAGAAGTCCAAGCACTGACGTGGTTCGGAAGTCACGTAAAGCTGCAGGTCTACTTGACTACTTGACACGCACAGCTACAGACATATAGAGAGAAGAGCGGCAATACTCTGTATAGAGTACGCTACTGCAAGAAGGATTACATTAGATGGTACTTGCTTCTTCTCTAGCGCTTTTGTTATCAACTCTAGATTTACATTATCCCTGTACATAGAAAAAGCAACTTAACGCCTTCTCTTTTTCCTGTAATGCCTTTTCAGTCTTAGTGACCAACCTGTACAAAGCCGTTTCAGTCGACCTCCCTGGATTGTAAGGATAATCTCTATATAAGGGCCTTTTCCTAAGAGGTCCATCTACTATGTATCTATCTATAATTTAGTTGCTTTAAATATTACCTTCATGAAGGGCATGAGTATTTTTAAGCCTTTCTGTAGAAGGGCGGAGAAGGTCTGCCTTCGCCCAGCGCCCTAAAAAGTGAAAACTCCCTCACCGCTTCTGAACTGGATAGATAGCTTGGCGCAATGTAGGTACTTATTATCATTACGGATTACGGATCAATGTTTAAATGGGCATGTCTTAAAATTGTTACAGTTGTATGAGGAAGGAACTTATAATAATCCAAGGCCCGTCAGCTCAGAATGAAATTCGTTTTATGAAATTTGAATTCGTTATACTCGTAAAATCTACATTACTAATTCGAATCTTTATATTTATAAACCGAAAAGTTGCCCATTAATATTCAAGGAACATCGATGGTTAACGCCTCTTAATTCGCTTTCATACCCGGTTGCCTCGCACGTTAAGCGCACGGGATGGTGTGGTAAGCATCACGCCTTCGATCGACAGACGCCTGGCTATTTTCCCTGCTCCATCATTATATTTCGGTTCCTAATTATTTTCAGTGATTGGGTACTCTACATGTAGAGCATCTGACTCGGTTTTGAACCAGAGGGCCGTAACCACTCAACCACTCCAATAATATGACATTAAGTACATTTTATATGATTAATGTCATATTATTTTGTGTACACAGATTGTCTGTAGGTGCTAGATAAACACAGTAACTAGATACAAACAAATAAAATGGAAATAAACAAACAATAACATAATACATTTATCACGAGGGTGTGTTGTTTAACATCCACTTAAAATTTTAAACCGTCTCTGTATCTAGTTACCGTGTGTACCTAGTACCTGCAGACAATCTGTATAGAGAATTTAAGTCATCCAATAAAGTGTTTACCACTAAAGTTTGTTTATTACTGATGTAATGTAAAAATGTACTCGTTTGTGAGATACCATGTTGTTCACTTCAAAACTCCTAGGTTGGGTATTTTACAAAGAACAATACATATAATATTTACTTTCAACGATTGTATTGTTAGGCTTATACGTATATTTTTATTTGCAGAGATTTTTGATTCAAGGAATGTGTATTATAAAGTCTAAGTAAGTTTTAAATAGCGGTCGAACGGGTTTTTGTTTCCCCTCCCTATGCAGTTGGATATGGACGGTGTTATGTATAAAACCCAACGTTTTTACTCATCCTTTATACAATACAAATGATTTTTACAATTTTTTTGTATACAGATATAGATAATTATTATTACGGGAAACTGTAGCGGGTGTAATTATTCATACTTTCGAATTGAAATGAAACTATTTACGTTTATTTATTTCCAAATATTAACTACAATCATTAATTTTCATACCGTTCACAGCCACGCCCTGGTCTATTGGCAAAGACAACGTTTATATCCGTGTCCCGCTCTGACTCGTGAAATTTATCATGCGTTATATCTTGTTGTAACTAAATCTGAAACTGCATAGGACGGGGAAACAAAACCCGTTCAACCGCTATTTAAAGCTTACTTAGACTTTACAGAATGTCTGCAGGTACTAGGTACACACGGTAACTAGATACAAACAAATGAAATGGAAATATTATTATATTTACAATAAGTAATACATTAATCACAAGGGTGTGTTGCTTAACAACCACTTACAATTTTAAACGGTCTCTGTATCTAGTTACCGTTTATACCTAGTACCGCCAGACAAACTGTATATTAAACATTATAACAACAGATCAATAAAAATACCAATTAGGGTAGGCTGTGAAATTGAATTATTTTGAATTGGTACTTTAGCCACATCCACAGAATGACATTTTATAACGTCTGTAATTTGACATTTTTATTGTAAACAAAGTTTATAACCTTAAATTCATGTCAGAAATGTCATTCTGTGGATGTGGCTAAAGTACCAATTCAGAATAATTCAATTTCACAGCCTACCCTAATTGGTTTTTTTATTGATCTGTCGTTATTAGGAAAAACTTCTAGATATTAACCATACTCACAAACTAAAGCGCACGACTGACAAATGAAAACACTTACTAGCACGAACCAGTATCCTCTAAATCTACAAAAACCAGCAGCGGCTATTTTAGGTAGTGTCGTTAAACTTTATGTGCTATAAACCAAAATCCTTTAAGTTAACATGGTGCTATACGAAGTGTAATTCATTTCATTAATGCTTCCTTTTTTTATTAGCTAGTCACGTAACTTCTTAAGATTTTGCACTTACACTGGATAGAAATTCTTTTTATAATTCAGAAGCACATGAACTATGTATTACAGTAACTAAATTTTAAACAAGAACATCTGAAATAGCACTGAACATTAATTTATGCAAGCTACTATTTATAAATGTTACATAAAGTGCATATAATTTGTTTTGAAAACCTATATATATGGTTTTAGTAGCTTTTTAGTTTTTCTGATAGGGGATAAAGGAATAACAGATTTTTTTAAACACATTTTAATTCATGTATATGTTTTCCCTATATGAGTAAATTTATTTGAAGCGGATTTACTACATCCTAAAAATGGAGGTATTCATCAAAATCTGCTCGTTGCCGACGTCTAAAATTGTAAAAAGACTAAAAGTTTTAAGTTTCGAGTATGGATTTTAAATATAATTAAATATTCATTATGTCCACCGAAAAGCTAAAACTTGAAATATTAATTTAAGCAGCATGTTGTTTATGTCGGATTAATAAATAACCCAACCTGATGCGCTTAGAAGTTATCCCATTTTAAATTATTTTTAAGTGATAAATTTTGAATATGCCATCAGCACAGAACTTTCAGCCGACAGTCATGCTCCACTTATACATGTACAGTTAATAGTTTGGATATTTTGCTCCCTCCATATCAAAAGACTTAAAAGTTTAACTTTCTTAAGATTTTTGTACGCCGGCATTGAGATAGGATGATCTTTCAAACAGACAGACAGGATTTGGGATTTACACACGTAACTTTAAACTTCTTTCCTTTACAAAAGTTTTGGTGATTGATTTAACCGAAGTAGTGTGATTTATATGGGCGCTGGAAAAAAACAATGGCCAGCCAATTTTTTTTTTTTTTATAAGATTTAATTATTTTTAAGTTGTTGAATTGGTCTAATTCTCTATCCAATTATTTTTAGGCTATGATTTAAACGGTCAGCAAAATAATAGAGATTTGGCCAGCATAAAAATATATTTGAGCCGCAAAATTATTGAATGAGCAGCCACTCATGAGCGGCAATTAAAATGAAAATGGTTTGCATTCAATTTCTGTACGAGCAGCTTTAAAACGATATTGGCAGCAAAAAAAAGAAAATTACATCAAAATAATTATGTGATTGGCACAAAGTTGTCAGTATTTTATTACATTTGTCCTGCTGTAAAATTACAATGACAGTAGAAATTGATCAGTAACCAAATAGGGCTATGATTTAAACGGTCAGCAAAATAATAGAGATTTGGCCAGCATTAAAATATATTTGAGCCGCAAAATTATTGAATGAGCAGCAACTCATGAGCGGCAATTAAAATGAAAATGGTTTGCATTCAATTTCTTTACGAGCAGCTTTAAAACGATATTTGCAGCAAGAAAAAGAAAATTACATCAAAATAATTATGTGATTGGCACAATGTTGTCAGTATTTTATTACATTTGTCCTGCTGTAAAATTACAATGACAGTAGAAATTGATCAGTAACCAAATACTTTTTTATCGGCTCCAAAATGAAGTAAGTATGTTTTAAAAATGATTGAGTAGGAAATAAACAAAACAATCGGGTAGAAAGCAAAAAAAAGTAAGTATTTATTAGAAAAGAAAAAAACATAACTGTAATAGATAACATAACCTACCTATAATTAATACAATAATTATCGAACAATAAGTGCTCGTTTGGCCAACCAATTGAGCCGCACTTTCCAACAATGTAGCTGCTCAAAAAAATAATATCATGCTTATTTATTTTTGTAGCTGACAAAGTTGTTTATTTGCCGATATTATAAAACCTTTTTCAATTTGCCGATTAATATTAGTACATCAAATGTTTTACCCGCAGATGAATCAAATTAGTTGCTGTTCATTTAATAATTTAGCAGACCAACTAATAATTTTGCTGCTCGAATAGATTTTGGGCTGCGCGACTAGCGATTTATATGCCGCTTAAAAGTTTATTGTGCCGACATAATAATTTTATTTTGCTTACCATAATTTGCTGTTCGTATATTAAAATCGCAAACCAAAAAACAAAATGCTGCACAAATAATTGTTTCGCTGATTATTCTTGCTGATCGAAATTTTAAATGGCAGATCATTTAATTACTTCTCCTTTTTTATCGGCTCCAAAATGAAGTAAGTATGTTTTAAAAATGATTGAGTAGGAAATAAATAAAACAATCGGGTAGAAAACAAAAAAAAGTAAGTATTTATTAGAAGAGAAAAAAACATAACTGTAATAGATAACATCACCTACCTATAATTAATACAATAATTTATTATTGAACAATAAGTGCTCGTTTGGCCAACCAATTGAGCCGCACTTTCCAACAATGTAGCTGCTCAAAAAAATAATATCATGCTTATTTATTTTTGTAGCTGACAAAGTTGTTTATTTGCCGATACTATAAAACCTTTTTCAATTTGCCGATTAATATTAGAACATCAAATGTTTTACCCGCAGAAGAATCAAATTAGTTGCTGCTCATTTAATAATTTAGCAGACCAACTTATAATTTTGCTGCTCTAATAGATTTTGGGCTGTGCGACTAGCGATTTATATGCCGCTTAAAAGTTTATTGTGCCGACATAATAATTTTATTTTGCTTACCATAATTTGCTGTTCGTATATTAAAATCGCAAACCAAAAAATAAAATGCTGCAAAAATAATTGTTTCGCTGATTATTTTTGCCGATCGAAATTTTAAATGGCAGATCATTTAATTACTTCTCTTATTTTTACATCATAGTATAGTTTTGAATTATTTAATTACCCTTTTGAATAAGACTTAGTGTAAAGACGATAATAAAAATGGGCGAAGAATCTTCGCTGGACTTTCCATACTTACACAATTGAAAAATGCATAACAAATATATCATAAGCGTGAGGATAAGCAAGGTCTCTTTCACCCATGAACGATTTCAGAGTTCCACATCAAAACTATTAAAACGTAGCATTAAATTATGTTTGTATTTTAAAGACAAAAAAAAATAAAACGGTCTGTGTTAGAGGGCTTACTTTATTTTAGGTGTTTAGGATTTGGGGTGTTTTTAAAATAATAAAACTTTAAAAAGAATCCCCCAGGTAGGAAAGCCTAGAAATTTAGGAAATTCCTTCGCATTGTTACCTTCACTAACTTACTCAGAAAAATTTCAAGCGGGTTAGGGGATTTTCCGAAATGCTGGTTTATGTGTATAATGCTTTTATTGTGGTATTCGTTTGTTGCATTAAATATCTACAATTTTTTCTGGGGTGTTCGCTTCTTAATCCCTGAATAGTTGTCAACAATATTTTACTTGTTCTTGGAAGGCATCTGTGTAAATATGCGATTGACAAAGTTACTGGAAAAATTGAAAATATCATTAAACCAAAACTCAATGCTGTTCTAAATACAAAACGAAGGTTTGAAAATTCTTCATAGTTTCAAAAATTTTACAGGGTGAATTTGTTGAAATTAATGTAGATCCTGCAATCATTTCCGTTTTAAAATATGCACCCATTAATTATTAATGTACTTAATTTAAAAAATTCGTTTATAAGAATTTATTTTAAAATTTTTGTTGTGATCATAAAAAAGGTCATTTTTAGAACTCCGAAAAATCTTTACAACATATACCTAAATTTGTTACGTAAATTCCTTAAAAAAAAAAACCATATTAGTTTTTAATTCGTGCAAAGAATAGCGCAATCAAAAACCTAATATTACAAAGAGCGGTTAATTTAAATTTTCTACGTATTCACAGCAACAAGGATATCTAAACATTATTGTCGCTTTTCGAACATCGTTGCCGCTCGTTTTAATTTTATCGAAAACAACGTAAATTAAAAATCAACATGCACGAATAAACACAGATTAACATAAAACAGCGATAGCACTGTCTACAAAAACAACAACAAAAAGTAAAAAGAAAAAAAAACTGCAAATATTGCAATAAATATTGTATTCGACTTTCGGAACTCTTTTTGCGTTTTATATTTTGGGGATGCGATCAACGCTAATTGAAAGGCATCTTGATCTACTATCGACCCAGAACATTAAAAAAAAATCGTGTGTGTCGTTTCCGAGAACAGTAAAAAGGGAAAAAAGGAGACAACGGCACGCGGTGTTCCCAGGCGGTCACCCATCCAAGTACTGACCGCGCCCGACATTGCTTAACTTTGGTGATCAGACGAGAACCGGTGCTTTCAATGTCTAACAATCAAAATGAATGTCTATTTACATCTACGTATATTTCACCCAAATAATTAAAAAAAAATTAAACAGGGGAAGATGGTTTGGACACTACTTCTAGGCGCTCATATTTGTGTGTTACGTAAAATAAGAGCATTCGGGAATTCCTTTTAGAATTTGAAAAATTATAAAGAAATGTTAAAACAATCACTTAAACAATTTGCAAATTAAACAGGAACTGGTCAATTGGGCGCGTAAACTGATTACAAAAAAATCGGTAACTCTTTTAGGGAAGGATAGTTAATTTTAAATCCTAAATTAGGATCCAGCAACACCTACAATAGCCAAAATATTACAGTAATTTTGATGACATAATTAAAGACTTTGCAACGAAAAAGTTCCGACAAGTTATTTAATAATAATCCTATATAATATGTAATAATGCTTTTATAATAAATAATTTGTATTTTCAACATAAATGAGCAGAGCAAGATAATATTTTTTTGAAAAAGTGGGTAATATAAACAAAAAAATATATATTGTAGTCACGCAGATTCGAACCTCCAACCTTTCAAACGTATGCGGGTGGAAGCTTGGTCTCTTAACCGCTGGACCAATACCGCCTTCGTTAAAACGGTGACTCCTGGCCTGATATTTATCTTCTGTCTTTGGAATGTGCCGTTTCCGAGAAATTTCTTTTTGAAATTTTGAAAAATTTTTTCAGCTAATTATAATCAGTAGAGGTAGGGGTACAATTTGGCTTTACGTTTATAACAAGATGTTGATGTGTTTTTGCGAAAAAAAATGTTAAAGTCCAAAACTTCAAATGGTCATAAAAGGCGTTAGGGAAAAATTTTGGGGATGCGATCAACGCTATTTGAAAGGCATCTTGATTTACTATCGACCCAGAACATTTAAAAAAAATCGTGTGTGTCGTTTCCGAGAATAGTATATTGTGTTATTAGGAGTAAAAGTGTCATTTTGTGTGCCGAGCGTGACGTTTGAACGACGAGCGCTAGCGAGTCGTACAATTTCATGCGAGGCACACAAAATCACTTTTACTCCGAATAACACATGTTATTTTTTCTTCAAACGCACAAATTAAAAGCAATTCAGCAAGAAAATTTAAAAAATGTCAAAAATGAACGTCATACCAGCTGTCGTTGCTTTGTTATAAAAAATAAAAATTACGAGTTGCCATTGGCTCATTAAGTGTCACTTTTACTCCTAGGAGTAAAAGTGAATGTTTATGTCACTTTTACTCCTAGGAGTAAAAGTGAATGTTTAACTGTGTGTATCCAAGGACACAAAGTCGTGTTTTTCTGACGTTTGAAGAAAAAAGTTTTTTTGAAAATTTGAAAATTTCCAAAACTGTCCGGACTTTTTATTTTTGAAATTTTGAATTTTTTTTTCAGCTAGTTCTAATCAGCCGAGCTAGAGGTACAATTTGGCCTTAGATTTATAAAAATATGTTGATGCGTTTTTGGGAAAACCGTCCTTAAAGTTCCGCTTTTCAAAAATTCGCCGCGAGCGCAATTTTTGACATAGAAACTTCGGGAAAAAATTATTCGATTTCTTTTCAAATGCTGTATTGATTTCCTAAGTAAAATTTTGAAATTTTTTTCAAGGAAAAATCTGCGCCCAAAAAAACATGGCTAACTTCCGTTTCCGGTTCCGGATTTTTTTGAAAAGCTTATTTTATAGATGTACTGTAATTATAGGCCCGCATACCAAATTTGATGAAAATCGGCCCAGTAGTTTTCGAGATATGACGATAACGCACCCACCCACCCACAGACATTTAAAAAAAAACACATATTTAGGATGCCTGGACCCCTAAAACGTGTTTTTTTCGAATTTTTATGATTTTGAATTTTTGCACGATTCCAATACTTTCGTATACATGCGTTGCAAGTATGGAAAGTAACTCTAAAACGTGTTTTTTTCGAATTTTTACGATTTTGAATTGGCGCACGATTCCAATACTTTCCTATACATGCGTTGCAAGTATGGAAAGTAAAAAGTGTTAGTTGCATTTGGAAATTTAAAGACAGCTATTAAATTAAACAACGAGATAAGGTCTGAGTTCAAACAAAGAGTCGTAAAAAGCGAAACTAAATAAAATTTCAGGCGATAAGTACATCAAAAGATTTAGTTAAATAAGACACATAAAAAAGTATCATTGTCTTTAGAAAGCACGTAAAAAGGGCGACTGACGTACTAAATGTATTGAAATTTTCTATAGTTGGTCCGCCATTGTTCAAAATCTAGTAGTTATATAAACAAGCAAAAAAAGTTCTTATTTATCTTTTGGGCGAATCGAAGAAGGAGTAAGCTTAAAAAATTCCAATTTTATGTATCATATTTATTGTTGTACAAATTAGTGAAATAAATTACGATCAAGCTTAGTTCAGATTTTCCGATATTTCTATTTCTGGATATTCTAGATATTGCACAAGATCTTTCTAATTCTAACTTAATACGGATGCTCGAAGTGATATCTTTAGAATAATTTAAACAAGAGTAACGTTAAATAATCAATCATCTCTTGAATATAAAAACTCTAATGAATATGAAATATGTAAATAAATAGTTCTCCCAGCCCTACCTTAAGCCATGGCAGAATATAGAAATGATTAACTATTGTACATTATTCAGCGAGAAATTCCACATAGCAATTTCTGATTAATCATTCTGTATTTTTGTCGCTAATATTCCAAATTATAGTTTGATTACTACAGGTACCGTTTAAACGAAAGAACCTTTGGAACTCTGTAAAGTTACTTTATTGCTTACAATTCTGTAAAAAAATTTGAGCAAAAACTTTGAAACTCCTTTAAAAAACTAGATTTTTCTAGAAATTTCGTTTATGCAACCGTATGATATTTTTAGACGGTCATAAACAGAAAAAAAAATGCTATAAAATTTCGATCTAAAAAAATATAGGTTGGCATTTAAAAAAAGTATCGATGACGTCATAGCGCAAAAGTATGACCTTGAAAAAAATATATAGAAAACCATCAGTTTGTGGAAAATAATTTGTTATAAAACTTTTGTTTAAAACTTTTTTTTTTCTAAAACTAATAATAAAGACTCCAGCATCGAGGTTCCTTACTTTTTATTCACCCTGTACATGTATTTATCTGAAAGTAAGTATTAAGCTATCAATTTTAGCTTCACTTGTCATTTTCCATCACACTAAAACTAAATTTCTCCTGCTCTAGACAAAGGACGTTGACTTTTCAATCAGAGGGTAATCCCTATTTTAGTTTTAGTCTCATAGAAGATAAAATAAAATAAACTACAATTTGCTCTTTATTATGTAATAACTGTTAAAGCTTATGGGTAATTAACTAATGTATAAAACCGCCATTTAACTTTATTGAAATGATGTCGTTATACTCTTTTGGTTATAGTTATATTTTATGTCAATAGCCAACTCATTATATCTTTTATAGAAGAAACAGTAAACAAATTCATTGCAATTTTATTTCCTAGGTCTATTACTAAAATATAAAGGTTATGAAAAGTTGGGCGTGTCGGATCGTGCCTTTTATATAAATGTTTCTCCAACTTGACTTCCCCAACTTTTACCTTTTTTAATTACTCTCTTTTGAATTTATAAATTTATTTCTTTTGGGTTTTAAATTTAAATTATTCTAAGAGAATTGGATGTTTTCTAACTCTCATAATCTGTAACAATTTATCAAAAATTGAATATCTGTGATCTCAATATTCTTATGAAATAATTATGGTTGTGAGTAGTTGAATTTCAACATGCAGGTATCAAGACTGATACATTTCACACCCCTTGGAGTTATTATGGAATTTCACAGGAAGCCCTCATTAACCTTAACCCTTACTGTCTGTTGTCTTTAAATAACCAGGGATCCGCACGTCCTTGTAAGGGGTCTCGGAATATAATTTCCCTGAATCATAGAAATATTTGTAGTTTATAACAGTCACAGTAACTGAAACACATCCAAAAATGAGAACAAGAGTTTCATATATAATTTACTATGCACCACAATCTGGAGTTTTATTTTTGTTTTAATATCATACTCTTTAGTTGTATGTAACTATATAATTTTTCTACACATGATACGAAAACAAGTATTTTCTTCACGATAAACCCTATGCGAAAACGCTACATTTTCTATCTAGAGATGAAAACATTTTCACTTCTAGAGATGAAAACAAGAATTCCAAATCTATGGCAACAAAATAAAAAAATGCGTGTGTTACTATGGAACCGATTAAACAAACAATTAATAATTTGCATTGACACAATTCGGTTTGAATTAAGTCGAATTAAAACTTATTTCAAACAGCTAATTAAAATGTCGTAGAAAAAATAGCATTTACTACTCGACACGAAATACGTTTTTTTCGTTCGTGATTGCCCTACTCGCTGCTAACGCAGTTCGTGGGCAACTTCTCATCTCACGAAAAAAACGTCATTTTCATGTCTTGTTATAAAATATACTATTTTTGAAAAATATCCTATACTTTGTATAAAATTAGATGCTACTCATTCTTTTTTGTTTCACGTAAATTATTTTATTTTAAAACATAATTCTAAATCCCTGAAAGGAGAGCAAGCAGAAAGTTATAAATCTTTAAAAACATAATTATCGGAAAAGGCGTGGAATGCTAGAAGAAAAACTACTAGAAAGTTCCAAAGTACCTATTAAAAGAAGACGTGATAACATTTATAATAAGAATTTTAGTAAAAACACAAGATTGGAAGATTGATAAAAATGCAGTAGTGGAGCGCGTCAAACTAGTTTAAGTTAGTCCTTGATTTTTCTGTAGTCCGGAGGTCAGTGTCAAGTCTTGGTCTTCGGCATTGGGCATCATATTAATAACGCTATCCTCCGATTGCAGACTTAAGAGGTAGAGTAATAAAGTACTACATGTATACACATACATACTATACAAATTATGTACATGGTGCGGTATGTAAGAATACGTAAAAGCTCGCAGTAACCACGTAACCCACAGAGACGGATCGGGTTGTGTATTGCATTTTCAAAACCTCATACGTTAACGGGCCAGCCTTGACACCCTAAAGTATTCGAGATCAACAATACAGATACTGATACTATTGAGAAATTCACTGAATTAAGGAAGAGCTCGGCTGATCAAGTAGACAAGTTTAACATTTTAAAAGACATTACACCATCGATAACGACAGAAAATTATGTAAATTGGGAAATAATCGAATGAAAATATTTTGCACAAAAAACAGAAGTCAACATATCAAAATTTAATGGAAAAACACCATGGATGACGCAATTAGCAGCTGTTGTTGATGTGAACGGATGGACAAAAAATGCATACGATAATTCTAATTTGTGTTCTGTGGATGGCCGCGCAATATAGAAGACAGGAATTAACTGTCTTTACACTTATAACTAGTTGCCTCCATTATACGTAACAAGTGCTAAGGTTGGCATAGCCCAAGGCACTAATATCCCATGTAATGCGATGAGTACATTTGAAGACTAAATTAGAAAATTAATCAGAACCATACAACCAAAGGGAAGGACTCTCCACTGTTAGAACTGCGGAGTAAGGAATAATATTGCAATGTGTCCATGTATGCGACAAATGATAAACAACAGCAGAAGAAGTCAAGTTTCTGAACGGGGGCAAATTCTTACTTACAGCAACAGCTTAAACGTTGCCTTTAAAGTGGAAGTTATCATTGGGGACACACTAATTCGGAATCACATTCAGTAGCTACATAATATCAAAAATTGTGAAACGGATGAATAAAACAATGACTTCTTTAAAGTAGTCTTTGAGGATTGAGACCAATACCTACCTGCCTTTGTTCCGAATGGTAGTAAATACGGAGGTGATCTAATGGGCGAGGTCTACATTAGCAACTTCTGCAGAAACAAAAACAACATTGATGCTTCAATATTCAGAGTTATGATGAAAAGTTACGACATGGTTGCAAAGAATGTAGGTTATCAAGATGGTGATCTGGTGTGGCTAAATAATGCTCAACAATGATAAGGTCCATCACTGAAGCTTCAAAAAATTATGGATTCTTGAAATAAAGTTACGCATATAGCGAATACCTTACAGCAAACCAAAATTAATTAATTTTAAATAATAGCTATTTTTGGAAATAATAACAAAGAAGCCTAACCTTGACAGATTATAATCCAGCATTCCAAGCGGGTACCTAGAAAACGAAATTTGGACTAACCACTGGGAAGTTCCTAGACCTATTTACTAATCTTCAAAGAGCTTTGATCCATTGCGTCGCTCAAGGCTTATGAATGTTGTTAGGAATTGTGGCGGATTTTAATTCGGTGGAAGAGAAAAATTACAGAAGCAAGTACAAAATGTATAGAAAACCTTGCTGGATACGGTATATCCATCTTCTACTCAGTACCAAAGAAACCACTGCAAAATAAAACTCCGATCGATCATGTCATTTTGAGACGTCCATGCCAAAATTTGGCCGTGGAATGGACAAACTATAATTTGTAAAATCCTTGAATGGATCGAAGAAACAGTAAATGTCATTTTTATAAAGTGATATTCTCATTGGAAGTGGTAGCTAATCAGTGGCCGAAATGTGCAAATGGTCTCTCTTCCAGTCTAGTTTGCTGTTGTATGTATCCAAGTTGCTTTTATTTTGTTTCCAGAATATTCCACGCAATATCAGATTCGAGAATTGCTTAATATAGTAAAAAGGAGAAAGGCTTCGTACCTCGGGCACATCCTAAGGAATGATAAATATCCACTACTTCAATTAATTATGAAGGGCAAAATAGAAGGAAGACGTGGAGTAGGAAGAAAACGGATGTCATGGTTACGGAACATCAAGAATTGGACCGGGATGAATACACACGAGCTATTCAGAATAGCAGAAGACAGAGAAGCTTTCAACATAGTTGTAGCCAACCTCCGATAGGAGAAGGCATCGAGAAGAAGAGAAGATCAGATTCGAGATCGTAATCTTAATTTTAAACTTCATTCACTTCTGCGCGAGCATGTAACAAAATTGGAGAAAAATGTTTACATTTTAAAATCCTCAATTTAGACACTTTCATTTGCCAAGTTTTCATTTTTTACTGGTATCATGTACCCCGTGTGGTATCCCTTAGCGACTTCTGTAAGAAGTTTTAGTTCTGTAAGAGCAGTTGACGCGAAGAGCTAGTGGTTTGTGTAAATAATATTTTAGGTAGTGTATTACGAATTGCAAAATTGATATGTGTAACAAACAATATGTGACGATAAATTTCTTATTTGTCAATCCTGCAAAAAGCTTATGGGGATAATTCTTTAAATCATACATTGATAAATGAGAATGAGAATCGATGGAAGACGATGAAGGCTGTGGTCCCCTCGGGCCAATTCGCACGAAAGACAACATCAACGCTGTTGCCAAATTGCCGACGAGAGATTAACGAGTAGCAGGTTTAGTGAAAAGCTACACGTATCAAAAACAGTCGTATTGCAAATTCAATACGAATCTTTAAATGGGAGGTAACTTTGCGCGTGATTTGTTCTTCTTCATTGCACCATGAACAATGTGAGCCGTATAGGTGAACGGACAGGGCAGTTCGCAGTGAACTAATGTTGAAAAACGGTTCTACTGCGTTCTGGAGCTTCAAAGAAAATTTGCCAAGGCCCAAAAAATTCAGGTTTCCAAAATCTCGCACCAAGACGATGTTGATAACTTTTTAAATGAACAATGGATTTATGAAAGAAAGGTGTGTAGTAAATGATTAGTTCTATAAAGATATCAGGAATCGTCTCATTAAAAAGATACAGAGTGCTCTTTGGCATCACGTGACATTTCCCTTTTGCATGACAATACACAATCTCATTCTTCAGTTCTTATGCGCCAATTGTTAGCTCAAAAACTACAATATTCGATCATCGACCATACTCACCTAACCTCTCTCCACCTGATTTATGTTTTCGATGCCGAAGCTCAAGCTGAAAGGATTGCATTTTGTTGAGATAACAGACATGAATCGGTTACTAACCAACCAGCTGTAACTCCTTACGAAACAAGACTTCTCAAAGGTTATAGAAATTCAATTAAAAGGGTATTATTTCGAGTAATTAGTCTGTAAATAACTGTATTTTGACTTATTTGGATTTTCTGTAGCCACACTCCGCGTGTTTGTAGACCGCGGTGGGTATACTATAAAATTCTCCAAATCCTTTAATAAGTTATGCCAAGCTAAGTAAGCATTATGAGAATGGCTTGTTACAGTTCGTGAGAATAATATGTGCCTACGTAAATAGATGTTTTAGATAAAATAATTTTAAACCAACAAACACACTTATAAATTACAAAATAACACTCATTCTTCAAAATGAATATTCAAAGGGATATGAAATATTCTTAGTTTAGAATAAAATTCTAAAAGTTACTTACATAAAGGTTTAATTTCTTTGCTGGTGTTTTCTAAAGTACGTCATGATATTTACAAGTACATGTGTATATCTGTATATTGCAAGGTCTGCAATTGGATGTTATTTTAAAGAACAGTACCCATCTATGTCTGGATTAAACCTGTTTTTAAAGTAGCCAAGCTATCGTGGCCAATTCATAAACAAAAATATATAATATTTTAACAACAATTAAATTTACTGATAGCTCAAACCGTATGCTAAAATTTAAACATATACAGGTTTTAGAGAGTCCCGAATACATATATTAGAGTATAATACCAGCAAGAGACTATTAATATAAGTTTGCCTTAAAGGACAATAATGAAAAAAATGTTTAGGATGAGCCTTTCACAAGTTCATTCGAAGTTCATACATTTTGACTTAATCCTGCATCTATCATGATGTTAAATCCATATTTATTTTGAAACATTTAATTTGCATATTAGTTCTGCTGGATCTTATGATTTGAAAGTTTACAGAATAATCAAAAGTAATTTCAAATTGCAAACAGTGAGTATCACCGCTCTTCTATTTCGTCAAGGTTAGCATACTTTCCTTGTTAACTAAAGATCTCGGGTTCGATTCCCGGTGTAGGTAGGTGAGAACTTCAATGCGGGAGAATGACTGGAGCTATGCCTTCTTACGAGGTAAAACTGTTAGTTCCGTGTCAATACAATGTTTGGTTCAATAAAAATCTCTTCCGGGGCTGGGTTTGGCAAAACTCTAGTCGGGTGATACTACTGACCATAGTAATCGACGCACGTTGAAATCTCTGGCACCCGTAAGGCCTACATTTCGCCCAATTAATGTACAATTACGGCCAAATAAATGAAAACACTAACGTTTACATTTTGTAAATACATCGTTTTCGTGTCATTTAATCATGGTCGTCATATAGTTATTATTGTCAGTTTTTAAAGTGAATATGACATGAAAGACATGATTAAAATATTTTTTTAAATCAATAAAAACCGAGCACTAGATTAACTTTGGTATGTGCAGTTTTATATCCGCAATTGTACAAACAAATAATCAGTGACCCTATACAGTCGTTATAAATGATTGTAGTCGAAGTAAGCGGTGCCCGTGGTACTGAAATTTTTCCGCTTTAAACAAACATAATTATAGTGCAGGGAGTTTTGTAGTGATTTTTATTTTCCAAGTGAACTGTCAATTGTCACTCGTATGTCATTTACTGTAATTACTGTGTTTTCGAATAATTGCATTTTGTGTTAGTTTTCCTGTTGATATCGCGCTTCCTTAAAAGTCTACGTGAATAAAATCAGTCTTCATTAAGACTACTGCTGATTCCAGAGTGTTAATGCGTAAGTGTAATTAAAGGCAGTCATGGAAATTTTAATAAACAAAAAGCAATGTTTTAGGTTTCAATTTGCATAATGGTGTACTCTTTAGAACAGAACACATTTTTTATTGAATCTTACGGTGTATTAAATGAAGACGGGAAATGAATGCATTCTGTTCAAGCATGCAAAAATGCATATCTCGTTGCATTTTCAGGCATATATATTGAAGACGAATCTTTAATGGCTCATATTCGGAGAGTTGTGGACAGATTTGATAATACTAGGAACGTTTCCAAAGGGAGGTCGTCAGGAAGACCTCTGGTTAATGGAGATGTTGTTGAAGATTTAAGACAACGAATGGAGCAACGTCCTAAAAAATTTTTGTCAAGATTGTCTGCACAATCTGGTATACTATACAGCACTTGTCAGAAAATTATAAAAAGTAAGTTGCATATGAAACCCTATACAATAACATCGGTTCAGCAACTCAAACCAGCTGACCGCGTCGTGTTGCATATTGCCAATGGTTACAGCATCACATGAATGACAACAGAATTTTGGATTTGTCCTTCCTTTCTGATGAAGCATGGTTCCATCTATCTGGCTATGTAAATTCTCAGAACTGCCAAATTTGGAGTACTGAAAATCCACATGCATTTGAAGAAACTCCTTTACATTCTGTGAAAGTGGGTGTGTGGTTAGCTGTATCTAGAAGAAGAATAATTGAACCAGTATTGTTTTCAAGATACAATTAATGGAGTGAGGTACAGAGAACAAATATTGATAGTTTTAATCAACCAGTTGGATGATGAGGAACAGCAATTTGGCTATTTCCAGCATGATGGAGCCACAGGCCATACTACAAGGGAGAATATTGCCTACCTCCAAGAAATTTATGATGATCGTTTAATAAGACCTCACTCCTTTGGATTTCTCGATATTTGAATGGTTGAAAGATAATGTGTACAAACAACGGTTACAAAACGTAGAAGAATTAATTAATCAAATTACGCTACGTTGTGAAAACATCAATGAGAAAATGTTACAGAACATTTTGAAAATTAAAAAAGAAGAGTGGCGCTGTGTTTACAGCAAAATGGGGAGAACTTTCAACATCTATTGTAAATAAACAAATAAGCATTATTAAATGAGTTTTGGATTATCTTTGTGTGTTTTTCAGTAATATGAATACATTATTAACTACGTTCATTAATCAGAGTCTAGTGTAGATATGTCACGGGTTTGTATCGATCATTCTTTAAGTGAAAATTATGGTAAGTGTTTAATTCCATTAAACATAATTCTTACGTTAAATAATATTAGTTGAAATTAGTTAAAATACATTGACTTTACATTATTTGCAATTACAAATACCTTAGCTGCACATTAGTAGGTCACAGCGTGTGCAGTAGATTTCCAAACGCATAACTGCAAATCTGCAGTTTTGCACTTTTTATTTCGTAAATAACCAAAGGTTGTTAAAATTGTACTTTAGATAGTAAATTCAGCATGATTTTTGTATAAATACAACGAACTGTGATAATAAAGATCAGTGTTAAAACCAATTTAATACTCGTTACTTGCTAGTGCCATTTCCAGGTCTTTATTTATTGATACGTGAGACCGCGTATCGTGGCACTAGTATTCCTCAATTTACCTACTTGCTGGTGCCATTTCCAGGTCTTTATTTACAGATACGTGAGACCGCGTATCGTGGCACTAGCAAATTCCTATCCAACTTTAACAGTAAGAAAATTTTGATTTCACTTAAAAATGATTTTAACTTTTTTACATAAATATTGACTCGTTATGCAACCAATTTAACACTTGTGTGTAGAATAGTGCATATCCAATATAATTTGAATCATTATTTTTGTGGAGCAGAAACAAGAAATTTTACATTCAGATTTACGGCCTACTTTGACTACAATCATTTATAATGACGCTGTACAAACTCTGCATTCAAAATTGTTGTGTATATTGTACACCAGCATAGGGCAGATTGAATAAAAATGAAAAACAGCTGCACAAACCGTATCTATACGCGTAACTTCAATTTAATTATCAGCAGCCAGTTTAGTCTGAATGTGTTTTGTCCGCAGAAGCAATTGAGATAATGAATGAATTTAACCAATTCTTAATATCCAATTAACAAATAGAGCGTTAGCAAACAGGCCCGCTATCCACGATTTCGGTTTTTATAATACTGTTTACGTATTTTTGCCCACAGGCCGTTACATTTCTATTTTGTGGGATTATGAACATCAAAATAACCCAAAAGGTTTAGCATTTAGAAACGGAAGCTGCAAAATTTTACCAGGCTAACATTTAGTCGCGAATTAAATTTTTTACAAGTACTTATGTGTTAATACCGTTCAAATCTGAACGACTTGGAAATACTTATTTGAATAACCTACTTACTCAACGGATATTCTACATCTACAATTTTTCAAATGTTACGCTAACAAGGATTCCATTAATTGTTTATTAAGGCTGAAAAGGTTCGAGTGGAATCCTCTTCTCTAAATCCGTGGGGTATTAACGTAAAGCAATGCAATTATTCTTTATAACGGAAGCATCGGTTTTGTTTTCTGTCTTATCTAAATAAGAGCTGCATATCGCGAATTTCGTTTTTATGCACAGTAAGCCAAACAATTAACTAATAATATGCTTTCTAAACCGGAAATACATAGTATAATCAACAAAGTAAGCATAAGCAAATTAATAATGATATACCGATATTACGATTATTGTCTACTGATTTACGTTCATAACGCAGCTATGCATAAAACTAATGAAATTTCGCGTTACACCAAAAACACATTAAATGATTTTCTTTGACCAGATAAACCTTTTAGGAAGGCTTTAAATGGCCATTATCTTCATATAATTAGTGAATGTGGAAGGGAAATACATAGTTTAATGGTTTTAAAACCAAGCTTCGAATGCCACGTTTTAAAACAAATCTATAATGAATATCTTAATTAAATTTTAAATTGTCTTGCTAAAAGGCTATCAGAACTAATTTAGAAATGAAGTTAATTTCAAACAAGCTAACTAAGAAATAATACAATAACTTCCGAATTAATTTATTCTAAGGAAAATTTAACTACAGGAATTTTACACGTTGTAAAAAAATTATGGAAATGTAGACTGCACCCAAAAATAGTTTTGATGTCTTTTGACAATTAAACTATCAGATCTGGTTACGAAGTAAAATATGAGTATGACACAAACTAGGCCCTGCTTGTTAGCAGGCGCTGTGTTTAAGTTGGCTAGCTCAGTAATTAAGACAAGAGGTTGTAAATAATTATTTACCGCGATTCCTCTTCCACTGACACTCGCCAGCCAGTGGAAGAGCAGCATCGGCTTTTCGGGCTATATATACGTTCGAGAAATTTAACTCATTCCCAAACATCGCCCTCAAACGTCAAGCTCAGTATCATCCACAACATCATTCTCGACATCTCGGTGCGCTTGATCAAGTTCAACATCTCGGTGCACATTTGATCGCCATCACCGCCTTCACAGTCCGCTGAAACCGCTCGTCGCCGCCAACGCCGTCAGACTGCCTGTTTCAAGACCGCTCAACGCTGGAATCTCTAGTCGCCACCTACACCGCAGGAATCGTTCGTTGCCGCCTACGCTGCTGAAATCGCCCACGCCGCTAGAACCGCCTATGCCGCTGGAACCGCCTACGATACCAAACGCTGCCCATTGTCCAGCGACCTCAACGCTGGAACCGCTCGTCGCCGCCAGACGCTGTCCATTCCCCAGTCACCTCAACGCTGGAACCGCTCGTTGCCGCCTACGCCGCTGGAACAGCTGGTCCCCACTAGACGCTGCCCGCTCCCAGCCACTTCAACACTGGCACTGTCCGCCGCCGCAAGACGCTGCCTATTCCCAGCCACCACTAACGCCGCTCTCTACCACTGAGGCCTCGTCATAATCCACGTCGCCTGACTCCGCCATCTCGCCACACTTCTCGCCAGATCAAGGCCAGGTTCGCCATCGCCGCCGCTTTCCGGACGCTGTGCGCCCTCGTCGCACCGTCCCTCATTGTTGACAGCCCGCCGCCTTCGGCTTTACTGCCGCCTACGCCGTTGCGGCCATCTTAGCCGTTGCCGCCGCCCTCACCGTCGCAGCTGCTAGCACGCTTTTGCAATCTGCAATTCAATTGTACACAGACATTTCATTATTTTTTATTAGTAATTAATAATTATTTCCAGCCTCTTGTCTTAATTACTGAGCTAGCCAATTTGAACACAGGGCCCGCTAACAAACAGGGCTTAGTTTGTGTCAAGTACTTGGGTTTCAACAAATAATAATCAAAACAACTTTCACCGATCGTTAAGTGGATGAAATATATACTGCCTTCCAAAAAAAGTGCAACACCTTGACGCCGTTGACCAATTTTATTAAAATTTTCACAGAATATGTGTTTCAACGATACAAACAAATGATTAGAAATTGAAAACCGTAACACTAAAAGTTTAAGAAAACATCAATAATGTGTAGGTCCTCCACGATTTTCCCGGCACTCATAAACCCTGCGAGGCATGCTTCCAATCAAGTGGTCGATGGCCGCTTGTGACAAGCCATCGCATGCGTCTTTCAAGGCCATACGGAGATCTTCCAAGTTGTTAGGGGGATAGCGCAAATGCCCCACCTTTCTTCCCATCATATCCCACACATGTTCGATGGGGGACAAATCAGGAGAGCAAGCAGGCTATGGAAGTACGTCAACGTTGGCATCTTCCAGGAACTGCGTTGAAGCCCTTGCCGTATGAGAACGTGCATTGTCCTGCTGGAAAATAGGGTTGTTGAGACCTTGAAGGTATGGAAGACAAACGGGCTCCAGCACACTCGCGATGTAAGATGGAGCTGTCAAAGTGCCCTCAATGAATACCAATGGTGACCTGCTTCCATGGCATATCGCTCCCCAAACCATTACCCCAGGTGTACGGGCAATGTGTCTCTCGGCGAAAAAGTTGGGATTTTGCCGCTCCCCATGAAAACGCCTCACCCTCCCACGGCGGTCATGAGCCCAAAGACAAAACCTGGACTTGTCGCTAAAGACCACCCGTTGCCAATCTTGAGCCCAGTTGCTCCGTTCATTGCACCATTCCAGTCTTAGGGCCCGGTGATTAGGAGTAAGGGGAAAGGTTAACAGAGGATGGGGCGAACGCAGCCCAAAAGAAAGAATTCTTCTATAGACAGTGCTTGTTGAGATTGGACGTCCTATTGCTGCAACCCACTCGTTTCCCACTGCTCGTGTTCGGGTAAATCAGCCTCTGACAGCTACTACTCGAAGACGTTGATCTTCACGTACAGTGGAGGCTCTAGGACGACCAGACCCCTTTCGTCGACGATAATTGGCCTCCTCGTTCTATCTTCGGCACCATCGCATAACAGTCGCCGCATTACAACCGATTTGTCTCGCAATTCCGCGAAAAGAATTTCCTTAATTTCTTAGGTCAATAATCTGGCCCTTCTGGAACTCAGTCAAATGATAGTACTGTCGAGGTTGACGAACTCTAGGCATTTTAACACTTTTGTAGTTCACTTTATCGTTCTTATTTTCAAAAATGTACAGATAACAACCAGGAAAAACACAAAACAATTTCTTTCGTTTTATTGTTACCAAGGTAAAAAACAAAAAAAAGCGGCTCCCAGATATCTGAAATTTTAATCATTTGTTCATATCGTCGAAATACTTGTTCTGTGAAAAATTTATGAAAATCGGCCAACGGCCTCGAGGTGTTGCACTTTTTTTGAAAGGCAGTATATAACTATCCTAAGTTGAATACCCACTATTTAGCATCTTCGGAGGGACAAATGATACAATAGAAGTTGAATAGGGTAAAAAGGGATTTGTTAATTTAAAAATCACAAAAATTTAAAACATTGCAATCAAACACTCCTAAAAAAGGATGTACAGACACTAAACTAAATGTCTGTACTATTTTTGATGAAGCAATTTTCACACTTAATGGCTTTGGTTCAACTCAAAACTGCTGCTATTTTTGTAAAGGAAATCAAAATTTTGTATCAGACAGTATTACGAAATAGTAATTTACGTCACAAGTCCGGGAAGTACGAGTTTAGATGTTTATTGATGAGACGACGAAGGAGCCGAATCCAGAATTTTTATACAAGTACTTTAATAATAACTTCACGGATATATATCGTATAACATTTTATTTCATACTGTAAACAATTTGATTTTTTATTTTTACATGTGACACTTTTTCAATAACGTCAACATGTGACATTATTGGGTCAATTTTGTATTAAATCACACTACCAGTTTTTCTATAGGTTTGATTTGAGCTTTTATTATGTCAAAAATAACAATCCCGTAAGTGTTGCTTGGTTGCACTTACCGGCTCTGATACCGTAATAGCTCACTTCCCGTACTCAAAATCGAGCTGGGAAACTGAATCTACCTGACAGTATGAAATAAAATGGTATGTCTCATGTTCTTTAGGTGTAACGTACCTTGATTAAGTATTGTAATTTACTATTTACAATATCTTGGAAACCTTTTAAAAAACCATAATTTGCTTTGTACTGTAACGATGGGAGGTGTTGAAAATTCACAATTTTCAATAACTGGTGGAAAACCCCGAAGCTTTGGACCCTCGTTTGTTTTTGTTGTGTATTTGTAACTTGTAACCCAGTCTTTTATAAAGGGTAGGAAAGAAAAGCCACAGAAATGCAGATCTCAAACATATTAGTATATTTATTCAATTGATTCGTTGTGTGATCCCTCAAGGGTGGATGGTCAGCACGGACGGCTTAGTCTCAACCCAACGGACTGGTCGGTGTGGATGCCGTGGATGCTGCTAGAAGTGTGTTGCATGAGGGGTTTTGGTTTATAGTATTTACGTTTGTGTTCCTGAAAATAAACAAAGTGGGTAGGAATGTTATGAGCCTAATCGGGATGTTTTACGACCCCAGAGTAGCTGCTGTATGGCAAACTGGATGCAAGAGGATTTCACTAAGCCTAATGAGAGTGTGAAATCTCAGAGTAGCCTTTGTTACGGAAAGAAGGTTGGAGGAGTGGAAGTCAATAAAGTGTTATGATAGCAACAGTCTAATAGGATGTGTGAAATCCTAGAGTACCTCGTGCGTGGAATAAGGAATGGTAATCCTTTTTGATCTTATGATCATGGTATTTATACGATTATTTTGGAACACCCCAAACTAGAAGGGGTTCCTTTCGGCAAATCAAATCTAACTTTGTGTTAAAGTTTATCCGTTATTGGTACAAAACACTTCATAAGAAACTACTTTTCCTAGAAATGCTACTGCGGCGATTTACAGTTCCGTTGCAGTATCGCAACGTAAGCAGATCTCTTTAACAATTGGTAATTTGCTACGCCAGCTTGCTGGAGTGCATTTGGTTATGCACACGTCTTAGCTAGGACCAAGAAAGACCCTTTTCGGACACCATCCTTTAAGAACTGCCCTGAAAATATAATTGTTATCCCTGCAAAGAAAACATTAATTACAAGACACAACGAAACATTTCGTTTATGGCCCTGTAACCTTAAATCTATTTAAATCTAGCATTGTAAAACTGTTTACAGAATCGGCCTTAATATTACGTACAATCATTTACATAAAATAAGATAAAAACCAATAAGTCCTCATTTTAAAATATGTGCACCACTACAGTACAAAGATAATAGATAATTATACATACTCGCAAATGGTTCAAATATATGATCACCTTACTTAATTGAAGTAGATTTATGTTTTCTATATTGCTGTAAGTAAATAATTTACAAATTTCCTTATGAAGACTTTGCTGGGTTATGAACGGTTTTAAGAAATCTCAAACATGTTCGAAATCAGTTTAACATTAAGCAAAGCTTAATACTTAATCTAAAAGTGCGATTTTGAGATTCATAAATTTTTAATCAATTATTGGTAACCCAATCCGGGAACCTACTGTATGCAGCGGCTGTACAGTGTGTAAATTAATGTTATGCAGATATTTCAAGGGGTGATAGTACTCGGCAAAATAAGAAAAAAATATTAATATACACATGATCAAAAACGCGCCATTTTCGAACAGGGTTACGCAGTTTCAATTTTTTTTTTCGTATTTGGCGCTTTTCTACCGAATGTTGTGAGATAATTATTTCAAATTTAGTATAGCTACTACCTTTTCGAATCTCCACAATAAAATGTAACAATCATCAGTTGCAGTATACAGGGTGTTACATTTCTTTGGGTTACCGACCATTTTACCTTCCGGAACTTTTTTTTGCAGCACCCTGTATAAATTTTTATATCTTAATTGAATTCCCTGTTCTTTTCTCCAGCTTGTTGGTTTTTTTAATTATTCCCGTATCTGTCAGCGTTGACATTTTATTGTAGAGATTCTAAAAGATAGTAGCTATACTAAATTTCAAATAATTATCTCAAAACACAAAATATAAAAAAAAAATTGAAACTTCGCCACCCTGTATATCGAAAATGGCGCGTTTTTGATCATGTGTATATTAACTTTTTTTTTCTTATTTTGTTGAGTACTATCACCCCATGAAATATCTGCATGACATTAAATAACACCCTGTATACAAAGGATTTCTCGTTTAACTTAGTGGTAGACAAGTCGACAAGTGCCACTGTTGATCTTGCTTAAGCGTAAAATACATACTTTTTTCGCAAACTAAACGTTGGTACCACCGAACATTGGGCACTGAATATCTTTGTTTAATTGCGTAAGACTTACATACACTGCGAAACTAATTTTGATTATACAGGGTTATTCAAATTCGAGGCTCACCATTGGGATCTCGGAAACCGTAAGAGTTACAATGACGGTTAAATTGGGGCAAAGTTGCGCTATACAATGCTGATTAATATTTAAAAAAGAAATTTGACCTAGCTATCTTAGTTTTTTTATTAAGAGCAAAGAACAGAAAAATGTCAATTTGGTTTTTTGGGCATAATTTGGTTGTTATTAAAAAATTCTCAAATCTGTTAAAACTTTCTTTAAGCAACTTTTTAGCCGTAACACTGTAGTGGTATGAAAAATTTTCTACGACGTTTCGGTTTTCCGGAATCATCATTAGGTTCGTTTTTTCTTATAGGCGCCATGTCGGATTTTTATAGCATCTCATAGAGTTTTTGATGGTGATTTAAACGATGTAGGTAGGTCAAATTTCTTTTTTAAATATTAATCAGCATTGTATAGCGCAACTTTGCCCCAATTTAACCGTCTTTGTAACTCTTACGGTTTTCGAGATCCCAATGGTGAGCCTCGAATTTGAATAACCCTGTATATAGTAATTATAATTACTATTGATACAGCGCTAAATATTGAATTACAGAAGGCGAAACAAGAAGAGCTTAATATTTTATGAAACAGTGAACCAATGCAGTACGGAAAACGAACGTTTCCTTTAGAAATCGAAAGACCCGAAAACAAACATGAGAAATTAAATTCTGAAAGTCATAGAAATTAAACCGATTATAAAATGAAAATCTAAGAAACGAGCTAAAATAAATTCCACTAACAAATGAATTTGGAATTACAAACTAGACACCAAAAATTACAAAATCTTGAAACAGTACCGGCGTTGAAATTTCTATCGTTTAAATTCTACAATACAATTCAAGAAGTAAAGGAGATTTGCAGCGTTCTGTAAGGGGATTATAGAAATTTGAATAAGCAACCAAATCTAACTTATTGCGTACACAGAAAGAACAATGACGTCTTCTTTTAATATTTTCCAAGGCAAAGACTTTACCTATAACACATTAAACATATTGTATTAAACAATCCTTATTTATAAAACATAAAAATTTGCATTAAACCTATATTTAGCAGCATCTTAGTGCTTATTATGTGTGTACATCTTTAAGGGTTATTTTGGCAACAAATAACCTAAAATATCGATCAGTTACTTTCTAAAATAAATAAACATCGATTTACGAAGAAATAAATAATGAGATAAAACAGGCAAAATCAAATTTAGATGTTTATATGGTTGCGTGATGTCTGTCAGCAATAAATATCTTAAATGTTTCTAGAATTGTCTTTTTTTCTGCGAATGCTTTTATCCCTAACCTTATAAAATACAGCATTTAACAACAAAACTTTTTTAGTCCAATATTCGATTTAGGCGTTTCTTATAAAATGTTGGCTTTTAGGTGAAAATCGCTCTTTTCGCATTAACTTCAAGCATCACTTTATGAGGCCAAAGTTTTCAAATACGTGATACTAAAATTTCGCGTTGCGAAACGGTAAATTAGACTTTGTGTTCTAATCTCTTGCAGAAAAATCACGTATTATATTTTAGCAAGGAAACTCGGATTTTGACCTTGTTTAATTACTGTTATACGAGTATTTGCCTAATTTCCAAAAGATGATAATTTTTAAAATTGGTGTAATTGTGGAATTACAACCAGTCCCTTAGAAATACCTTAAATAAATGTATACTTTGTTAATTAAGCAAAATATAAACTTTAGGTGTCTCTCAGATTTAATAACACGTAACCAATATTTTTACAAAGTTTTCTCCTGGGCGCAATGCATATGATATTTGTAAATTTAAAGAGAAATAATGTAACTGTGTACCAGTAGGAAATAAAATAAGGGAGAAAGTGTCGAAACCAAGCTTAGAAAATTGTGAAAGATAAAAAGGCCAATTTGTTAGCGGCAAAAAGTTCAATAAGGGACGTGTTTAGGAAAAACCTCTCAGAAATGACTTATGGTATAAAATAAATAAAGCAAAATTTCTACATAGCTCCTACTTTCCTATCATTTTACTTTTAGGTGTCTGTTGAATTAAAAATGTGTGTGCCAATAGTTTTATATATTTTCTCTATGGCTTATCATTACTTTTTGTGCTAAAAATTATGGATTATTCGAGTTTAAAGTGATATAAACTTAGAGCACATCAGCATAAGAATTTTGCAAGATAAAGGTAGTCTACATAAGTAAATAAACCATACTATGGATTATTTCTGAATATAAAATAACACAGAAGTTTAAAATTACGACCAGATTTTCCTCAACCGGTAGCAGTAACAATAAAATAATTTCAGTCTTGATTTATAGCCGCACATATACAAAAAAAAACTACATTATATCTATGGAACATTTTATTGACATTCCTATAACCATATTATATTACATGTACAGAGTGTCCCCGGATAGGGCTCGCGATAGGTATAATAACTAAATCAAAAATTTTTAGAAAGCGCTTCCGGCTTTTGTAGTCTATTTCTGCTTGGTTTATAATGAATTATTACCAAATTACACTTGAAATGATAAAGAACAGTATAAAGCGGGTTATGTAAAGTGGTCTTACTATTAACTTTACGCAAGCAGACCTAGACTACAAAAATGGAAACGTTTTTTAAAAATTTTTGATTCATTATAACTATCGCAAACCCTACCCGGGGACACGCTGTATGTAAGTATTATATGTAGGTAGTTCGTGAATTAATATTAAACAGTCAAAAGAGACACATTGAAACTTTACTGTAACATTCCTACATTTATACTCTCAAGGAAATAAAATATCACCAAGGCTTACACATAATGAGATATTGTGAAAAATTATGAGAATTTTACAACTGCTTATGATATAGTGCAATAAATTTTGCTAGGGCCTTTATATCTTCCGTAAAATTTCAAATTATGAATTAAACTTTTCTAGATAACAAATACAACAAATATTACAGCTAATCATAAAAATCAGTCTAATAAATTAAATTACAATTAACAAACTTCTACGTATTCGAGAATGTAGGTTAACAAAAAACTCCTCAAAGATAATCCCGACATAGTATCCCCTGTGCGTGTGGTGTAGTATACATTGGAGAAACTGGTTGCTCAGTACATACGCCTATCTGTGAACATAAACGTTACTTGAAATCAGGTCTTCTCTTACACTCAGCTGTTGTTGAACATCATCACTACAACTGGCCATAACATCTTGTTCGAAAAATCTTCGATCATCGCCAATGCCCCTTATTGTTTCAATAAAAAAATTTGTGATGCCTAACAAGACCCCTAACAACTTGAATCGTGACACTGGTTATCATCTGTCAGGCATATGGAAGTCTACCGTCGCTACTAGCCTCGCCCCCTCCAGGCCTGACCAATCGCCATCTTTGTCCGATACGCTTGACCGGTTACAGCCGGTATAAAGTCGTTACTTTCTTCTCTGGCTTCTGGCTTGGTTTACAAGTTGACTTACCGTGTCCGTCTTCCTCTAGCTAGAAGAGTTTCGCCTCTGGCGTGGTTCGCGCGTTGAGTTACCGTGCTCCTTTACGTTGAGTTCTTCTTTCTCAACAATGACACGGGCCCAACCCGGAAGACGTCCTTTTAACACTGACACTAACCGTGAAAGTCGACGAATTCAATAAAAGATAGTTGCTACTTTTTAGTACTAGCTGGCCAATGTATTCTTTTACAAAATGGCACTTAGGATAACACAGCAGGAAGCTTCTTTGGGACTAAAAGACTCGTTATTAAATGTGCTACTTACAAATTCGAGCGGAAACGACTTTGTCGTTAATTGCTATGATCAAAAGTAGTAATATGCCATAAAGAATGGTTTTTTTTGCAGAGACAATAGCTCGGCAGAAGGGCCGAAGAACTATAGTAAGGTAGAGGACAAAGTCTTAGAATTATTATGGTCACTTCATTCGTTAAAATGGTATACAAACGTTCCTAAGATACACTGTAAATCCAATCCCACAAAACCGTTACACTGTCAAGAGTCACCCTCAGTTGCCTATGTACAAAAATTCCTATCATATTCGTGATATATGGTTTATGTTTTATGTCAAGGCTGTCCATTTTTCTAAATTAAACAATTTAAACATATACCATATGAACAAAAATTATTTAGATAAGGGATGGCCATGGTGAACAAAATCACTGTCTTTGATAGGTTCAGCTTGTTGTTGGTTCTACATGTCCATTAAATGTCAGTTTCGATTTGAATTTTTATTCATCATGGTATTCTCGCAATTACATAAGCGATTAATCATTGAATCTTATTTTCGTGATGGAAATCTTGAAAATGGGAAATTGATAAATAGTACTCGAGCTTGCCTGGTTAAATTTCGACAACAGTTTCCTAATCTTGGGCTAATATCACACCCGAAATGCTCCGAAACGCATTTGAAAACATGAAAAAGCGTGTAAATTTATGTTTGCATGAGAATGGTGGCCATTTTCAACATCTAATGTAATAAATTGAAAATAAACCCGTAGGTAATTTAATAACTAAGTTTTATTTGACAAGCTGATTAGCTTACATAACCTATAGAATTTCAACTACTAACGATGAATCAAACATGCAAGGTACGTTCAGAATTCCAAAGCCACCCTTTATCTAAATAATTTTTGTTAATATGGTAGCTTATATTACATGACTGAAAAAAAATTAACTTTGGCTAAGAACTTAAAATGATAATGTTTAAGAAATCATGTAGCCTACATTGTTCTACGCAAAAAACTATTCCAAAAGTATTTGAAGCTTACTTTTCTATTTCTAAAGATAAATGTAGTAGATGATAAAGCGATTTTTGTTTTCTTTCAATAACCTTTTAACCCCACCTCGTATATCACATTTGTTCACACTATTGGAATCCACATAAAATAAACTGATCTATTTTGCATATTTATACTTCCCACTATAAAGTAATTTTATAATGAAAGATTTATTAATGAAAGAATTATTGCATGGTATGCACCAATTTCAATCACATATTTTACAGGACAGTAGAAAATGTCCGAAATTAAAATGAGTAATTTTAGAGTGAACGTATAACAGTATCTTGATAGATATTAAAATTCTGACAGAGTATAGTTTAGCTGTTTGTCAAACAGTATGAACTAATAAAATGAGAGTGTAAAATTACCAATAAAATTGTGGAAACGCTCCCGCATCAGAAGCGCCATTAAAAAACTCTAGAAGAACTATTTTAGTTCTGAACTTTGCTATTTCAAAATTAAAATCATTAAATCCTTGCAAATAAGAACGAATTGGGCGTCATCACTAAACATTATTTATACCGTTGGTTGTTTACACAAAATCGCGTCAAATGTGACGTATTTACGGTAGTAAAAGTATTTGTAAACAAAATTCGATGAGATTTCGTTCAAAACAACCAACGATAAAAACAATCAGCAGTTGGTGCAATCGCTCAGTAAATTGACTGCAGAGTTCGCGTAGGAATCCCTAATATGACAAAGGAACTAACATAACTTCGTAACGATTAAATATGCACCCAACAAATATGATATTTTCTGAAAGCTTAGAAAAGCGGCTATTTAATGACATAATCGCATATGGGGCGTTCTATTTAAAATTTTCAAGAAATCTTGAGGTTCGCGTTTTTCGATCACCCTGTATATTGAAAATAGCTAGAGCCTCTTAGTCCACGCAGTTTTATTGAAAATAGATCAACAAAATTGTACCGTGAACGGTAGTTAACATTTCGGCGTAATTACGGTGTTATATTCGTTCAAAGTGAGGTTATTTTTATCACAAACAAATGAATAACTACGGAACTATTAACAATAGACCCATATAATGGTATATCGTTGCAATCGCCATTGAAGGGAGAATCCAAATATGTAAAAAAATATGGGGTATTCTATTTAAAAAGACACAACTTTATATCGTCAGATGTTTACGAAATACCCTATGTATATGAAAATAATTTTAAAATATGTAGAACATCAAACCCTACAACTTTTCTTGATAATATTTTGACATAACTAGAATAATAAAGACGCTATCGAAAAATCCCAGATGGTAGGAACACCCTGTATATGGAATGCTTTTAACATAAACCTGGGAAAATACACAACAGTATTCCAGACTGAGGGTGCAGCAGTACAGACCTGTGCGCAAATAATGACATATGGGGCCTACATAGGTAAAAAAATCTGCAGTAGAGATGGGCAATCCGGTTCCTTTCGAGGATCCAGTTCCGCCAAACGAAATCCGACTGCGGAACGACTCCGATGGAGTCGTTCCGATTCCGACCCACTCTAAATGAGAAAATCCGGCAAATAAAACCTATCAAGGAGCGGTGGGGAATTGTTTTGGCGAAATTACTCATGTTAGCGGCTAGCAATACAATTGCTGACATTGTTTAGTCTAAAAAATATAATACGGGAGAGTTGCATTTTTACAGGCACAACAAAAGTCACGTTGTACTTGTACATATCAAAACTTTAAAGAGGTGTAGCTAAATACTACAGTAATTAAGTACCTACAATCGGCTATTGTAAGGTGCAAATATGTCTTCTAGAAAACGCAGTGTATATTTTAAAATTTTTGTTTAAGCTTTTTTTCAGAAGTTTTGTAGTTCAGTTCTTTATGTATTGTCTCTTTAAATAAAAAATAATAGAGTTATTACGCTGCTATTAATAACTAATTAGTGTCATTACTGGATGCAAATAAAAACGAACGGTTAAAAATATATAACACAAAATGACGTGCCGTATATTCGGTAATTCGATATTTTAATGTTTCTGTTGTCGTAAAGAAAAATTTGCAAGTGCACAAATCAAAAATAATTCCACACCTGCCTCCAATCACCGAATATCGAATTACGATTCGTCACCGGACTCATTTGGATTCAAAACTTTGTCGATATAATTGATTACTTACAACCGAAGAGTACGGACCCACTTGGAGTGACTCAGAAATAAAAATCGGAATGGCTCCGACCGGATCCGAGGCCGGAGTCATTCCGAAGGAACGACTCCGAGCGGATCTACCCACCTCTAATCTGCAGTATTTCAAATAGTCAGGCAGCAGTTAAAGCACTAATGGCGAACCAGTGTAAGTCTAGGCTGGTGCTAGAATGCCATAAAAATTTGAGCAACTGGGAGAACGCAATGAATTTGGTCTTGTGTGGGCACCACGCCGCGCCGTCAAGGAAAAGGTAACAAAAGGGTTGACAAATTAGCGAGGAATGCCAGCTCCAAACAAATGATAGGGCCAGAACCTATACGTAACATAACCTATTTTGTGATCAATACGAAGGTTAATAAATAGCTGAAACAAAACCAATGGTCGCAATGGGCAGAATGCCTAAAGCAAAGCATTTTAAAGTCTTTATGGGAGAACCGACAAAACTTACAGGGCAAAAACTTCTTAGATATGGAAGGCAAAAAATAAGGCGAACAACAAGAAATACCATTATGCAGGTTCTGCGAAGAGGAGGTCAAAACTCTAGTTCACTACTTGTGTCACTGTGAGGAACTAACAACTCTCAGACAGAAACACTTTCGGGAAGAAGAGATAGAACTCGAACTGCGCAAAATTATAGATATGGACAATATCTTGGAATTCTTTGCAGAAACAAGGGTGCCACTCTATGTAGCTACAACGGGTAGCACAAAAAACCACTATGGCACAGAGCTGTATTAAGTGGTTCTTTTTTTAATTCTTGGGCATCTTATATCTTTTCCTTACGGAAATAACGATACAGTTTGTAATATACGGCGTTCAATATATTGTTTTAGTATACATTGTTATAATTTTGCTATACGACAAAATTTACCCATTTAAAAGTTATACAATTTTAATATTCCTTTGTTCCGTCTACATATTTCAGTTAAATTTCTGCCAATTTACAGATGCGGCCATATTATTAGAAACTGAACTAAAATTGGAAGAAATTTTAGATAGCACGTTTCGTAAGATCTTTATTTAGCTTTTAACATTAAAAATAACACTAATATTTTGTAAAGTATCCTTTGGTAGACTTTAGAGCTGTAATTCTTCTTGGTCGCTGTTAATGACATTGACAACATGCTGAAGTAATCTCGTATCATTGACTTTTTGGTCCCATCTTGCTTATTTTTTTTTAATTGACCAAATATTTTCAGTTGGATACATATCCGCACCATTTTCGGCCAATTCAAGTAGAACAATTTTTCTTAAATATTCACTAATCGCTTCCGATTTGTGGCATAGTGCACCATCTTGCATGGGCAGATGGGCAGTCCATCTTTTATAACCCATTATTTCATTTTCGGTATAAGTAAACTGTGTAAAGTACTTCTGTACCAATTAGAATTTATTATAACATCCACATTATAAATATCACAAAGCCCTTTTGCAGAAATGGCAGCCCAGACCATCACTTTTGTAGGAAATTTTACATTTTGTTTTATTTTATTTTTTATTATAATATCCGTACTATAATGGTTATAGATATCGCATTGAATTGCAGCTGAATTACTTTGAGCCAGCAAGTGAACCTGTATAAATAAACGATTTAGGCAGCTACCGAAGCCATCACTCATACGAGTTACGTTTAGTATAGGTATATGATACAAAGCCGTTCGTTGGCAATAAATCGACATTTTACCTTACCGTCTCATTCTCTTTTAAAAGGTCAGTATTCACATTCCCAGACGACACCACACTTGCCACATTTCTTGCAATAGTCAAATATCTGTAAAGTTCGTCTACAAATGCACGTGCAGAAAATGCGAGAGGTCTTTGTAAACTCAAAAATATAATGCATGTACCATTTTTAAAACATGTAAACTATAGCCAATATTATCTACATTTAGGCCATTTTTAACAAATAATGCTACCCCTTCTGATCCGTCTTGTTTGTAGGCGCAATAACTTTTATAACTCGTAATATTAATAGTTTCGAGTTTTCATAAAATCAAATTTCTGTTAGTAGAATAGGATTAGGTTTTGGATTAATAGTAGATTATTCTACAATTAAAGAAAACCACTTTTCTTAAGCGTTGAATATGCTATTTTTTGTGTTCTTAATGGAAAAGTTCGAATGAAACTAATTTTCTAGACAAATTTGTTAAATTTATGAATGCTATGTCTGTACGACAACATAACAACTGCAACACGTACATACGAACAAGTAAAGAAACAAAATAACTGCAAAGAAAAAATGGGTGTGTGTTACTGTATTGTTGAGGAGTAAAGTGTTGCTAACGACTAAAGTGTTGGTTGTTAATGATTAAAGTGTTAGCGATTAAAATGCCACTTTAATCTACTATTTTCTACATATTAACAGGCCGTTTTCCATTAAGTACACAAAAAAAACGTTTAAATATATCAGACAGTCATCAATATTTTTCCTCGCGCTTCGTGTGTTAAAAGAAATATAAAAATATACTGATTCTTCACAAAAGGTATATGGTTAGTCCATTACAATCACTAAGTACCCCTCATCAGACAAATTAATTTCAAGATGATTTTCTAAAAAATAAACCAAAGCATTACCCAAAGGTTTAGAATTGGTAAGGCCACAAGTGTAAGGAATTTAAAGTTTGAATGAATGAAATTCTTGAATAACAATCTAGGTACATTTAGCTAGCTATACGTCGTTTTTCTCTACATAAATTTTCATTTCACTTACCTATACACAATTCTAACCTTTTCCATGAAAATGTTTTATGTTTTTGTGTAGCTTATACTCTGTGATGGGGCAAAGATGTTCGTTACTTACTATAGGCTACTTTTACAGATTCAGTTTCAGTTCTTCGGTAGGTTTTACGATTACCATAAACCCCAGCTGCGTTGTTCTTTTTCTTTGCAAAAAAAATTTCAACAATAATTACCTAGTTATATTGTTATTAATTGCTATTCTGTTTCAGAAATTTTATTGGGGTAGCTTTGGAGGTGAGTATTCACCGGCTCTTTTAACTTAGCTCATTAGCTTGTCTGCGGTTGAACTGGTACGATACACGTGTCGTAGATAATTGCGGTTTTACTTTGTTGTCTAGGTATGCCAAGACTACTCCCACTTCTGAAAAGTCCTACTGAAGCTTCTAGGCGGTGCTAATATGTAATGTATAGGTATATTAATTTGAATATTTGAAACAATGTATTACTTTAAGCGCATTATTTTATTTTTCGAATATAAAGATATTAGACAAGGTATTTATTCACTTTCATAATGAACACAGTGTGATGTAAGTAAACAAGAGTTGATTTTTTTATCATTTAGGAAGGATTGATTCATGTTTTCTAAGTTCATATAACGATATATGTACTGTATCACTCATTATAACCAAAGAGCAAGGTAATAGACTGTTGCTGCTAGAATTCACTAACTCAAAATTCTAATTGTTAAGTAGCCATTTTTACCAAAACATTTAAGATGTCTATTCGGGCGGATGATGAAAATCTGTTCCAAACTACATCAGATTATACCGGGTGTCCACTCTCAAAGACGAACATAGGCAATTAACATGCATATTCAGTTCTCAGTTTTTTTTTTGATTATTTCTATAATAAAACAGTAAATAAGTATCAAGTAATAAAGGTTTCAAATAATGTTTATTAAAAACTGTAACGGTACTGTTACTTTTAATATAAATAAGTAAACAGCGAAGCCCGCCGAGCTTATAAAAGCCTTTGTTGTGCTAGGTAGGGGCTGACCAACCAAAGTTTAAGCAAACTAAAAAGCCCATGCAAATTATACCTTACTAAGTTTATATTTTTGTGAAAAGACAACCTAACAACTTAACTATCTTTAACCTTATTCTACACCTAATGTTCGTTTAAGTAATAGTCCTACTAAGTGCACTTCCACTTTACGAAGTCCTGTGGGCGGCGTACCCGTAATGGGGTTCAAGCGTCGTCTTGCACCGGGGTGGCGTCGTATGAGGAAGCTGTCTTCTAAACGAACCCATTAGTCTCGTCTTCTGAAGTCGACAGTGGCTTCTTAATATTTCGTGCCTTATAAAACTAACACAACTAGTCCTATATTTTATAACACAATGCCTGCTTAATATTATGCAGTACACTCGCACAATACACTTGAAGCCAAGCACCTCTGGCTTCATTCTTGGTATCACACCACGTGACTTTTTGCCGCCAATTCACCGTACCAACTTTTTTATTATTAATGCTACGTAAAAAAGTAGTAAAAGTCATAGAGAATGTAATTTTCTACAAAAAAGTTTTATACAAAATTTTGGTAAGACTAACGGATACAGAGATATAGCCGAGAAACTAATTAACCCTTCTTTTCAATATTACGACCAAATGGAGAGGGGGGTGCCACCCCGAAAATCCTGATTAAACTTACCACTGACCCTCCTACACATCGTCAAAAAATCGCTGCCCACCCAAAATGCCAAGTTTGCCTATTTATTTCGACCATTTGATTGGACTAGTCCCGTCAAACGGTAATTCAATTTGCATTTCGTGTAGGCAGCGATTTTCTTTTTACGATGTGTATGGGGGTCAGTGGTGAGTCCAAATCAGGATTTTCGGGGTGGTAACCCCCTCCATTCGGCCCCCAACTTGAAAAGAAAGGTTAATTAATTTTTCGGCTATAGCTCTGTAGCCATGAATCTTACAAAAAGTTTGTTCCAGACTTTTTTGTAGAGAATCGCATTATCTACATAATCTATAACTTTTATTAATTTAACCCCACCCCTCTATCCGGCCGCTATCTTGAAAAGAAGGGTTAATTAGCTTTTCGGCTATATCTCTGTAGTCGTGAGTCTTACAAAAAGTTTGTTTGAAGCTCTTTTGCAGAGAATCATATTCTATACAATTTCTATGAATAATTTTTTTACGTAGCATTAATAATAAAAAAGTTATAAGCCCTTAAGTTTCTGTCTTTTCCGGCTTATAACTTTTTTATAATTAATGCCATGTAAAAAAGTAATTAACCAAAATTGTACGTAATACGATTCTCTGCAAAAAAGATTTGTACCATTTTTTTCTGAGATTCCCGACTACAGATATATAGCCCAAAAACCAATTAACTTTTCTTTTCAAGATGGCGGCCGGATGGAGGAGGTTACCACCTCGAAAACTCTAGTTTAGACTCACCACTGACCCCTCTACACAACGATAAAATAAAATAGCTGCCTACCCAAAATGCAAAGTTTGCCTCTTTATTTCGACCATTTGACTGGACTAATTGTAATTGGTACAAATTGTCATAAAACAAAGCCAACTCTGCTCAGCAAACAAAATCGATAAGCACATGTTTACTGGCATGTGTTATCGTTGAGTATTTAATGTACAATGTGATTTTTTAAAAATCAATTGCAGCAGGCCGTATTCTGACTTAATACAGACAGTTCTAAGGTTATTAAGACAGAATACGGCCTGCTGCAATTGAGTTTTTAAAAAATCAATTTGTATATAATGGGAACAATCGCTGTTATCTCGTAAACGGTTCTTTTGCGGACCTATGTGTATTGAGATTTTTGTCTTATGTTCGACCGTACCACATGCCTCCAAGATCTTTAAACGTTGTTTTAAAATACATTACGAATTAATATTTTTTCTAAGACGCAAATTTTATTCTCAAATAGCGGCATTTCTTGTTTAAAATATCCTAGCTAATATCTTCACTCTATTCAATTACGACACTCTCCTTCGACTCGCGTTGTAACTTCCGCCCTTATTTAATAATAGCTATCATAATACGTTCGTTGAAGAATATACGGTGTTGTGGTAAACATACAGTTTTTCAAAAATGCCAAGTTCTAAAACATCCTCTTATCGCTTGCTGCAAGTGAGTTCCCCATGCTGGCTTTTGATTGGATTCGTCCTGTATTATATAATTTTTAAAATGCAAAAAATTGTAAGTATCGCTACGTACACATTTGGCCAAGCTAGGGTACAACAATATTCGAATAAACGTTATAAAAACGAACAAAACTTCAAATACCCAGTTATTCAAAATAACTATACTTATATTCCTTTTAAATAAACAGACACATATAAATAACGCCGTGAAGAAGAGCTGTGAAATGTACTTTAATTCTAGTCAATTATAGCATTAATGACTGCTAACTGATTATAAATAGGACTACTCTAAAAGTTCAACCTCTAACTCGCCCTCAAATTTGTGACATAATTATAGTATCGAATCTACGGAATCCCATGAGAAAAACTTATCGAGGCCGCTCAAATCAACTACGTAGTTCTAAATTCAATTTCAGCATAAATTGATTTATATAGGATGCTGCTTATCTAGGACATGACCTATATCATCAAATCATATTTTCTTATAGTTAATGTAAATATTTTTTAGGAAATTCCAATTTTTCTCCGTTCTATAACTTTAGTGAGATGTGAGTTTTGGAAGTCTAACAGCACAGCTGCGAGTACATAAAACAAAGTTGGTGAAAAGGTTTCGTACTTAGTATTTAAGTAGGTTCAGTGCATCGTATTTACACAGCTGGTTAGTTAGGCTCTAAATGAAATACTTTAAATTCGCATAAGCTTCTTAATTTAAATATTGTATTGAGTTCGGTGTAATATATTCTTAATCACCACGCTGCGCTGGTGCGAACCATTTTTCTTTTGTTCTGTGACAGTTTATTCTGCAATGCAAAGGCAAGAAAACAATAAAATTATATTAGTTAATAGTATATTAAAATACAAGTTGCAGAAGGCATCTATTCAAGCACGAATTTGAAATTCCGAAACGAGCCGCATAGCGGCGAGTTGAGGAACAAATGAGTGCTTGAAAGACCTTCAGCAACGAGTATTTTATACTATTTTTTCTATTTTGCCGCTTTATACCATTTTATAAATTAAAAAATAAAAATTTTAAATCTAGGGAATTTTGCGGTGGTTGGTGACGTTTATGTTGGCGTAATTTTAGGTTAGAAAATTTATTGCCGGACAAGTCCAAATCCCAGAATGAAAAAGAATTTTTGACGTATGTCAGTTGACAGTTCAACGGTACCAACGTCAATACAGTAAATTTTACTAGTCTATTTTAGCACTCCAACGACTTATTCTAACACTCAAATGACGTCATTTGGGTGCTAGAATGGAGTTATTCTAGCACCCAAATAGAAAAAATATTATATACCCATCGTTTTAAAATAATTGGAAGTAGCTCTTTTTTAACACTGAATCGTGTTAGAAATTCAACACCAACTCGATTCAAAGAAATATGAAACTTTATATTATTAAGACACGTTACACCTTTTTTCTGTAGCTTTTACAATTTTTTTGCATATTTCAGAACCAAGTCCTCACATAAGTGATTCGAGGACCATGCCGTAAATTTTTAGATACTCCAAAACTAAACAAACTACGAGAAGTTTTAACTAGTTTCTATTAAGCCCCACCTTTTATAAGTTGGAATATGTCAAATCAGTTTAATTGCGTTAGTATTGACTGAGTAGCAGGAAGTAATAATAATAATAATAATAATAATAATAATAATAATAATAATAATAATAATAATAATAATAATCTCTTTTAAGCCTGGAGTGTCTGCACGATCGTGTCGTCCTGGATACATGTCACCGTGTGTTAAGGGGTAATGATCCGCTCATGTTGTTTGTTAGGTCACATGAGCAAGCGGGGAACGGGGCCTTTCTTTTTCAAGCGTCCCGCAGGGCTGCAGAAAAGCTCGGACTACAAGAGCTCTCACCAGATCGGCATATAGCCGACGGTGCTCCTAATCTTGAGGAGCATGTGACAACCGTCAGCTCAAGAACGAAGAAGGCAGAATACGATCGTCTGATGAGAGAACATATGGGAAAGGCGATACACTCCCAGTTCTTTCGTCATGTGGAGCGAGAGGGTCTATCTCGAGAACTTACCTTCGCCTTCTTAAAGTCGGCCGGTCTGAAGTCCGAGACTGAGGGGTTTGTACTGGCATGCCAGGATGGTGTGCTTAACACGCTGGTGTATCGTAACATCGTTTTTCAGGAACATCTTCCTACTGCCTGTAGAGCGTGTAAGGCCCATCCCGAGACACTTATGCATATATTGTCAGCGTGCCCCTCATACGCTGTGTCGTTATACATCAGAAGACACAATGCAGCCCTGAGAGTGCTCTATTATTATCTAAGGCACTCTTACGGTATTGACAATGTACCTGTAATACCGTATGTCCCCGTTGAGATCGAGTCCGTGGTGGAAAATACCAGATGTCGTATATACTGGAATTATTCGTTTCCCACCACGAGACAACTCCAAGCAACCAAGCCGGATATAGTTCTGCTGGACTTAGATGTTAAATGTTTGTATGTCATCGAACTTTCTTGTCCAGCAGAACCTAACATCACATCTAAGGAGATCGAGAAGAGAGAGAAGTATAGAGATCTCTTGTCCGAACTTGGAAAATTGTATCCAGGACATAGGGTCAAGTTGGCCGTTTTGATTATTGGGGTCCTAGGCGGGATAAAAGCAAGCTTCGTCCGGGAGCTTGAGATCATCCCGGAATGCAGGTCAGTTTCGGCCTCCCTGACCTGCAGAATACAAAAAGCAGTACTTCTTGGCTCCCTCCACATCGCGAGGGCGCACGAGGTGGTGTAATCCGTGCTCGCACATCACCAGGGTTTGGGATGCGAGCACGTGGAAGGGCCCTACAGGTGATGCTAGGTATGATGAGTCACCCGACCTGAAGTTGGTAGAGCCTGTAGGAGATCTGGGAACCCTCCAACGTGAGTGATTGGGTGCTAGGTTCTGTCCTATCCCCGGGGTGAACGGAGGAGGGCTTCCCAGAGAGACCATCTGTCCCTAATGGATATAAAAAATAATAATAATAATAATAATAATGTTTATTGAGCAGGATCTAATTAGTACAAAAAAATATAAATATAATAAAAAATAAAAGAAGAAATACAAAGAAAAATAAAATAAAAAATAAAAATACAAATAAGAAATAAAAATACAAATAAAAAGTACTAATGTCCATACTCAAAGGAAAAAGATCGGCAAAGCCGTTTTTCACTTTTCCCTCTTTAGAATACAATAATAATATAACCTGAAGAGGCAGCTAAAATTAATAATCATTCTGCATGTTTATTAAGCAAACTCTCAGAGTTGACTTAAATTTACCTAACGTAGATTGTCAAAAAGCGTCTTGAAATAAATTAACAGATTTTGGCGCTGTGTATTCAAAGCAACCTTCAAATTTAGCCGTTCGATGTATGGGGGTGACATAAGAATCACCCCCTCGTAGATTAGCATCATGTGAAGAGATATCTGAGCGTTTAATCAAAAGATTATACAAATATGAAGGTTGCTTTGATTTTAAAATTTTATATAGAAACGTACCATATAAGAGTATAAACCTGTATTTTAGCTTTAGTATGTTCAAATTATTATAATGAGGTGTTACATGGTCTCTCAAAGAAATTGCAAAAGAATAACGCAAACAAGTGTTTTGCAGCACCTGTAACTTATTTTGTGTATTATTTGAAAGGTAATTATAATATACGGCGCTTCCATAGTCAAGATGACTTAAGATTAGAGCATTAACTAAAGTCCATTTAGTATGTTGCGGGAGAATATTTTTAAACTTCCACAACGATTTCAGCTTGGAGTAGCATTCACTAATTTTTTTTAAAACGTCCACTTCAAAGTTTAAGTTTTTATCGATTATTAAACCGAGATTACGAGCACTCTCACTAACTTTTAACACAGTATCACTTAATGCTATCTGCTTATCTAATATCAGAGTGGCTTTATTAACAGCTAGTCTGGATCCAATACACAAAATAGATGTTTTACCCGCATTTAAGCGAAGACCATTTCTATTTGACCAGTCCAGTATATATTTCAAATTTAGATTAAGTTCATTAATCAGATCATTGACATTTCCAGGTAGGCAAGATTTATACAATTGTGTGTCATCTGCGTATAGATGAATATTCCAGTTATTTACAAGAACATCGGGTAAATCAGCGGTAAAAATTGTAAAAAGAGTAGGACCCAATATACTTCCCTGCGGAACGCCGTAAACTACTGGTAGTTCTTCTGACATGATACCATCTAGTTTTACCAGTTGGGACCTGTTACTTAAATAATTTGAAAACAAGCAAAGCATATCTTCATTAATGCCATAGAAATGCAATTTGGCTAGAAGCAAATGCCGATCGATTACATCGAAAGCTTTACTGTAGTCCAAGAGCACCAGATAGGTAACTTCAGATTTATCTATGTTTCTAGTAATGTCTGTAGTTATTTTTAACATCGCAGAGTTGGTGCTATGTTTAGGGCGAAACCCCGACTGTATATTGGGCAATAAGTTGTTAGAGTTGATGTACTGAACTAAAAAATTATTAACAATCTTTTCTATTATTTTAGATAGTGTAGGCAATACACTTATCGGTCGTATGTCTTTTAATTCTCTAGCAGTTTGAGTTTTTGGTAAAGGATTAATAATTGCTTTTTTCCATATTCTAGGAACACAACCACTTTTAATAGAAAAATTTATAATATCCGCAATTGCTTCCTTAAAAAACGGTAATACTAACTTTAGCATGCTTAAATTGATATTATCGCAGCCAACTGCATTTGATTTTAATGCTTTAATAGTCAAAGAAAAGAGATGAGTGTTACAATTACTGAATTTGTAACGGAGTTTGACCGAAGAGACTTCCAAGTAATGATTTATTATGACCACAAATAGGGGTTAAAACCAGAAGAATGTTTGAATACCTAACTTCTCAGCAGGACATCGATAGTGCTGTTATATCATTCATGGATGCTGTAACTAAGGCTATTCAACAGGCCACAACAGTCCAAACTACCAAACACGCTCTGCTCATATAACAAATCTAGTCAGAGGAAAGCACAGACTACGAAAATTATGGTAAAATATTCGAGACCTATCAGTCAAAATATGTCTTAACAATCTGATAAAAATTGTAAGAAAGGATTGGACCAGTTCTAAATTGACCCATATAATCACCACGTAGAATATCTCAACCCTCTGTAAGGCCCTAACATGTAGAGAGTTAAGAAGTGGATTCTAGGGCAACCAGTGATTATCCCGTCATTTAAAGCCAGCACTAGAATTTATTCTGAAAATAAAGAAAAATGTAAAATATTTGCATAGCAACTAGAAAAATCTTTACCATCACAATTGCGATTCTAAATTCTAAAGTTTGCAGTAGATAGAACTTCCGTTTTTTTTTTTTTTTGAATGGGCGGTATTATAACGCATATAAATGAGAAGACTTGACAATTAGTACTTTAAATTTGCTACACTAAGAACGGATTGCACAACCGTGATTTATCAGTAACAAATGAATTGTTCGTCAAAATGAACAAAATCGAATCCAAAATCAAATTCGTAAGGCAAGTAACACGTTAGTAAACAAAAATTTTCTTTTGTTAACTTCTATCATTCGTTAATTTAAGAAAAGTTTTGTGCAACCCATCCTAGATCAAGTATCATGGGATGCCCTACGGTTAAGATAAAACAAACTTGTACTACTACCGGGTGATCAACGGAATTCATAATTAGAGGAGGCTGTGATTGGTGTTATTTTATGTTGTGTGGTTGGACACACTGAGAAATGAATAATAAATTGACAATTGTTATATTTGAGGTTAAGCTCGTGCTTCGTACGATCTTTGATGATATAGTAAACATTATTTTGCTGAAACGCAGAAATAAAATAAGAAAAAAATTGGAAATTTTTATTGAAATTACAATAGGTACTTAAATGTTCAAAGTGTTGTTCGTCAGCTTCAATGCACCATGTAACCTCAATTCTGACACTTAAAATTTTTAATTTCAAGCTGCAAGCCTGTATTGCCAACTTTATGGTAAATATCACAGCCTGCTCTAATTATGAATTCCGTTGATCACCCGGTACTACAAGCCAATGATAATTTGTTAGTAACTATTTTGTCCGACTTGGTTTGAATAAAATATAACTGTATGACGTAAATAACCTAAAAATGTTGAAACATTATGAAAACTTCTTACGGCCTGTTTCTTATATTTGAATTAATTCACCGTTACAGCAAAAAGTTACTTTATGATCTGATCACAGCGTCAATCAATATTTGATGGCTTCATAGATGGAGTTTCGAGAAAGTAAAAAACTACTACAAATAATAACATTATTATCTCAAGTGCCAACCTGTTATTAACTCAAGAAGGACCACAATAATTTCCGCCATCGCCCAGATTTTATGAGAGAAATCTCACGTACTAACACGCACCTTCAATAATTTCCGCATTTTTTATTCTTGGGAGATAAGAATCAGTCAATAAAAGGGAACTGAAATATCTTTATGTGGGCAACGTGCGTGACACGCAACCTTAAGGTGAGAAGTTTCTTGTCAACACTGTTAGGTTATTGAATTATTAAACAAATGTTTTTGGCGATAAGACAAATAAATGTTGTGATTGTGACAGGATGAAGTAAAAAGTTTCTCCACATAATACAATCAAGTAAAAAGTTAGCTTGCTGAGGGTTTATAAAAAGTTAAACTCAGCTTACCGTTTAATTTTGCAAAGGCTTTAAAATTAAAACGCTTTATTACCTTAATCAAAGTTTTAAGGTCGTATACAAGAATGAACTTTGTGTATTTTAAGACTAATTCGCTTTTTTTTCACGAGAGAAAGGCGCGCCCTGTAAACTCTGCTTTCACTAAATACACAAATCAAGGGGAGATAATACCAGTTTATTGTTTAGTTTACACCACGACCGTCTACAGACAATGATAAATGGATCGGGCATATAACATCGAAGGTGGGTCTGCAAAGCTTGCGGCATGTACCTAGTTAAAAAGAATATCAAAAATAATGTTTTGTTTAGTTTTGAAGGCCTTGTAGACAGTTTAGTTTATAAAATAAAATAAATTATTAGGCAAATAACAGTTAAGTAATTGTGAAAGATTTTGGTTTTATGTAGTTTTTATTTTGCATGTATTCTTTTCAAGTTAAGTCTAGCAATGTCAAGTCGAATAATAAGTAACAACATAACCCGGGGTATGATTATTATTTAAACCGAACGGCCCCTGTCAATAAGATTTTTAATTCGGGAAAAATCTAGAAGCACTGGTCTGCTTTAAATACAAGATGGAGTAGTTTCAGTGCCAATGCAATATCTACAAAGGGTTGAAGTCTTCTCAGTTTCAAGCACCTCTACTATGGTAGTACTAATCATTGCATCACTTTACTGACGTTTAATGATGTATTATCATTCTAAAGTAAGCCACCTTTGCTTATAGCGTATATAAGCAAAGAGAATTGGCACAGATCAACGTTATTTCTGAATTTGTAAGTTGGTCTGCCTATTCCAATTGTTAAGGGACGCATCTCATATCAATCACTCAGTATGAGTGTAACGTGGAAAAGCCGCATGTCTTGTCCGATAAATATTACCTTGGATTAATAGCAACTGGTCAATAAACAAAAATCAGTAGCATTTATGGTTCTGCAATAAAGGCAATAAAATGTGGTTTAGAAAAGCGTAAGTTGGATTAGCTTCAATTTTTAATCGGTTGTTAAATTTCATACTAACTAATGGTAACCGTAATAAACTTGGTGTCTGAGCAGTAATATAATTCAATATTTTACAACGCTATAAAGATCAAAATTTAAGTTTCAGTCCAGAAATAATGAATCAGCTTCAGGAAGTTTATAGTAGGAATAATCAGGTTATGGGTAATTGTAATTTTCTAGAATATAACATTACCAATGGAAAATGGAAAAATATATTTGTTTGTATAAGTGAATCTGTAATCATACACAGCACCAAAATGTTAGATATCACGAATTTCACATGGAATACATAATGTTATTTTCTACTAAAACTTCTGAAATTAGTTATTAATAAATAATGGCCCTGTATTAGTATGCGTATGCTTCAAATTATAAATTATAAACCCATTTCCACTTTAAAGTTAAATTTTTGCTTTTGTATTGCGTCACTTGTCACTTGTAATTGAGATTATTGTGACCATTTGTTTTTCGTAATTAGATAAGGCTACATAATACAGGCAGTATTGTACCAACTGTACTGGGGAACGCGCGCTTTTGCGAAACGATCTTAAGAGTTTTCGTAAGAATATAATTAGTACGCGAGAGCTACCAGGCCAATAGCAAAGTGCCAGTGATGGTAATGGTAATAAAATTAGTCAATAAATAAACTAAAAGTAGGTTCAGTGTAAACAAGAAAGTTGGGAACAAGGCGCTGCAGGGCTCAACCACAGTGAAGACTAGGGAAAATCCGAACACATGTAATTCCAAGGCACAATCACAGGTGGAATCAGAACATAAACCTGACCAAGACTAGTAACATTGTAAAATTTTAATAATGGATATGTAGAGATATGTAGTTTAGCCTAGCATAGACCGAATAATAACAATTGTCACCATTTCGTCCAATGGGCCCCGAGTAGGTAGATTGCCTGCAAACCATTTGCCAATCCCTTCGGTTGAAAGGAAAAACGGGAAAGCAACCCAAGGGTTATAAATAACAATTGCAGGGTCAAGAGGACAGGAACTATTCGATGCCAAAAAAGCGTGTGTTTACAATATTCAAAATATAGGTATCAGTTGCAGTCCAGGTGCGCAAATGGGGAAGTGAAATAGCAAATGGAAAAATAGGGATGCAACTAGTTACTGGCGTCACAACAATCCGCTAGAATCTTAAGTACACTCCGCGTAGCAAGTATTTCAAGAAATGCCGGAGCAGGTGAAGGAAACTGTCTATTTGCAATAATAACGGATCAATCAACAGAAGGTAGAAGAAACAAACTCAAGAAAGAAGGTCTGGACTTAAAAAGAAAAAATCGCTATTTATATGAGAGAAACCAAGAAGAAATGCAACTGCAGCTGAAAGAAGATATCAAAGACTTAGCCTCCAAATACGATCATCTGGATCACAGCTTCGGCCCCGCCATGCAAACCGACGCCTATATAGAAGATTTTGGAACGGGATGATTCTGGGAGGGAAAACACTGGAACAAGATATAAAGCGATCGGGTGGACCACAACAAACTTGGGAAGAAAGTGCGAGAAACAAAATTATGATAAAAAAGGAAATAAACCGCATACATGTTTCAAGACTGTATATGGGAATGCTTTGGAAAATGATAAATAATTTTTTTTTATCAATAAATTGCGTATTTCTTTACTAGGCTCAGCGGAAAGAGAACATCCTATGTATATTTTCAGAAACAATACCTTGTTGTACATTAGCTTTAACCAAAATGTATTTTTCAGTTTTAATGAAATAATCAACGGCATGCGATTTTTCTTTTCGCTGTTCAAAATAATTTGGATTTTCATCGCATGGTGCAAACCGTACGTTTTTGTAATGAATTAAAAGGGCGTGTCAACGATAACGACTGTCTGGGCTAGAAAAACGCAATTTCTAAATGTATTACATGTTCGCTGTATAAAATAAGAATGTAATATTGAGGAAAAGTTGATATCATACGTTATACTACACATAAAACTTCATAAACCCAACATGCGACGAAGGCAATTTACATACATTTTACAGTAGTAAAGACATTTATTTTTTTAAATTCTAGTATACACTGGTCGTTTTTCGGCTTAAATTGTGTGTTGCCTAGTCTAACCAACATTTAGCTCTGTGATTACTGTTTAAATTTTTTTAAAGTTTCGTTTGATAAATTCGCAAATATTCTAATTTGTAGTGATAATCTGATAATAACAAGTTATGCAAATTCGCCTTTATTATTATATTTTCTTAATCAAAGCCGCATACCAATTAGTACATTTATGACAAGTCTGGGAACATTAAAAATAGATTTAGTCTCGCCTCATGAAATGCATTTTGTAAATGTGAGAGGGTTGGAAATCATTTCTACGTAGACTATCCGAAAAGCAAATAAAGTATAAAGGTTTCAGAAGGTAGAGGAGGAATGATCAATGAGGTGCAGTAATGGAAATGCAAACTAAATGTTGCTCGGTGCTTTATGATTCATAACAGAAATTGCACTTTCAGCACTACTGGTGATGAATGTAATATCCGGTCTGAATAGTGTGGTTATTATAAATATATTCACTCAAATCCAACACCTCCTTAGATGGAGATGAAAGTTTCAGTTTAATAGTAACCGTGGTTATTTTATGAGTAGTATCTGAAAAGTAAGATGCTATAAGTTTTAGTTCAAAATCGAACTGTAGTGAGAATAGTATATTTTACAACAAGACATGAAAATGACGTTTTTTTCGTGAGATGGGAAGTTGCCCACGAGCTGCGTTAGCAGGGAGTAGGGCAATCACGAACGAAAAAAACGTATTTCATGTCGAGTAGTAAATGCTATTTTTTCTACGACATTTTAATTATCTGTTTGAAATAAGTTTTAATTCGACTTAATTCAAACCGAATTGTGTCAATGCAAATTATTAATTGTTTGTTTAATCGGTTCCATAGTAACACGCATTTTTTTATTTTGTTGCCATAGATTTGGAATTCTTGTTTTCATCTCTAGAAGTGAATATGTTTTCATCTCTAGATAGAAAATGTAGCGTTTTCGCATATTGTTTATCGTGAAGAAAATACTTGTTTTCACATCATGTGTAGAAAAATTGTATTTATCAATTACAAATTTTAAAGGTAATTCAAAAAATTATGCAAACACTTCTGTTATTCATCTCTTAAATTGTAACTATCCAACAAACGTATTTACTCTATCGAGTGGTACTTTTTTAAAAGACCCTTCTTGACGGAAAAAATTTTCTTTTTATATGCATTTACTTTCGCACTAGGGTGTCATGGTTACTTTTTATTGATAGCAATTAATAGTTATTTGTAATACAAGTGTTGAAAGCTTGCGTTTGCCACACGAATGTGAAGTTTGCAGCACGAACGATAGTGAGTGCTGCAGTCACATGAGTGTGGCAAATACAAGCTTTCAACACATGTATTACACACTATTTTTTCTACAACCACAAAAAATTTAAATATTTCTGCAAAATCAAATTTGACATTCATCAAATGTCATTTATGACATTTTGATTTGCGTGCGGAAAGTAAACAAATTAGCGTGTGGAAAGTTTACTTTCCGCACGCAAATCAAAATTTGAGTGTGGAAAGTTTACTTTCCGCACGCAAATCAGATTTGCGTGCGGAAAGTAAACTTTCCGCACGCTAATTTTCACTTGTTCGGCAAACACTCATTTTCAATACTCGTATCTATGGAGACGAAGTCTGAAAATCCCACTTTCCATGGTGGTTGTAGAAAAATAGTAATTTGTATAACAAGTGTTGAAAGTACAGTTTTGCAGAACGAAAATGAAGGTTGCAGCCTGAGACGAAGTCGAAGGCTGCATTCATTTGAGTTTTGCAAAACACTTTCAACAAGTGTTATTACACACTATTTTTTCTACTCCTACAGAAGAAAGACATTTAATTCACTATTTAATATTTTAAAACAAATTTTATAATTTTTGTGGAATATTAAGTATGCTCATGAAAACTATGGTCACTATGGAAATAAGTCCGTTGCTATGAAAATAAACATATCACAAATATAAACAAACCATGCAGTTAACCGGCGCCATTTTGAAAGTGTGTTGCAAAGTACTTTGCAACACACTTTTGGATTTTGTCGCACAGTTTCGACAAACAATTGCTTTCAGCATTAAAAATCATGTGGAAAGATCAACTTTCAATAGTAGGAGTAGAAAAATATTTTTTTTAGATTTTAGTAGATTTCGACAACATTGAAATGATGTAAAAAAAATAATCCAGTTTTTTTAGGAGAAGTTTATACAACATTCAAATAGACAAATTTGTAATTCAGCTCTCACACTTTGAAATAAGAAAAGGATATTGAAATAATCCGTTTTAAATACATAAACAAAATCTATTTTAAAAAGTACCAAATAGAGAGTCACACTAGCTTCAGATGAAGTACGTTTTGTTTAAAATGCATCGGTTTACAAATGTTGAATTGGCAGACATGCATAATGCCTATGGAGCAGCTCATGGTAATGGTAATGAAGCACGGAAATAAATAAAATCGTTACTTTCCACATTGAGATTATTTTCAAGTACTCATTTCCTTAATGTCGTATTATCTCGATACGGAAGTATTTCCGAACACAAGTTTATTGGTAAAAGGTGTTTAATTATTACATGCCCTCTATCACTTCTGAAAATTAGGAACAGTTATTCTGGGACACCCTGTATAGAAACTGCAGATGTTCTGTTGCTTCTACAATTTCGCTGTTGATCCATTTGTATTTACATTCATTCGTTTTTCGTATGCGAACCTTCATTTTTGGAAACGCTACATTAAATGCACAGTAAAAACTAGAAAGGAAGTTTTCATATGTTGTTGCATGATCACTTGCGGTAAACACATCATTCCAATCTGTGTTAACTAATAGAGATTTAAACTGGTTTGTATTTATTTGGTTGAAAATTCTTTTATACTCGTACTTTACTCCAGATGGTTTCGGTCTGCTGTGGAATGAATATAAAATAGGTTGATGGTCAGACATCTGAAGGTCAAGTACTTTTACACCATATTCATCTTTATCCATAGTTGTTAGGATATTATCAATTATCGTGCAAGATGTGGCAGACACTCTTGTAAAATCTTTCACTGACTCATGCATGCCATATACGGTTATTAAATCATACAAACGTAGATAAGTTCTATCATCCTTGGAAAATTTAAAATTAAAATTCCCTGAAATCAAAATGTCGTAATTCGGATACAGATTTGCTAACTGACAGATCAAATCATCTAGTCTGAGCAAAAATTCGTCGACATGTGATGCTAAGTTAATAGGAGACCTATACACAGTGATAATTATGTAGTGTTTGTCATTTATTGCTACCAAACAGCAACAGTATTCGAATATCTGCTCAACAGCTAGATTTTTCAGACCATCAATTTTCGTATATGGAACATCTTGGTGGACATAAATTACTACACCGCCACCCCTATTCTTGCTTCTCATAAAAATATCACCTTCATTGAAATTTTGTAGAGCAAGGCTCCTACGCGAATCTTCATGAAGCCAGTGTTCGGTTAAGCAAACGACTTTTGGTTTGTATTCGCTAATAAGTATATACAGTTTATCGACATTATGAGTTAATGACCGTATATTAGTGTATAGTAATTTAAAATGTACATCTAAATAACGTGTGTCCGTAAACTCTCGACATCTCGGTTGCTTTGAAAAACAAATTACATGTCTTAGATTAAATCATAGACAATGACATTTTACAAATCTTAACATTTGGTTTTGTGTTCTGAATCAAATTACGAAATATGTTTCTGAAATGACAACCTACTGGGATGACGACTGTTTCTGAACACCCGTTATATTTTACTAAGAGAGCTATCTTGGCGCTCTCTTACACTGTGCATAGTTTTAGGAATTTGGTTTACATTAATCAAGTTTTCAGTATTTTTGGATGACGCTGCTGAAAAAATTTGGATATGTAGGTTCCTGATGGCCAATACTTCGGTTTCATAATTTGTTTCAGATTAATCTCGCCAATAATAATTTTAAAGGAAGAATATACGTTGGGGGGCTTTGCTGTAATTACTTCACATGCAGCTTTCGGAAATTCTTCATTTATAAAGTTTTGCACTTCGTTCTTAGTAGTGGCTGGATCCAATCGTGAAACAAACAGCATCGTTTTTTTTTTGGTGCCGTTTTTAAAGTACAGCCATCATTATTACCTATAATTGATTTACGGGGCTTTCTTTTATTGTTAGCCACAGTACGCCATTCAGAATGATTTTGTTTTTTTTTTTCTAAAGTTAGTAGAAACGCTGTTTGTTGAATTTTGAATATTTGATTTATTTGTCGAAGTTTAAGGAAGTTGCTCTAAACTTTTTGTTACTACTTTGCGGTCGGTTTTAACCTTGTCCATTTCTAGTTGGCGAATTTTGTCCTTTAATAAATCTATCTTTTCATATAATTCAAGAATTAAGTTAGTTTTATCACTAACAATTGTCATTAACAGTTTAATATTATATGCCATACATTTTTCTGTATTAATGTCATGTTCTGATTTAGCATCAAAGAACTCACAGTTGATTATGTCCACTTCTTTTCCACAACAAATAATTATATTAGTATCCTCAGTGGTTTCGTACTTTTTTAGTTTTACCACACATGAATTGTGATAAAAACAACCACATATTAAACACTGTACACGTTTTGAGACAGTTTTACTATTACAAACACCACATAATTGCGCATTTAGTTGAGACGCGCTTGTACTGGCCGCCATGTTGCACTTCGTTGTTGCACCAACATTGCTTCAGCATGTATATCTGTCGTTTCCGATAAATAAACATATTTATATTCGAAAAAGTTCCCCAACCTAAATTTAATACCTCTGATAAACAAATTCTTGATTGTGCTTTAAAATGTTCCTCTTTTACAATACTACTAAATCTAAACGAGTAAATCGTTTATTTAATTTCACAAAAACCGTTTATAAACTCATTCGATGGCTTAAAAAAACAAAACAAAAAGAAAATTGCATCTTTATTTTTTCTTAAATTATATAATGCCTTCGGCTTTCAATGTTTCTACAGGCAACTGGGGAAACATTTTTATAAAGGAAGAAGTAAATTTTTAAGGAGAGTTTATTCGCCATCTCTTTTATTTATCACGTAGCTATGAGAAATAGTATTTTAAATTGTTTGCTTTCCGAAAAGAACTCCATCTAAGGAACCTAATTCCGTGCTTGTATAACTCATTACCTACGTTTAATAACATTTTCTAGATAAATAAATCATTAGGAATTAAACAGTAAATTAATAAATAATCACAACTACAAGTAAAGCTTTAGACTGGTAGCATTTCATTTCAAAGTTTATAAACCGCGAATTCTTGAAGTTATTAAATTTTACCACTGCGATTAAAATTTGTATATCCAGAACTTCCTCAGACTAATAACCAGCTACTTAAAATCTTACCACCCACAATCTTAATAACGGCGTCGAAAGCTGCTAAAAATTATTACCTACCAAGTCTACCTAAATTAAAACCAAAGTCATTTTGAATATTTTTATCACATTTTATCATTTAAAAGCTTATTTATGACTAGGTTTATAGTTAGGGTTATGCCTGTACAGCCACGTACTAACCTGAAAATAATCTCAAAGTTATCGATTCGAGCTACCGTTTTTATTCCTTTCGTTAACATGGAACCAATGCAAAAGAGAACGATCCAATCTTTTATGGTTCTATTTTCATATTTTATAACATTACCAAAAACCGCACAGGCAATATTTAACTTCTATCTAAACGTTCGTGCAGTTTTCAGCGGTTTCATCAATTTTACACGTAATAGGTTTTTAGAACGAGGCATGCACTTTAAATGCGAAGAACCCTTGTACTTTTCCAACGTTCTTTTAGATATATTAAACCTGTAAATGGAAACAAATTCTCCGACCAAAAGGTGTATTTTTTAGAAGTTTCGGACACTCAATACATAAAGTGCTTCAATAAATATGTTATTTCTACTTTGCCTATCAGTAACTGTAAAAATATTTCCAGTAGCAATTACCTTCTTTGAGGACATATTCTGAATGTATTTTAACAAATTATGTAGAAAACGAATAATAATTTCAATTACTGTATACAGATGAATAATACATTATATCAGCTGCCTCTGGAACGCGTATTGCCAAAGGTCCGAAGTTTAAACCTTTGCAGAAGTGACGTCCTATGTATATGTTACGGACAAAGACGTAAAGCGGGCATTAACAACATTGACCGGGCATTGATGTAGATGTCCAATTTTCCTGGGCATTGTCGCTGTTGCCCGGGCATTGACAAGATGGCCCGTTAAGGTTGGGCAATGTTGTAAAAATTTTCATCTAATTTTAGTATTTACATCCTTGCCCGGTCGTTAACGATGTTGGCCAAAAGCAACTGGACAATGTTGATGTAAATGTTACATGTGAATGTATTAAATCAGTAATAAAATGCTAAAAAAATATGCTGTTTATTAATAATCAAATGCTATAACAAAATTTTTAAATCTTATAATCTAAGTTGGTAACTAAAATATACGAAAAAAATAAACTTCCTCTACCTCTAACCTCCAATAAACACCTCTACTGTTTTGGCAGAGGCATTTATTGGAGGTTAGAGGTAGAGGAAGGTCAGTTTTTTAATTGATATACCAAGTACATTATCCACATTGACCGGTCATTGTTAACACTGACCGGATTTACCACATTGACCGTAACATTCTTTAGATGAAATGCACGGACACCACGATGACACTCACAAAATAAACAAAAAACATAGCCTAACTTTCTATACTATCATCAACACCCGCTCTCTAGTGGGCACTAGCGACGTGGCCCGGACAATGTTGTAAAAACCACACTTGAAACATTAATTATCAACAATGCCCTATTTACATGGACAATCACGTTATTGGCCGGTCAGTATCGATGATGCCCGACTTAGCAAGGTATTATCGATACTAACCGGCCAATAACATGAGTGGCCGGATTGTCGTCAATGACCGTAATATAAACATAATTTATACATATACCTTAATTCGTTTATTTTTGTAAGCAACCAACTTAAGAGGCTGCAAGGTAGATAAGAATTTTTGTAATTCTTTATAAAATATTTTTAATAAATCGCTAGATCATAGAATGAGATTAAGATATACCGAATAAAAGTATATAAAAAGTTTGTTAGTGTATCCGTTATCACGTGTGTTAGGGTCGATCTTATTTCTTAGCTTTTTAAACAACCATTTAACGGATTAACAAGTTTAATATGGAAAATAATAGCTTGTTTACTCTATTTGGTGATGACATAGATGCATTTGTTGTTATAAAAACCATTTTGCGTAAAATAATTATTTTAGTGGAATTCAAAGCCGCAGAAAATGTTACTCAATAAATATTATGACTTCCAATGCGTTAATCGAATTCAAATTATATTCATCCTATTATCAAAGTTATCTACTTGCTATTAGTCATTTTTCCATCCAAATCGCAGTTGTCCCCAGTTGAATAACAAATGTAATCTCGGCACCTGCGATAACATTTAAAGACGAAAAATAAAAATTTAAAAATTGGGATAATTTAATTAATTGACACAAAACACGTTAATTTCGTTGTTCAGCTATAGCGGTTATGCATTTGCAAACCTTGCTTTGTTTGTTAATGTTGCGTTATACCAAAAGTGAATGCTATTGCAATATTCTTCGTACACATCTAAAGTGATATGACTTGAATGTAGTAAGACTGCCTGTTAAATAAATAATGAGCTCAATAGCATGCCCAAGTAATTTTTGTGACCTAAGAAATAATTTTCTCTGTCCAGGAACAATATTTTTTATTGCTGTCGATTTTTATTCTTAAAGATGTTAAGCTATCTACTTCATTTTATAGGTTTACCATTCATTTTAATAAGTAGGGACTAGTCCTTGAAGCTTTTGAAAGATATTGAATTAGTTTTTTTCGGTATTTAAGAATTTAAGAGCATTGTATTTAAATTACACCATTGTGACATCTTTTGTGAAAGCTCGCCCATTTCACACGAAGGATCTTGCACATTGTCTCTAGCTAACATACATGACGTATCATCAGCAAACTGATATAATGTAGATATATTTAAATAGTTATAACGGTCATTGACAAAAACAACATAAGCAAAGGTCCCAATACGGATCTTTGGGGAACACCCTGAGAAAACACAGACAGGATCCCTGCAGATTTTTGAGAATTAATACAAATCAAAGCCTTTAAACAGATTTGAATATATGCCTGACACCTATCTTCTACTATCATAATGATATTATTTCAACAGACGTGTTTTGTACGTGCATATTCTGTAGTTCTTGAAATTTACAAGTAGTGTAGTGTATGAACTGAAGCTTTTTATATTAATACTGTCATTTTTGACAATGTTATTAAATTTTTAAAAATCGTGTTAATTTTTGCCGTAGTATTTTCCTTTTTTCTATATTTTAGAACATTTCTAGGACATGGCGCTTTGTTATTTAAACCTGCGGAGAAAAAGCTTGATTGTAATTTAATAAATAACTAACATGGAAGCAATATCCAGTTACATTATGTTAAGTTTTTCTTTTGTATTTATTTAATACGAATAAAAGGCATTTAGTGTTATTATTAATATTTATTATCCATTAGGGACAGATGGTCTCTCTGGGAAGCCCTCCTTCGTTCACCCCGGGGATAGGACAGAACCTAGCACCCGATCACTCACGTTGGAGGGTTCCCAGATCTCCTAAAGGCTCTACCAACTTCAGGCCGGGTGACTCATCATACCTGGCATCACCTGTAGGGCCCTTCCCCGTGCTCGCATCCCAAACCCTGGTGATGTACGAGCACGGATTACACCACCTTCTGCACCCTCGCGATGTGGAGGGAGCCAAGAAGAACGGCTTTTTGTATTCTGCAGGTCAGGGAGGCCGAAACTGATCTGCATTCCGGGATGATCTCAAGATCCCGGACGAGGCTTGCCTTTATTCCGCCTAGGACCCCAATAATCAAAACGACCAACTTGACTCTACAATGTGTCTACGGATAGGTGATACAAGAGGAAAAACTTTTTTATTATTGATTTCTCAGAAAATTTTATTCTTGATAATAATTTTTGCTGTGTTTAATAGTCTTATTTCTCATGTTACTTTTCCTGCAGGTAATCATTTAAGACTTAAATTCACAATTTTCCTCAGTTTTGGACTTTGAAAAAATTTCTGAAATTTTTTGTTATTGATTTCTCAGAAAATTTTATTCTTGATAATACTTTTTGCTGTGTTTAATAGTCTTATTTCTCATGTTACTTTTCCTGCAGGTAATCATTTAAGACTTAAATTCACAATTTGAAAAAACTGAGGAAAATTGTGAATTTAAGTCTTAAACCGTAGACCGTAGACACATTGTATATCCTGGATACAATTTTCCAAGTTCTGACAGGAGATCTCTATACTTCTCCCACTTCTCGATCTCCTTAGATGTGATGCTAGGTTCTGCTGGACAAGAAAGTTCGATAACATACAAAAATTTGACATCTAAGTCCAGCACGACTATATCCGGCTTGGAGCTGTCTCGTGGTGGGAAATGAATAATTCCAGTATACACGACATCTGGTATTTTCCACCACAGACTCGATCTCAACGGGGACATACGGTATTACAGGTGCATTGTCAATACCGTAAGAGTGCCTTAAATGATAATAGAGCACTCTCAGGGCAGCATTGTGTCTTCTGATGTATAACGACACAGCGTATGAGGGGCATGCTGACAATATATGCATAAGTGTCTCGGGATGGGCCTTACACGCTCTACAGACCGTAGGAAGATGTTCCTGAAAGACGATACTACGATACACCAGCGTGTTAAGGACACCATCCTGGCATGCCAGTACAAACCCCTCAGTCTCGGACTTCAGACCGGCCGACTTTAAGAAGGCGAAGGTAAGTTCTCGAGAAAGACCCTCTCGCTCCACATGACGAAATAACTGGGAGTGTATCGCCCTTCCCATATGTTCTCTCGTCAGACGATCGTATTCTGCCTTCTTCGTTCTTGAGCTGACGGTTGTCACATGCTCCTCAAAATTAGGAGCACCATCGGCTATGAAAGCTCTTGTAGTCCGAGCTTTTCTGCAGCCCTTCGGGAAGCTTAAAAAGAAAGGCCCCGTTCCCCGCTTGCTAATGTGACTTGACGAACAACATGAGCGGATCATTACCTCTTAATACACGGTGACATGTATCCAGGACGACATGATCGTGCAGACACTCCAGACTTAAAAGACCCCTTCCTCTAAGATGACGTGGGAGGTAAATGCGCTGAACGGAGGACTTCGGATGCAAACTACGATTGATGTTCATGATCTTTCTGGTTTCTCGGTCGAGCGTTTGTAACTCTACGACGTTCCACTTCGTAACGCCGAAAGAGTACAGAAGAATCGTGACAGCAAGCATATTCGTCGGGGCGCCGGCGACCTTATTCTTACCCGACAGTTGCGATCGCCAAATCTGTCGGAGACGCGATTTATACTTGCTGCGGAGAGCCTTTTTTAAAGTGGACCCATCCACCTACTTCTGACGGCATACTTGTAGCTTACATACCAGTCATAAGAGATGGAAGTTGGCGTTATGTATCGCCACTAGATTTCAATGAACTAAGCAATTTATCAATAATATCAGGCTATAGTATGTAATGGTAGAACATCTAATCCCTTTAAGACGCTGCAAAAACGCTAAACGATCGTGGCCTTTGTAGGTACATGCGATTAAAAGGCGATGGATGGAACAAAATAATAAGAAAGTGATGAAGCTTTCTTTTATTTAATAAACAGTAAGCGTAAAACCCGTTTCCAATGCATTTCTCGATTTCAGTGGAAGTCCGAATGTGAGACATTCACTACTCAAAGTCACCCAAAGTCAATCATGATGCTTGGGAATATAAGCCAGAGGATGCACAAAACCCTCGACATAACTACGATTTGTAAAGCATGTCTTAAAGATCAATGCTAAATACTACATTAATAGTGTTTTAACAACATTTATTAAAACAGATGTGCCAAAATTATATCCAAACAACGATTTCCTGTTCCATCGAGGCTCTTGCCGCAGCTATCGGGCTCAGAGAATAATTAACTTTCTTCAGTTCAGTTTTATTACACCAGAAGAATGGCTACCAAATAGCCGTTATGCCGCTACTTTGGATTATTTCGTTTGGGGTTACCTTAAATAGGAGGTAAACAGGAGGAATTACAAAACTATAAACGGCCTTAAAAAATTGAGGAAGTGAAAAAGGTACCTCAAAACTTAATCAACAAGGCTCTGAAATCTTGAAGTCGTCGGTGTCGCGAAATCTGTAATAAGGGTTTGCATATTGAGAAACATAATTAAGAAATTTTAACTGCTTTGATAAATTATTTCAGTTCAGAATCGTTTCACTATATTTTTTTATGACCTCTTGTAGAATTCCATACAACAGCAGAATTTTTGAAAGTTAAAATTAATTGTGATTGGTAGACACAGTGGGCCGTATTCTGATCTTATGTTTAAAGTTGTCTCTAACTAAAGTCGTGTTTAGCGTAAATATACAACGATATAACTTTATACACTTCAAATTTTGTTACTACGAACATAACAGACGATATGACCAATTTACAAATGCCGAAGATTTCACGTTGACAGTTAACGAATTTTGGTCAACAGATATTAATTTATTTACAAAAATTACGTCGACCTTGGCATCTTTTTGGGTATACGTAAATTGGCCTATGTTCACATTTCATAAATTTGATTGGTCCTTGATTTGCCTACGTTCGCATTTCATAAATTTGCACTGCATGTGTATAACAGTATATGCGATATTGATATAATAATTAAACATGACCTTAACTTTAAATATGAGATCAGAATACCGACCAGTAACTTTAATAACTTAACTGTATGTCTACGATGTATGCATGATTAACAATGTACCGATTTACACGTACTTCTAATAATGGATTTTGACGCTGCCTATATATGTCAATGGCCAATAAAATTGAATTCAGAATTAAAATACATTAAAAGGTGACAACTACCCCGTTATAGTAATTTACGATACTAGTAACGTTATGAAGCATTTTACATTACGAGAGAAAAGTTTGAAAGAACGAGCGACGAAGGAGCGAGTTCTTTTAAATCTCGAGTAATGTAACAGCAAATAACGTTACGCGTGTCGTAACACGGTTTACATCATCCTATAATAATTTTTTTCAAAAAATAAAAAATTATTTTCAGTGACAGTTCAATGACAATTCATAAATAGTAACGTAAAACAACCATAACAGCACGTTATAAGCTTTACAGTACTAGTGCTGTTAAATGTATCATAACATAACTCGTTGCTAAGGAGTTATTACCATGATAACGTTATAGGATGATGTAAAATTAATAAAAAGAACTTAAACAGTTAGTTTTTTTTTTTTTTTTTTTTTTTTTTTTTTTTTTTTTTTAATAATCTGAGACATAACTATTTACAATCTGCTGCAGAGCAATAAGTAAATAATATACATGGATATGCATTAGGATGGAAGTTGACGTCCATTAACGTCACTTCTGCTGTGACTTATGCATAGATACTAATTAGGTTACTTAAAGAATTATTCTAAATAAGTACTAGAACCGGAAGGGCAAGTCCAGGGTGTATTGTCTTTTAAGTCTGCGGTTGTGTTCACTGCTATCTAGTAGATTTAAAGCTAAATGGTTGGGGTGTTGTTCCAGTTTGTTAATATACCTTTCACTACTTTTCACGATCTCACTTTTCACAGAACTTATTTTAAGGTCACTGGATATATCTGCATTGTTTATATAGTGTGGTGCGTTGGTGATAGTTCGAAGTGTTTTTGACTGGAATCTTTCAATTATCGCGATAAACAGTTAGTTAAGCTCTAAGTTTGCCATATTTTTGTGGTTTTTTAAATGTACTCGTATACAGTGTATTAACATATAATTTTTTTTAAAGAAATCAATATTTCTCTATTTTATGCTTCTTAAATCGGTATTTCCCACCAGTTGCTAAAATTTAAATTAAATTAAGGAACTATCTCAAACTGAAAATAATACTACTAGAAGTAAGTATAAAATGTCAAACTCGCCATAACAAAAGTTTTTGCTCTTGACTGAAAACGTTTTTTAGTATATATTTTTGTGCAATACAAGAACATGTAATCCACAGATTTCCTTCCTTAACCTAACCTAGATTAACAACTTTAGCTATTCTTGTGAGGCAGATCGACCATCTTTAAGGTTGACAAAATAAAACTAAGTAATTGTTAGTGCTACACAAAGTCTAGGTACCTATATCACTCAAAAAAATTTTTCCTCCTGTTAGATGCCATTTGTTTGGAATTTTGATTGCTTTGATATTTTTTAATAAAATTAAAAATTCTTGTCTTTCCCTTGAAAACCTATATCAGGTATATGTTACATCAAAATAACAAATAACCGATCATACATCATTGTTTAAAGGGTAACCATAAAAAGGGAATTGACCAAATTCCAGCAATTCTTTGCCAACTTTAAAGATGGCCTCACTACTAAAAATAATGGGAAAATGGAATTGGTAAATCTAAGCACGGGCTGTGATGTAATGTTTATTAAATGCAGCTTTTAAACAAAAACAAGAAGACCCCGAAATTAATATAAAATTTAGTCAAACGGTTTGAAATCTTTGGGATAATAATTTCTGTAAAGCTACGTTTGTTGTACTGCATTTTCAGGCCTGAAGGCCTATGGCTTTTTGCTGGTCCTTTAGCGTAAGGTTTGAATGTACTTTTGAAAAAAAAATTAAATAGGGGAATTGAAAATATATGCGATTTAATTTAGCTCGTTTAAATTTTAACATAAATTTTAAAATAAGACAATAAACTGTATATTTAAAACTAGCGCCATGATGATAAAGTCGGCATAATATTTTAAAAATATCATCGGGCCGCATAAAGATGTTTTGCCTCAAATTCTAGAAGGAACACACATAAGCCTACCTAGATTAATAACTTTAGCGATCTATAAATTTGGCAAATTAAAGACATGCAATTGTAACATCAGACATGAAACAAAATGACTTTCAAAAATTGTTTTGACGTTTTCAAATGAAACTTAACATTGATTGTTCTCCTTTGTGAACTCATTTTTCATATCTATTGCATAAAATATCTGCTAATGCTAATACAATGAATAATTACAACGATCCACTAATAATTTCATTTGAACTGAAAATTATAACAACTAACAAACAAATTTCTCTCCTATAAAATTGTATCGCATATACGCAAAATTATGTAAAGTTTTTAAACTAGGTATCTGATAAGTGATAACAGACTATATACAGAAGTCGATTTATTTACAAGCTTTTTTCATTAAAACGCAAAATGTAAAACATTATAAATATAATTAAACCCGTATCTTACTTGAAGTAGACAATAATTAAGCAATTTCGACTTGTCTTAGATCAGATGAAAAACTAATAACACTTTTATTTAATTTGTGAATATTTATATAAATAATAAAATAACATCAAAAATAAGCAAAGTAAAAAAAACAAATTTTTTCGTTTTATTTATACTAAGTAAATTTAAAAATAATCCGCCTAAAGTAATCATTTTAATAAGCATCAGCAAAATGTGCAAACCATAAAATTAAAATAGAGCAAACATCTTCCCATTTATATAATACAATTAAATTAAATGTATATAATATCTATTAATATAAATATAATGCTTTCAAAGCATGTTAAACCCTTGTTTAAATAAGCTCTGAAGTAAAAAATTTCAAATAACCATTCGTGAATATTAATTACTAAATTAATGATTTGCATATTTTTGAACTTCAGTGGCCGATATTAAGGCAATTGAAAATTCGCTTTCATTTAAATAATTAACTCCAAATAAAGGGAACATCAGAATAATATAAATTGAAGATATTTAAGATATAATATAAGATAAATATTTTACGTTGTAGGTTGTCTTCGTAACAAAATGGTTAGCTATTCTACCCAGACCTGTTCATTTTAAAGGTTCGCACCGGTATCGACAAAATTTCCCTTAAAAAACAGTAAACTTCCCACTTATTGAACAAAGTCCAGAAGTCAATAGTTCAAAGTTTTGGCGAGTAAAGTGGTAATAAGATTGATGAGCGCGTAAACGGAGCGAATGTGCATAAATCAGTTAGAAGTTCGTTTCCATTTCAAAATCTGTTCCAATATTCCTGCATTTCGCGCAATTAAATTCATATCGCAGTTTCGCCAGAAAAATCCCAATTATTAGAAAATCAAAAATTTACGTAGTCCCAACCTTTGGAAAAATGATGTTTTATTCAAAGACGTTTCGGGACAATCGTAAGACGTTTATTACGTATTTGGTCTTTCACTTTTTACGAGTTTATGAACGTTTTTTGATTTGATTTGATAAAGATTGAATTAGGAAAAACTCACATTTCTTCAGGATTCTTGCCATTGCTAAGGTTTTAAGTTTTTAAGCTTGCTTTTAAGCTACCGATGAAAATGTGATGCAGGTGGAAGTTACGTAACATACGTGCAAAAAACTAAATCATTGGCTAATTTAACAATCTTGAAGAACATATCCGAAAATTTTACAAGTTTTAGTATAAAATTAAACTTTTCTCAACAAACCATAAACATTCACAAAAACATATTATCAAGAGTTAAGTCTGCCTGTTGGACGCTACGTGCTAATCTAAATTTGATAATTAATGAGAAAAATATTTAAACGTACTAGTCTCACGGAGTTTACTTCAGTTTTCACATAAAAATATGCACATTAAATTTTGTAGATAAAAGATTCTTGGAAATTCAGTCAGCATTTGAAAACTGGGAAAACTGATCATTAATTGATATAAAGCGGCGCATATTGAATTAACTGTAACAATAGTCCTTTCAGAATGGCTTACGCCTTTTGATGAATTAAAATTTACCAATGGCTCTCGAAACTCTAGAAATATTAATAAATTCGCGGTTCCAAAGCTTGGTACAAATTTCACTAAACAATTATTTAAATTTTGTTTGCATCATTTAGCAAACGAAAACAATAAGAAAATTTATTAAAGTAGTACATACCTTAAATATTTAAAATTTCTATACCACAAAATTGTTTGTTAATTTACACAACTTTTAATTTTCACCCCAGATAGCAGACAAAAAATCGGCGAAGTGTAAATGGGTACTTCACAAAGGGTTAAACACGACTTGAATTTTAAAACTTTTAATTGTGCAAGGTACTTTTAATATCACCAGTTCTCATCTAGTTAATTAAACTTGTGCATGATCTTACTTTTAAAAGTACTTTTACAGCACACTCGCTTAAAATTCGGAAACATTTAAAGCACACGATTAGAGTAAATTATTCGTAACAACTATTTTAAAGTTAATACACTTTAAGAGATAAATAGACAAAAGCCATAAAACCAGCCGAAAAAAGTTTGTAAATCTACCGCCGCCGTTATTTTATTATTACTTTGAAAGTTATTCAAACTTTTTCAAAGTTAAAATTTAGGATAGGTCAATACAAATGTCACTTCATGAAACACCAAAAATAAATTTCCGGTATTTACTTTCACACTTAATAAAATCTCTTTATAAAAAGTTCTTCGGTATAGCACGCTAAACCACTAGCTGAAGCGGGCCATTCGGAAACGAATCCCGTACTGAAACAGAGAAAGCTTTCATAAGCAACTACGCCAGCGCACTTCCATTCAATAAGTTACTGCACGACATCAATGGCAAACTGCGTTTTGTTGAAGGAAACGTCGAATTACTTCTAAAACGATTTGGATTCGCATCTTTTACAAAACTAAAATGACAGTTAAGTTCATCAGGAAGAACTCTGATCAAGACCACTATGTTATAATTAAGTTTGCGTGTGATGTTTATTACTTGGAAGACAGTTAAAATCTTTGAAACTTAAAATCAGGGGAATGTTATTAAGAGACAATCATAATGAGCTTGATAACATATCGGATGACATACGATTTTCTAAGGAAACGAAACATGCCTTAAATGTGCAGTAAGAAGTTTTAGTCTAACAAATTAATATGCACCAGAAATACCTCATGTCTAACAAGCAAATCGTATGTGCGCGTCAAAACATGTATCTAATTAAATGCAGAAGAAATTTAGTAGATCAAGAACGAGATGTAATAATAATTTCACAAATCAAACTTTATATTTATTATTATTATTAAGCATCGTTGTTAGGAGCAGCACATCGGACCTTTATGTTTTTGTAGTACGCTTCTTAAGGATGTTTCAGCTGCTGAAAAAATATTGGGCATTTTTTTACGGGTTAGAGGGTAGTTAAAGTACAAGCCCGTCCAACATTTTCAGGGCTTTCTTCTTACATAATTATTAACTGGCGCGAATCGTAGAATAATTCTGGTTAAGCTGAATTAGAACATTAACTTACAAATAAGATCCAAGCGTTACCAAAATGTTAATTAATAAAATACATAATGCTTTCACGCGTACTTTCGTGTAATATTTATACTTTATTTATATTATTATATTGTATAGGTACTATATTAACGCACCAATGAAATAATCATCTGTAAGTTCACATTAATAATTATCCAATACTGCTTTATGGTCACATAACTCCGTAAAATAGTTTCAATACATTCACTTTCAATATGTGTTTTAAAAAAATAATGTAAATTGGACTTTCATTGTATGATAGAGGCAAAGCATCAGAAATAAAGAAATTTTATTTAACACTGTAAACAAACAAAAGCTTGATGTTATACAAAACTGACAACTCGTAACACCACCTCTAGCCCTAATAACTGGCTGTATTCGTCTTGGTAAACTTCTTATCAAATTGTGGATGGTTTCTTGGGGAATGTTATTCTATTCCAAAGGAATGGCGCGCTCTAGTTCTTGATGATTCCTTGGAGCAGGTAAATTAATGTCGCCTTATTAATTGTTTTAAACCATCCCAAAGGCGCTCGATTGGATTTAAGTCTGGGCTTTGTGGTGGCTAGTTCATTATTTGAATATTGACCTCGTTCTAATAATTTAAAACTTCTATTGCGGCAAGCGGTCGAGCATTATCTTGGATTAAAATAAAATATCGTAAATGTTGTAAACCACATGACATAGTACGGAAGAATATTTTCCAGATGGAATTGAATATTCGCCTTTGTTCAATGGGGACTAACTCTGTGGGGGTATAAAAGCAAATTCCTCCCCAGAACATTTATGTCCCACCACCAAATGGTTCCCTTGTAGAGATAGCAAATCAAGCCTTCGCCACACTCGTTCACGACTATCTGGTGGTTTCAAGGTATTCTGGTTTCATCAGTCAACAAAACTTTCCTCAAATCATCTATTGACCGACGTGCATGCAAATCTTAATTTAGCTGCTCTAATTGTTCTGGTGAGCAGTGGTGCTATTGTGGGAATCCTACTAGATACCCCGATTTTCTTAGTATTCATCACTTGAACCTGTAGCTACCCTATTCACGTCTTCTAAAGTGTGATCCTGTTTCCCTAAATCTTTTAAACATCCGACTAATTGTCGAACGATTAACATCTATCGATATGGCCAAATAACGCATACTTCGTCCTTCATCTACCAAGGTTGTTGCTCTTACACACTAATAAGCCAATTAAGTGATCGATTCATGTTTCTGGACTTACGTAGTATAAACTAAAATCACATTTGGTATCTTTTAATTTTGGCACCTATCACAGGAGAAAACTAAGAATCGGTAACGTTAAACTTGACCTTGAACATAAAATAATATTGGTTAGTTAATTAGTTAGTTAGCTAAGTTTTTTGTTATGGAAACAGAATTGCAATTCTCAAGATTTACTTATTGTGGCGTAAGATACCTGTGATTTGTTTGCATAATTCCTTAAATAATAACAAAGTTGAGTGGTTTATTTTCGACTGTATTCAGACGTTATCGATTTATTTTCTTATTCGTATTATAAGCAAAATCTTCTAGAGTTTGACGTAAAACTTCTGTATACAGCCTGATCATGTGTGAGTTTTAGGTGTCTTCGGCATGGATCACTTTCTAACGGAACCTACACACCGACGCAAATTTGAATTGGTATTTAAATCGACATTCGTAAAATAATTAAAATTTATTACTCCTCAGCTTATTCCATTACGTTGCTCGTTTATATCGTTATTTACTGATCCGTTTATGTTTTAAGTTAATATTAGCGTTCATATTTTATAAAATGTTCTTCAACAGGTGTTTTATTTATACACATATGCACGAATTTTAGCCCTCTAAAATCTTTTCAGCAAGTGCTTTCGAATATTATTATGAGAGAGAAATAGATTCAAAATTCACACATTACATTTGGTACAATATTGCAAATGTATAAAAATATAAGGTAAAGGTATCGATATTAATGCCCCGCGAGCGAGCATGGCCGGTAACAATAAAAATATAAAGTAAAATAAAAATAAATAGTAGTTTTTGTATAAAGTTAAAGATGAGCGAATAGTCACAAATTTTATGTCTAAGTGCACTAATTCGTGATTCATTACGATATCCCGAAAAAAAGCTATATTTTTAAAATCATTGCATCTTTAGAATTTTTCATTTCTAAAGAATTTTGTGGTATAATTATTCTGTACAAGTCGTTAAAATTAATTTTGAAAGTGTTACTCTCGAGCCAAACTAAAGCATTTTAGTGGCGCCGCTCTCGTATGTTTAAATGACAGCTCTAATTAGATGTTACTTGTTGCCTTTCTTCTTTATGGAATCTTACTGAAAGACCTTACAAACGTCTAGAAGCGTTTGAAAGGTGGTGCTGCCGGCGAATGTTGCAAGTCTCATATTTGCATCGCACTACCGGGGACACCATCCTATAAAGACTCCACAAAGACAGAGAAATTTTAAATACCATCAAATATAGAAAGCTGGCGTATTTTGGACACATCATGCGTAAAGCAAAATATCGCCTGCTGCAACTTTTACTGCAGGACAATATCAATAGCAAAAGAGGCCCTGGATGTAGACCTCCTGTTTAGCAAATTTAAGGAAATGCACAGGCCTAACATCAACAGATCTGTTCAGAAATGCGGGATAAGGTGGACCAACGTGCTTACCAACATCAACAGAAGATAGGCACTATCAGAAGAAGATCATTATATAAAAATGTCTAACGTAATTCTTAACTCCAAGCTGGTCATTTTACTTGTATTTTTGCAAACTTTGGCAACAGTCTCACTTGTGACAACAATACGAATATACAAATTAGTCTAGTTCGGAATGGAAATCGATGTACCAAACTGAAATATTAAGTATTCAAGAATATCTTAATTACTGTACAATTATAAATGAATATTAAAATACGCAACTGTCTTGTTATCTATACAGGGTGTTCTTAAAACATGGAGCCAAAATTATACAGAGTGTTGAGTAGTAGATGAAAAAGTTCTTCTAAACATGTATCCGAAAATTTCACCTCCTGAATTCGCTAGACGCTGTAGAATTTTGGCCCCATGTTTTAAGAACACCCTGTGTTGGACTGTTAGTTAAGCTAATCTATATTGAGGTTTTTTAAGCTTTCTTTTTTATTAATTATTTTTGTATCATTGTGTTATCAATCATTTAACGGATAGTAATTCTGTTAGATATACCAACAGCCGCATATAAGTTTAGAGTTTGAAATTTTTTTTGAATTGCTTGGCCTCATATTCTTTTCGGGTACTTCCGGTTACCTTTAAGAAAATATTATCGCGCGTTCGCTAATAATTTAAATCGCCGCTAAATATTTAGAAACAGCGCATAGTGCTGTTTGCCACTTGCAGGAGACATATTGTTTCAGTTTAAAATAAGGCATTTGATGCGCGACCACCCTGTATAATACATATATTGAATATTGTACTAATACTGTAACTCTTTAGAGAGTACAGCTTTTTGAATGGTAGTCACCCTGCAATGAAAATACACTGCGCGACATTTGATTACTCTCGCCCTACCATACTTATGTATAACAACAATCAGTTAGTTATTCCTTTGTCCCGCACTGTTTCCCTCCTTCATACATTTTCTTGAGCAACCATCTCCAAAGATTTTGGAATATGTTTAAGTCAGGCGAGAAGACAGGCAATGGTAATACTCGAATATCATAGTCCGCAAGTTAGAGAGTAACAATCCTGGCAGTGTGGATTGGAGCATGGTCGTGCTGAAAAATCCATTGATAGTCTCCGAATAGGTAAACCGTTAATGTTAACTTTTTGCTACGTCTGGGTCATTTCTTTGCCTTCTAAGATGTATAAATTTACTGTTCCACAGTTGGAAATGGTGGCCCAGACCATAACACCGCCACTTCTGCTATGAAGACGCATGTAACATTTTTTTCCTTTCGTAAATCATGAAAATAATACAGAAACCCATCTAGTCCATCCAAATTAAACTTCTTTTAATTGCTGTCAATAATATTTTTCCATTCGCCGGTCCAATTTCTATGTAGATTCCTTTTCGCCCCCAGTGAAGCATAGAGCGTACGGAAACGTTTCTTAGCAGGGTTTATATTGGCATTAGTTTGCTAGACTTAATGGCACCTTCTTGTTTAGTCTACTTTTTTTGAGTGTGGGTGTGTGTGTGAGTGAGTGTATGTGTGTGACCTTGTTACTCTACCTCTTAGGCCGGTATTCGGAAGAGAGCGTCGTTAATTAGGTGCCCAACGACGAACGGTCACCAGGGCTCGATACCGATCTCCAGGAAATTTTGCACCCAGCGAGATCCGAACCGGGGACTAGCGTAACGCTAACCTGACGCTCTTTTACCACTGCGCCACCCTGGCATATGCCCAATTTCTATGAGGATGGAAAAACTATGACCTGGCTTCCAGGTGTGGATTGAACAACTGCGGTTTCTTACGTTGCAAATGTGGTCAGATCTTTTTTTATCTTCTAAACAGTTCGAATACTTGCCTTTGTTTCAACCCTTTGCGTAATTGTTCTTGCCGTCTCACTAGAATTGGAAGCTTATCTGAGAATAGCACGATGTTCCTTTACTGTTGTAGGCATTGTAGTTCGATCTTTCCGATTTTTGCCAGAAGTATCTGTATTTTTCAAGGACTTCTTCCAATTTCTCATGCTATTTAACGATTTGATCATTCTCAAGCATCGAATGCTAATTTCTTGAACAGACAATGCAGTTCTACGATCCATTGCAACTACAGCGTTGCAGCGATATACAATCTTTGAATATAAAGCTACAGGCATGAGGCTACACAAAATATACGTAAGACCAAGATAGATGATGCAAATGGCGGCTCAACGTTTCCGTTATGTCAGTGGCGTACCTGTTAGAATGAATGCGGGATACGTAAACCTTTGAATATAAAATATTCAAAGACGTAAACTGACAAAAAATGTAGTAAAAGTATGAATCAACAAAAATTAAAAGCTGCAAGAAATAAAATATTGTAATACTGACGGTTAAAACAGTCTTTCAAATATATATTTTGCAAAGTGCTAATCTATATAAAATATGTATGTGACGTCTATGATATTCACTCGTGACCTTTCTTTGGCATTGAAATTATAACATGGAATTGTTCTTAAATATTATTCGTAATGAACGTAGTTGCATTAAATGAAGGTAAATACTTGCTTATGGAAAGTTATTCTTAAATTTTTCTTTATCCTTGTTGGAGAAAAACCACAAACAGCACAACTAACCTATTATTTGTCAGCTGTCAATCTCAAAACTATGACTGCAAATAGATTGTCAAAATGGCGGCTTCCGTCGCACTTTTTGTATAGCTACTAGAGCGATACCCTCATTCCTGTAGTTTTATATTCAAAGTATACAATCGATTTGTTACTAAGCAACCTCAAATTTGTTCTAGTGCATGGTTTGTTTATATTGAAAACGAATATAACTAATATAAGTGTCGCGATTAAACTTTTATTTCCACAAAAAAATTAGAACTTTTACCTTAAAACAATTTATTGCCTCCAAAATTTTGAAAATAACCTAATCGAACTTTTAAGCTCCTATTTTGACCAAAAATAATGGTATTTTAAAAGTATTGGTACGTTCGTAGAGTGAGGGTAATCAAATTTCGTGCAGTTTATCTACGATGTTTTAAGAAAAACAAACAAAATACCAACGATAACATAAAACATTTAAAATACCCAAAATTGGAGTTAAATAGGTATATGTAAGTGTAATATTTCATAGAAGTTTGATTCCTACACTGTAACGTTTACATGGCACAGATAGGTTGCTGATACGGTTAAACTTGAAAAATTTATTTATATTTAAGTTATTTTTCTTTAATATTAAAAATTCAGCTACTTCTTTCGTTTTTGAATAAACACAAATCTTACGAATTTAACAAAAGTAGGACGGAAATGTTTTGATACGAACTAAGTTCATATTTGCCAATCAACTGTTAAACAATCTTAATGCAAATCCAAGTATAACCTTCAATACGTGTCCCAAAAACTACTGATACGATGATTAATTTTATGCTTTAATGCTCTTGGGTACTGTTATTGTCTCGTTCACAGTTAATTTCTAGGACGCAAAGGAGATTATACCATTTGCGTCAGTTGAATTCACTGCACTAAGGAACAGTTCGCTTCATGCCTAAAGCAGCGTTTATAGGTTTCCGATAAATTTGATTTCCGTTTATCTTTCACTGTCGTTAGAGAGTTAATTTTTTAGGAGCTTTCGAAACAAGAGTTCAATTTTTATGTTATTAGGAGTTTTATGTTTATAGTTATCGAAATTTATCTTACATATTTACTTGATTTAAAACAAAGATTACGGTGAAAGCAATCATTTCGTTGAAAGTTATAAGTTCTAATTTGACATACGTTCTAACATTTTGATTTATGAATCTGTTATAAAATGATGGTGATAGCCGCTAATAATTCTAGCCAACCTGTTGACATAGTAATTTTTCCTGTTTATTTTCACTTAACTAATAGTTATTGAAGGAACACGCAATACTTGGGAAAGCCAAAAATAGTCTGAAAACGTTTGTTGAACTTTGGTATTCGTAACACATTTTGTAGGGGAGTTTAGGCATTCGAACCTTGTTTTATAAGTATCGACCTACATATATGATCTGGCGGGGGTGGACGATTCAGTAAGTAGCGTCGTATATAATAATAATAATAATAATAATAATGTTTATTCCAGCTTCACCTACAAAACATAAACAGCACAGCTGGAATTTTAAATTTCAAAACGTTTATTTATGGCAAAGCGAGAGCTTAAATATTAAAAAAGTATTTTGCTTGGTTAGTTCACGCAATAAAATTAATTCTGATTACATTATGTTATTAATTAATCATTATCATGTAACTGGTTAATTAGCTATGTTACTGATTTTTGTTCTGTTTCGCAGGGAGAGAAAAAGTGGGGCCTATGTATCACATATATTAGTGGTTTATGTTTTAAGATTTCATTTTAAGCCACTCTTCTATTTTACTTTTTACTAACTTTATTCTTTCAAGGTAGTTGTACGGTGTGTCCTAAATTCGACGTGCATGTATGGGTAACTTTGTTATTTGTACAGCTATGGCATAACCGATTGCACGTTATCGGGCCAACTTTTTGGGACTAATTCTATGGTGGAAACAGAACTGGGCGATCTTCTTTTGTTTTCGAGTTATTAGGCTAAATTGAAAATTACTCCAATTCTACTAAGTCCTATTACTCCTTTATTTATAAAAATATCTGAATATAGTATAGAGGTTATTTGTAGATATTTTTACGTAGATTCTAGTGGTGTACGTAGATTGGTCTTTTAAATGAGGTCGACACCAACTATGATTCCCATTTAAAAAAACACAAGTTTATGCTGTAACTGAAACACCATAGCAAATTGAAAAAATATGCGTACGCCACTAGAATTTACGTAAAAATATCTATAAATAACCTCTATACTATATTCAGATATTTCTATAAATAAAGGAGTTATAAGACTTAGTCGAATTGGAGTAATTTTCAATTTAGCGCAATAACTCGAAAACAAAAGAAGATCGCTCAGCTCTGTTTCCACCATAGAATTATTCCCAAAAAGTTGGCCCAATAATGTGTAATCGGTTATGCCATACCTGTACAAATAACAAAGTTACCCATACATGCACGTCGAATTCAGGACACACTGTACAGGATTATGCATTTTAAATGTTTTAGGAAATAATTTGCTTTTCAACTGAAACAACTAATTCTAACTTTATAGCCGATAAGAGCAGGCGGGTTAAAATTGGACACAGGAGAGGTAATAGAAAAATGTGAAGAATATACATTTTTAAGAACGATGATAGGAAAAGAAAGTAAAAAAGAAATGGAAATAAAAAGAGTTAAAAAGTAATTCGAGTAATAAATAGTATATTGTGGAACAAGTACATATCCAGGAGAACAGAAATCCAGATATGGATATGATAAAAGGTGTTGCACTACACATATGGAGTTGAAGTGTGGTAAATGACAACAGAATAAAAATAAATTGAGAACGTTAGAAGTGGACTTTCTTCGAACGAGTATCAAGAACGGAGATAGTTAGGAACAATAGGATAAAAAAATAATGGCATTCAAAAGCGGTATAGTAACTTACTATGGTTCGTATATGTCCACAGACTGGAGGAGGGGCAAATACCCAGAATGTCTATGGATTATGGAACCTGCCAGAAAGTAGAATGCGCGGAAGGTCGAGAAAGAGCTGGCCCGAAGGAGTATAAACAGCAATTGTGAAAATAAATACACAACAGGGATATTGGTTATACTTACCGAATTCAGTGAAGGAATGGATGAGTGAATGGATTTATAAAATTTGAAATATCGTGTAGGAATGGCAGGGCTTTATTTTTTTTTATGTTTACTTAATGACCTGATGTTTACATTTTTTAAAGCACATTTAATTAATTTACGACAGGTTCATTTTTCCGCTAAGTTATTTAGTGACCTTTCGATAAAATTTCACGAAACTTTTTTTTAATATTTTTATGTGAATATTTGAACTGTCAAGTTCGGTAACTTCGAAGATCGTTTACCTTCCAGGTAAAGGACTACGCTAAGAATTCATGGACTGAACTGCCATGTACACTGTTGCACCGTCCTGTTGGCATTACGTCATTTAAACCAAATCTTCTAATTTCAAAAGGCAAAAATGTTGTAACATGTTCGCGTAACGATCTAAGTTAACCATTAGAATTTAATAATTCGACTCAAAAAGTAAGGGCCAATCATTCCGAATGTTGGAACTTTTCGCCACATGGTAATTTTAGAAGTTTTTCTTGATTGTTATGAGAATTTTCCGCAGTTAAATATCTAAACCTTAGCTCATTAACATAATCATTTAGTTAGGTATAGATTGACCTCATCAGTCATGATAAGAAGGATGTCTTCATTAGCACTGAAAATTTATAAAAATTGTTTGTGAAATTTAAGACATGCTCGTTCATTCTGATCCTTTCGTTGCTGAACAATCTAAATTTTGCAGGGGTGGTGGTACAGATCGTCTTTTAAAATTTGAAATTCAAAAAGTTTACTGCTGATAATGTCTTACAGTTGAATGCGTTGGACTCGTTGCATTGCAGTTCTAACATCTATCAACGTTCTCGGGAGACCGTACAGAGCAAATAGTACACGAGTACTTTGAATAAAACTTGCACAAGCACGAAAATCACTTACCCGTCTTATTGTGTTTCTTGTGGGTATAGGTTCGTTTCTTCGAATCTGAAATTCCCGCCCGAACTTTATTTATATTTCCACAATGCTACAAGTTTCAAAGGACGCTTCTATTGCTGCCGCACGTCTATTAAAAAGAAAATGTTTTAATTGCAAAGCGTATTCAGCCCTTTTTAACACGTATACGATTCATTTGTGCATTCCGCCGCCCACTAAAACTATCCATCTTCATTCGGCACAGGCACCCCAAGGGCTATAATCTATAAATCTATATCATGGGGATCTAGAAAACCGGTACCAAATAGGTGATGTCTGAATAGAAGTAACTAGTGTAGAGCATCATAAAAGTAGGCAACACAAGACTTGTTCTGCCTCATTGCAGAATCTGCAACTTGGATCCTCGGAACTGCCCATCATATGCAGCTGTGCTTTGGTGAGGCCATTCCCATTGGAAGGTCTGTGGTTAAGTTGCTTTGCTTGCCTCAGTCTAGGGCGTGAAACCCAGAATGAAATAAACTGAGAGTGAGTACAGTCTCTAATTGCTGAACGTTTGTTTTAGGTAGAGCGAGGGTACCCGGTACAGGGCCTATAGAGGGTGCCAAGGAACCCTCCCTGGTCAGAAGTTCGGCCTCTTCAGTTTGGAAAAGGCCGGAAACTTGTCTAGAGCCATAAATGTCAGCACCGGAACCTGAATCTGTTTTTGATCCATCTGTGAACCAAAGTAGATCAGAGAATGTGGTTGCTGAGCAGTAATGAGCATTCCTCCCTAGCAGGAATGATTACCTGGTAATTTCTGGTGGCGAAGGAGTACTAGGGAACGGCTACAGCCCTGCGAGTACTAAGCAGGGGATCGCTAGACTGTAGAAAGATATATTCATATTTATTAGCTAAGCTTGTGCAATTTAAAGGAAATGTGGTTTGACAGCGCAAAACACAAGCATGTGGTTGAAAGATTTTGAATTCGCGTTTTCAGTACATAAAGCATTTTTAAAAATTGCGTATACTCTAATAATTGTTATAGTTTTATAGAAACTAATTTTTATAGTTTATAAAAATTATTCAGTCACTTATGCGTTTTAGTGTACATAGTTTTCATATTGGTTCCAGAAATTTTTATTCATACCCATTTCCCCTGATTGGTTAATTTTTACGTCAATGAACGTTTCGTAGAAGAGGAAACAGTGTCAGTTTTCAGCTGAAGAATAGGAAAATGCAAACTTCCGCAAACAATAATTAATATCAGACTTTATCTTAAACGCACGTTTGCATTAAACACAACTTAAAGTGTTTGTGTAAACCTCTTCAACCCGGTGAATTTTAATATTCGAATAATGGCTTTAATGGTCTTACACAAAAAGCATACCTAATAAGTCAGCGCAAAAGTTTTAATAAGCCTAGAAATTTAACGTGCACACGAACAAAACGATTCATCATGTTTACAAACAGGCCGTCGACGAATTATTGACGAACACACCTGTTTTCGTTACCCATCTGATTGAAGATGGTTCGTGTTTGGATAACGGTTTCGATTTGCTACAATAAATATCGCGTATAACCGTCAAAGTGATGTTTACGAGAATAATCCATATTAGTGAAAAATCAGGGTGATAAACATTCACATATTCAAGCACCAGTCAACGGAAGCGGAAATATTTATTTGACAAAGTGTAAATAGGAACGTTTATGGAGAATAATGTATGCCGATGTGGATTTAGGAAAAATATAAGGCGGATATAAAATAATATCATTGAAACTAAAGGCCTGTTAAAGAAATAACTTTGTAGGTTTTAGTTTTTTTAATACTACTGAATAATCAAAAATGTTTAAGTAAAGATTTAGGAAGAATTTTATTGCCGTAAAAGCAGATTATTTCGGATTATTTTAAGTATAAGCGGAATGATTTATTACCGTATTAAAAGCGCGCTAGGGCAGAGGTCTGGTTTAGGCCTGGAATAATTATTAGTTTTGGAATACCTGCGTAATTAAATTTATTATTCTAAAGATCGTCTAATACCAGTGTTGATAAAAATTGGGATCATACCTTTTAAATAGTATTTAAAACAAATTGTAACACATGAATTGAAATGTTATTGAATTTTTTTTTCCAATTTTATAATGTTTGAGTCAGCCACATAATAGTACATATATAAGTACAATAACATTAGAGAAGCTATCTGCTTTAGTAATCAATTTAATCTTATGTTCTGGACAGATAATAAAAGCTGTGTTTTCTTTTTCTATGAATACTTTGTCAAGTACGTGCTGGATATACTATACGAAGCAATAAACGCCTACTCTCCCTGCATTCAAATTGCAGAAAAATAGATCCTTACATCTTTATGGAATGAACCCAGAACATCAGATTTAAACCAAGGTACAATAAAAAATTTTAAACTTTAAACAGGTTCAATCTTCTCTTTATTAACCAAAACTCAGAAAAGATTCATGTGTAAAACGTTGAGTAATCTCATATGCATTAAAATAGTATTTGCGTTGTAATGTTTAACCGGCGAGTTTTTTTTTTGTTGCTGCTTTTTATATTTTTTTACCAAATACATAATGTACAAAACAACAAAATTATCGAAGTTACGTTATTTTTCGTAATTCTAAGTCATGCTTATTGTATGCAGTGGTATCAGTTCTAAAGCAGTGCTGATGGATCAAGCGTAAGTTATAACCTCTGCTGTTCAAACGTCAATCCCACCTATTAGTGGTGCACCCTGTTCTTACAGAAGGGGCTCTGACGACCGAGCATAGACGGTACAACTTTAACATCGTGCAGGAAGGAAATGTCGTGCAAGATTTGGTACTTGGGATATCATGATTTTGCTGGAACATACCCGACCTGCTCAACTTATACGAGAAATGGACTCAAACAGTATCCAAGTTCTAGAATTAAATGAAGTCAGACGGTCAGATAATGGTGAAATCACAACTACAGATCATAAAACTTTGATATACTGTTACAGCAAGATTTTATATTAAACCACGCAGTTTAACTATCATCCAATGCTATGCGCCAACGGAACCCGGAAAATACGGGAAAAAGAAGAACTTTACAAAGTGCTATACGAAACAGTGAGACGACTGAAGAAGGGCGACATTGATATTTGTGGGAGATCTAAATGTCAAAATAGGTAATGATGGACATACATAGATTAGTTAACGCCACGAGAACGGCACAAGTACGTATATTCATTAAATTACTTGGCACAAGTAATCAAAGTAACAAGTGAGGAGCAGATTTGGCAAGCGATCACTATCTTCTTATTGCATTTGTATTCAAAATTAAATTACGGACACCAAAAGAAACAAACTTAAAAATCCATAGCCTAACATACAACTTTGAAAAATTTCAAAATCCATCATGAATTCAAGAGCCATCTAAGGAACATTGAACCAAAGAGAGAAGAATGTATGGGAAGAAAACAAAGATAAATTATCAGGTTGATGCATAAGTTCGTAGCGTTTTTTGTTTCCAAGGTAAGAGTGTTTTGGAAACAAATTTGTTTGAGAAATATCACTGTTATTTTAATGCCATAGTGTTGTTTTATTCAATACTTCTTGAATTTTTCAATTTGTAGAAAGTTAGGCGTAATTGTTGGCTAAAGAAAATGGAGTGTCAAGTACAACATTTCCGACATATCATTTTGTTTGAGGTTAACCGAGGAGTTAAGGCATCGGAGGCCGCTAGAACCATTTGTACCGATACGGAGAGAGCGCCATCGTGGAAAGTATTGCACGAAAATGGTTTTCTCGTTTCAAAAAGGGGCATTTCGATATGAATTATTTCCCACGTTCAGGGAGACCATCCGGCTTTGATGAAGACCGATTAAATGCTTCAATTCGTGATAATCCACGTCAATTAACTCGGGAATTGGGCAATATGATGAATTGTGACCAATCAACTATCGTACGACATTTGGATTCCATGGGAAAAGTTCAAAAGTTGGTTTTGCAGCACGATAATGCCCAACCGCATACTGCTAACATTACAAACCAGCTATTCAAGACCTCGGTTGGGAGGTTATTCCACATCCGCCCTATTCTCCTGATCTTGCTCCATCAGATTTTCATCTTTTCCGCTCTCTATCCAACAATCTCCGCGGAATCTAATTTAATAGCGACGTTGCTCTTCAAAACTGACTCGACGACTTCTTCGCCTCCAAACCACCGGATTTCTTCAGGTGTGGAATCGAAAAACTGCCAGAACGTTGGGAGGCAATCATAAACAATGCAGGAGAATATATCATTGATTAGTTTATGTATTTTTTATATTAATAAAATTAAATTTTAAATTTAAAAAAAACGCTACGAATTTATGCATCAACCTGATACATAAATCTGCCAAACAGGTATTAAGGGTGAAAAGAGTGAGTCGATTTCTGATGAAACGTGGAGGCTAATACTTGAAAGAAAACAAATAAAGTGCAGGTTGAGCAGTGTTACCACACTAGCAGAAAAACATCCACTAATAGTCCAACTATATGAGCCTAGCAAAAGAGTCAAAGAACAAGCTCGAAGAGCCAAACATCAATGAAATTTAAACGAGGCTAAAAGGCTAAAATAACTAAAAGATGGCAGAGCCACTGGACTAGGCAAGACACCAACAGAGCTTATGAGGGCAGCCATTTCACAAACAGCAATAATTCTACAACCAGCTATACGTAAAGCATGGATTAAAGAATCATTTCCTTGTAAATGAAAAGAACGAATCATCATTAAGCTAACCTAAAGGAAGGGAGATCTTACGAAATGCGACAATTATAGGACTAGGAGTATCACACTATTAAATGCGATCAATAAATCTATTGCACATATAATTAATAATAGACTTTCTGATCATATAAACCCTAAACTAAAAGATGCGCAGTGTGGGTTTAGACCGAACACATTAAGAATAAGCATCCAGTAATCTATAGAGAAGCCGGCTAAAGCTAACCTTCATACTGTACTTTGGAAAATTTTAGAACTAATATACATACCTCATAAAATAATGAAAGGTATAAAAGCGTTATATGAACTGCAAGGTTATGTACAAAGGAAAAAGTGAACTGTAACTTTTCTATCCTTTCAGGTGTAAAGCAGGGATGCCTACTATTGCCTTTAGTATTTAATATTGCATTAGACTGGACAATCAACAATTTGAACTTCAAACAGCTTGGAATAACCTTGAGACTACAAAGCCAGCTTACTAGCCCACAATCACACAACAATGCAAATAAAACTAAATAGACTTGCAGATGAAACAAAGCAGTTGGTATAGAAACTAGTAGAAAACTAAAACAATGCGAATCAACACTAACAACTAACAGCCGTTCAGCATTAACGCCGAACCTATTAAAGATTAAGACATAGAACAACCTACGAGCAAGACAAGATTGGCTTTTAGACATCTACAAAACATATATGGAATAGATAAGACGATAAGGTAAGGTATTAACAGAACGTCTTCCGGATTGGAACCGTGTCATTGTTGAGACAGAAGAACTCAACGTTTCCCCCGCTTTTTAAAGAAATTATGGCCCTATGCAAAATTTCAGGAAGATTAGTCAACGATAGCTTTTTCATGGCCTCCTGGCAGTTATGTGGAATAAATAATTTATTGTAGATCAGTGTTATTATTATGTTTCGTAAGTTAAATTTATTGTAAATGCTATTTGTTTCGTTCAATGTTCTACAAAGAAAATTTTGAATAAATACAATTTATTTTGTTTAATCTAAAATGTGACGGTTTAATCAAAATAGGTAGATCTTCCTGAAATTTTGCATAGGGCCATAATTTCTTATTATGAACAACTTTTCTTAGTAAAATTTTGCCCTATCATGAACAAAAAGGGTTCTTTACCTGAAAAGAAAATAGTTTTCGCTTCAATGTCAAGGCCGACTTGTTTTTCAAAAACTGAAAATATTCTTAAAATTCTCTTCAAACCAAGCAGGGCTTAATTCCACAATCTTAAAATAAAATTCAAAAATTTTTTGTCCATCACACCTATTGTAATAACATCTATCCTCTGACACGCTGTATAGGATGACAGAAATTAATGTTTCATTTAAAGTTATTTTTAGTCGATCAAAGATCAAAATGTGCAATTGCAAATTGCTTGTAGAATTATACTAAATTTTGCAAGTGTTTTCGGAATTTCTATTTGCTGTCTCTTCGTATCCCTTTTGTCATTATTAATTTATTAACTACAACTCGGTAATCTTAGGAATTCAGTGGCACAGTGAATTGAGAAGTTAAGCGATCAGTTTATACGAGATTCAAACCTCGTCATTTACGTGAAAACATTCAACGAGCCGCCGAGATATGAATTCTCCAGTTAAGTGTACACTAAATAGGTTGGCCATATGACCGTGGTGGTCAGTGCCACAAATTTATCTTAAAAAATTGATATGAATAACATAGTGCGCCGTAAGATGGGCTTGGAGTACATCAAAAGGTAAATCTAAAGGATGCTGTTTTAGCTACATATGTATGTTACCAATACTAAGCTATTGACAGATAGTCAATGTCGTGTTAAAATAAGTTCTTAATAATGGGGATTAACACCAAACTATTTGTCGCTAGGGATGCAAACGGAAGGGCTAGAACTGAACGCAGGGGAGGTAGTAGAAAAATGTGAAGAATACACATATTTAGGAAATCGCACAAGAATAAATAAACAATATATTATGGCACAAGGACATATCCAGGAGAACAAAAATCCAGTGATAAAAAGTGTGGCACCATATGAGAGCTAAGGTGTGGCAAATGGCAGAACAGAACAAACAAAATTGAAGAGTATTAGAAATGGGCCTCCTATAAAGAGCAGCCAGGGCATCAAGAACGGAACAAAAGGATGAAAGAAATAATGGAATTCAAGTGATATGGTAGAAGAAACAAAATGAACACTATTATTATTGGTCGGACATGTCCAAAGAATGGAGGAGGGACGAATATCCATAATGACTATGGAATGTAACCCGACAGAAAGGAGAACGCATGAAGGGCCAAGAAAGAGCTGGCTCCCAAGAGTATAAACGGCTATGGAAAGGAGAAATGAACAACAAGGAGATTGCCTAGCCCTTCAATGGTAAAATCTTCTGGGAATCGAAAGGAGCCGGCAGTACCATGACACCGGAAGGAGAGAGAGATAGTGTCACATCATGGTGGTATTACTTGAACAAATTTTTAGGACTCATTTTCAAGTAATACCATCATGATGTGACACTATTATTCCTGCTTTCTATGTAATTAGATGGAAGATACAATTTGCCTATTTATAAATTACATATTGCTACATTGTTTTTTGTCTATACCTGTATTTTATCTCTACACCAATTTTAAAATGTATTAACAACGCACTGAAGAAGGGAGGAATATCCCCCGAAACGTCTGCAATTTTAAATAAATAAATTTGATGTAAAAAAGAAAATTTATTTAATTGGACATTAATCATCTCTTCTACAACAAGATTAGATTTTATAATACTACAAGTTCAAGTTCCACATTTGTCGTGTCTTTCAATTGTAACGTCTGTTCTGGTTCTAAAATGCATTGCAACAATTTTGTAAATGTAACTTCCAACAAGTTAAGTTATAAACTGCTTGTCTGGCTGCACGTTCGCTTAAAATGTATTGCAGGGACATTTGTCACGAAATCTTTTGTTATTTATATCCATTTAAACTGCGAAATACAAAAAGTCCTGTAACCTTAGTTGAAAAGAAAGCCACTACTCCACAATCTAGTGTTCAGAAACTCACTTAAGAGATTTTTTTTGTGTAGTTACTTAGTTGAAAACGGCCATTTTAATATGAAGAAAATAGTAAATCGCCCGCTGGTCATGCGGGCGATTGTCCGGAGGTGAGGACGAGAGATACGAATTTCCACTGTAGTACACTTCGCTCTGTGGTAAACTTCCGTATTAAATATGCGACGATAGCATTTTACACGTATAATATTCCTAAGTTATCGGAGCTACACTTTTTCAAGGGCTCTAATGTGTCTGCTGTAGGTAATCCAGCTTTTGCAGCCATACAGTAGAGTGGGCATTATGATTGCTCGATACATAGCCAGGTTGGCCGAAGTCGATAAATTGTGATTATAAAACACCCTCTCCAGCAGTTTCCAGAATGCTCTGAATGCAGTACCTATACCATTGCGTATTTCTTGATCAATATTTAATTTTCTATTCGCAAAACTTCCTATATCCACTCTCTCCAGGAGATGGCCATTAATGTGTATAATAGCTTCGTTGTGATCGCTATGTGTAGACACGATCTTGGTTTTGTCTATGTTAACTTTGAATATTTTAAATGAAGAAGGCATATCATCACAAATAACAAATGTGATAAATGATATAAACTCAGAAAACACGACAAAGATAATTACCGCAAAAGGAAGCACACAATCCATACATATAAAAACAAGTACACGACAAGGAGATTCCCTCAGCCCCGTTCTCTTTAATCTGATTATGAACAAGCTCATAGAAGCACTGAAGAATAGCGAAGGCTATAGAATGGGAAATAAAAACATCAACGTACTGTGTTATGGAGATGACGCTGTATTAATAGCCAACAATGAAGACAATCTGCAAAGATTACTGCACAAGCTTAGTCAAACTGGAAAAATGTATAACGTGGAAATATCGAAATCCAAAACTAAAGCAATTTTCATATCCAAAGATCCCATAAGGTGTAAGTTAGAACACGAAGGAACAATAATAGAGCAGGTGATGACTTTCGGCTACCTAGGCATTGAAGTGTCAAGTGCCAGAAATTTAATAGAGGAGGCAAGGAAACAAGCGACGAAGGCCGCGCAAATAGCAGGCTGAATAAATAATACAATTTGGTATAACAAATACATGCGTGTAGAAAACAAAGCGCAATTATATAAGTCAATGGTTCGTCAAATTTTAACCAATGCTAACGAAACGCGTGCAGAGACCAAAGCAACAAAAGAAAAAATGAGGACAACAGAGATAAAAGTTTTAAGACCAATAGCAGGTGTAACACTGCGAGACAAACAGAGAAGCATGGAGGTAAGAAGAACATGTAAAGTAGAAGACGTAGTGAAATGGATGAAGGTTAGGAAGAAGGAATAGAACAACCACGTGGAACGAATGGGAGCAGAGAGATTAGCGAAAATATGCAAAACAAATATACCAACTGGGAGAAGACCCCCAGGACGGCCACCCAGAAGATGGATAGAAAGCTGGATCTCTTCGTCGGTGGAATAACAGGCCAGACAAACAGTTAGTCATCCCTCAAAGGAAGAAGAAGAAGAAGAACTCTGAGTCACATGGTGTTATACTGCCACACGTATGCATCAAGTATATGTTGCAGGTTCTCATATGGTTGAGAAAGAAGAGCGCAGTCATCAGCGTACTGCAGTTCTATCCCAGATCGTATGCGCACTATTGTATTCTATTGTAGAGAGATATGCTCCTGTAATTACCACATAATGAGGCCATCCTTTCTTTTTAAACATGTTTACTTTAGTGGCATCCCGAAAGTCTTGAGGTACTTGCTCTTGATCCTATATAAGTTCGAAGAGATGTTTGCGATATGGGCTATCTCATCACTTAGCGATTTCAGAATGGCTGCAGGTAACTCGTCACAGCCCGCTGCTTTGTTATTTTTCATCTGCGACAACGCATCTGCAATCTCCTCCATATAAAAAGTAGATTAAGTTCTTTGTAGATGTTGTACTGTGGAAGGATGTTGATTGTCGTTATCTTGATTCAGTGTATTAAAGTAGTGTTCCAACGGTTACGTATTTGCGCTTCATCCTTTAAAAAATTGTCATTGGCATCTCTTATTGCAGTTAAATTCCTTCATTCCGGATCGTTATGATTAACAGCAAAAGCTTGAATTTCATTAGCTTTCTTCTTCCACCAATCATCTCTATGTTGTGTAACCGCTTTTATACCTCAGTATTTTTCAATTCAATTCTCCAACGAATTTTGTTGATTTTCTGAATTAGTATGCATAAAACCTAAAAAACAAATACTCAGATTTTACAACTACCACAATGTAGGGGTGAATTAAATGCTAATTTGGCATCGATAATAATTGAAACAAATCCTGAAATTGCTTGCAAGAACATAAATAAAAGTAAAGGTAACGGCACTTACACTCCATGAGGGAGAATGGCCGCCAACATGGAGGGTTAAGTTCTCCTAAGTTGTTTTCACACTCGGTTGTCTCACACACTTATGCGTACGGGGTAATGTGGTAAGCAACACGCCTTCGACAACTGCCTATCTTCCCTACTCCACTACTGCGTTTTGATAGCTAATTATTTTCAGTGATTGGGTGGGCCACCCGCGGACCATCGGACGCGGATTTGACGTCCGGGACTGTTCCCGCTGTAGTCGAATTCTTTAACCACTCAGCCACTCCGGCTTAAAAATTAACATACAGTTGGCAAAAGCTGACAATAACACGTGGTTGCGAATGTTTTTACTGAAATGAAAATCTGCCTTGCTGATGGAAAACTAAACATATACGGTTTTGGAAGGAATGTAAGAGAATTTTCTTTTCGTAGTTTTGAGGTGCCATTTGTGAATTTTGCAGCATATGAAAAAGATGGAGTTACGGAAAAAATTATGAAAAAATTTTCTAATGTAGAAAAATATTCTTCTCAGGCAAAGGCAACGGTAATTTATCGTTTTATTTGCTTATTGTGCGAAATATAGGGTTGCGGATGCCAGGGATTTCAACCCGCGTCGACTACTGTGGTCATTAACAATATCCGATAAATAAAATTTATTCGAAGTCAAGGGATTTCGATCCCTGGAAAGGATTTTTATGGTGCCAAAAATCGTATTGGCACGGTTTCACCTTGTTTCCGAAAGAGGGTATACTTTCATTTTAGCATAAAAGCTTTATTTCCAAACTCTTTTCTACCCTGTATGTATAAATACAGATTAATTCATTTAGCAAAGGGACAGTCTCCCTTTATAATTTAAAACATTTATTGGAGTACTAAGGCGAATATTGATAAAAATCCTGGAATATTAATAGTTATACCATAAATAAGTGTTATATTCGATCAGTTTTTATTAAAGGCAATTAAAAATAAATAAAATATCACGAGTAAAATTTTCAACGAATTCACTGTAATCCCGCATACAACCTAAGGGAAATTCATTTAGAACTAAGGAATAAAGTGCAAATGACTTTACACAATACAGTATAAAGCCTGAAAAAGGAATGTTAAAGTGTATTATACTTTAATACCGACATTCAATATTTGACTGAATTAAATTTAAAGCGAAGCTAATCCATTTAAACCTACCGTTAATGAGCAATTGTTTGAAAATCGCATGTTTTAATATTAGCATACTATGTAACCCTGACGTGAAATGCAGTTAGTTCTTAGAGAAACTTCAATTTAAGACAAGCGGGTGTCTTTGTGACGTCGCAAAACTATGAGGTTAAGTTTAGATTAGATCTTTTGTGAGTGACATGGGTCGTTTAGAGTTGAAACCTTACTTCGAGTTGTGTCAGTATCCGAATTTTAATCTGAAATTTTTGTGTGTTTGCTATTCAGGATTTTAATTACTTTTAAACTTCGTTCGTGGTGGGTTAATACTCAAAGTGCTTTGTGATTTCTGTTCCTTCCTACAGTAGTTATCAAGTTATTTCTAAATATTAGAGAAGCTTCTTGGATTATATTTTACAATTATGCAAATGTGGATACCAACGCAACGTATACATATATTCATTTTTAGAAGGATACAAGGCGGGCACTTGTATAAGTGTTTAGTAATGATTTCAAATGCATGCCTGTAATCACAATGAATTACATTCACACATATTGCACAGTCAAGCTTTGCTCTGGTCTTGTCATAAACAACTACCTAACTATTGCCACTTTCAGTGCTTTAAATTGTATTTAAGTCTGTTACGGGAGTTAATGATTGATTATACGAAAAGTTTATGATAAAAAAAGATTTCATACACATGGTGCTCCTTAAGTAATAGCACCGAACAAAATATTACAATTTACCTAGGATTACCTTAGGTCAAAGGTTTATATTAATGTTACATCCCTTACTTAAACAGCCGATACCTTAGAAACGGTTAATTTCAGCGACATTTAAACAGTACACCTTTTTTGCATAAAAAACATGAGGCAACTGCTTTTTTTTCAGTAAAATCTGCCATAACTTTAAGTATAAAGCAGTTGAACCTTTTTGAAGGTATTGGGTGTAGCAAAAGCAATGTTCTATTAGCTACACTAAAATCTAAGGCGAATTATTGCTCCCCATTCCAAAAAAGGTGTGTCTTGCCACTCGTCTTTTGACTAAAACGTTTGAAATTACAGTGTCAAAATGAAAAAATTCTTATTAACTATGTTAAGACGGCGCTAACGGTAGGTGCAAGTGAACATTCCCCGTCGAAGAAAAGTTAAAATAGTGGCCTAAAAGATCTATTCTGAGGTATGGTGATGTATTCTGGTTAACTTAAATGCTCCAATAATATACGGCGTGCCACAGAATCGGTACATTTTAAAATTAGAAATATTTCATCATGAAGAAAAGGTAACTGTATGAATTCGAAGACTTCCACGGTCAGTGTCAGTGTTAAAAGAAGGTCTTCCGGGTTGGGGCCGTGTTATTGTTTAAAGAAGAGCATTTCTTAAGGAGTTTCATTAGGAGGAAGCGAACAATGTAAGCAATATTGAATTCACCAGGTCTGAACTTGTAGAAACGGTCTTCTGGTTTCGGTTCTCCAACTTCAGGGTTTCTTAAAAATTTGATGCATCTCAAAATCGTCATACATCTGTTTCTTCCTATAAATTTATGGGAACACGATAAATCGTATAGCCGATGTGTAGACCAATAATCCTTCAATCGTGGTAATCAAATATCTTCCATATGTAAAAGCAATCCTAGGCATATACAGCATTGATAAGTGTTTATCAACTAGAAGATTCCAATTTGGCAGTGGTGCTATTTGTTTTCAGGGAGTTAGTGTACTTATTGGTTTAGTCTACGATTAAACTCAAAAATGTGTCGTCACCTAACAACTGAAAATATCCATCGGTTTCGCACCAGTTAGAGGTGGGATTTATAACCTTAAATTCCCCCTGAATGGAATATCCTTGAAATCAGGGGGGTCGTGGCAGCTGCTGACGGTAAATTTTACCTAGCAGTTTGAGTGGTGATCTGGTGATATCGACATCACCAATATAACCGCTACTTACAGGTCTTTATGATTCTGTTTCATTCTCCTTATCATAATTCCACTCATTATCCGCAACAGATATTACTAGAATTCACGCAGCTCTAACGCAAGACTCATTCAGTAGACCAATGAAAGCTTAAGAGCTCAATTAACACACCAGCAGAATTACGTGACTTTGCATACGATACTACACTAAACTACTGTGGAATTTAACAGTCATCTCTGAAATTATTTACCTTGATTATTTTTATTTTCGTAAAACTTACTTGGAATTTTTCAAAAGTGAGGAAATTGTAACTAAAAATGTTTCAAAAAAAACATCTTTTATAATTATTTGTTGGTTCATGATAATTGTGCTCAGTTCAAGAAAATTTACGAAATAGTTTGGTGGGAAAATAATAAAGATGAGGAGGCAATAATTGATTACATGCTGATTGCAGCTCAAGATATAAAAGAGGTTAATGATATCAGAGTTAAAAGAGGCTTGAACTTGATAGTGACCACTCCTTCCTTCTGATGCTAATCTTTAAAACAACATAAAAACGAAGGTGCGGGTAAAGAAGGAGAAATGAGGACTGTTACAAAAATATGGAAACTGTAAAAGGTAAAAATTAAGAGAAGATTTCAAAAAAAAAATAAGGAGAAACTCGGACAACACAAACAAGAACTACAAATCAACGATACTAAAACAACGTGGGGACAATTTAAGGAAATATGCATAAGTTCAGCTGGAAAGGTAAGTGAGAGAGTGGTGGTGTCGAACAATAGAAAGAGAACCATACTGAATGGAGGTACAAGTAAAAAAGGTAACGATGTTACGGAAAAAATGCCTAACGACGATCTATCTTGAATACAAAAAGCAAAGTAAACGAGTGAAGATCATTGAAAAAGCAAAAAGGCTGAACTGGGTGGAGTTTGGCAGCAAAATGGAGGAGGATAGCAGAGGGAATCACTGTGTATTAAAAGGTCTGGGAAAGAGGTACAAACAAGCAGTGAAATATATAAGTGATAAAGATGGTAAACAGGTCACAGACTACGAGGAAATTATGAATGTATGGCAAGATCATTTTAAATTCATTCATGCCGAAAACAAAGATGAAATAGGTGATTTATCAATAGAAGAGGAAGACCGTACTATTGAAGCAATAAAAGTCTGAGAGGTTGAAACAGTTTATGGTAATGGCAAAAAGTGGTAAGCCATCAGAAAACAACGACATAGCTATGAAAATAATAAAATCTATGGAGACTGATGGCAAAAAACTGCTCCCTAAGGTTTTCCGTTCGGTATGAAACCAAACTATTCCTAGAGATTGGGAGGTAGCTGTAATAGTACCGATATTTAAAGAAGCCGAAAGCTCAAAGTGTGACAACTACAGGAGAATATCGCTGTTGGATTTTGTGGGGAAGTTGTATGAGAAAGTTTTGGAAAAAAGGCGCGAGGCAATAGGAAAACCAATAGATGACCGTTAACACAGTTTTATAACTATAAGAGGTATATTTTACATACGACAATTAGCAATTGAGTATTTGACATTTAATACTGATCTATACCTGTGCTTTGTTTATCTGCAGAAAGCATTCGACAGCGTACCTAGAGACAAGATTTGGGAAGCATTTTTTAATGGGTGGTTAATCTTCGATCTTTCGGCAATACAATTTTTCTACAGGAATTGTAGAAATTATGTGAGGACAGGATATAAAACAACTAAGGAATTTTCGACAAGTGCAAGACAGGGCGAAATTGTGAGTCCCTTGTAGGGTTGCCAGATCTCTCTTTTTTAGAGAACATGTTCTCTTTTTGAAGGTGCATCTTTCTTACTCTTTCTTTTTTGTGAAATGTTCTCTTTTGTTCTCTTTTTTATAATTTTAGTTTAAAATATACGTACTTAAATTTGGGGATTGTAAGAATCAGCCTGCTAATAGCGTTAATGAAGCACCTTAAATAATTTTTTCATTTGTTGAATACGTGTTGAGAATGTTCGTTTATTTTTTATTTTATTATATGGCAATAGGGTTGCCAACATCGAGTAGATGCTGACCCGAAGAAATATTATTTCAAATAATTCTCATATCTCATAACTAGCTGTCGCGATATGCGATGTTGTCGCTTTGACTTTGTTGTCGTTGTGAATTGCAATAGAAGTCGAAAGAACTAACTTTTTGTCAATGAGTATAATTGTTAGTATACCGGTAAACCCGAATAATTTTATTTGAAACCCGAAGCCCGAAGAATGATCGCAAAACTCGAAGTCTTCGGGTCAAGATGACACTGTTGGCAACCCTATATGGCAATAATATTTTATGTCACCTTTGTTATTCTTACCTTCTTAATTTTGTACCTCGATTAAGTAAGTACATTTTTTTATCTAAAGGAATAAGTTTTGCTCTTGTTTGGGAGTTGTACATAATAAGAATTTTTGAACCTATACGATTATACGAATACATTATTTTATATTTCATGATTGTTGTCTGCATTTGTAGAAATGTGTATGCACATTTACCTATTTTGTATACAAAAATTGAAGTTTTACGAAAATAAACACAATTTACAGCATTTAATTAAATCGTTATTGCTGTAAAATATTTCCCTATAACATTCCGTGACACCGGAAAAAAGTTCTCTTTTTTTAATTTTCAGATCTGGCAACCCTAGTCCCTTGTTATTTATAATCTTGATCTACGAGTTAGAACGGCAAATGAGAAATTAATTTAAGGGAACCTGGGTTGGTATTCAAATGTTGGAGATAGTTACACTAAGAGGGATGTTATATGGAGATGGCCTGGTGTTACTGGCCAAAAATAAAGATATGTTGTAGAAACTATTAAAAGAGTTGAATGTTCCGTATTCAATAAAGTTATTTTAAATATAAGTGTAGGTCATAATAATAATAAACATTAAGATTGGTGATACACAGATTGGACATGATTGCGAAGGTAACTTCTTCTTCTTGAAGTACCATGACCGCTAGCGGTCGTTGGTTATCATGCTGGCTACTATATTCACTATCATGGTCTTACTAACAGCTCCTTGGAACAACTGGGTTGTGGTTTTTCCAAACCATTGTCGTAGGTTCTTTAATGAGGATGTTCTTCTCCTGCCCGGGCCACGCTTGCTAGGGACTTTTTTTTGTAATATTAAGTCGAGGATGTCATATTTTTCGGGGTATCTCCTTATGTGGCCAAAATATTCTAGCTTGCGTCGCTTTACAGTTTTTACCATTTCTAGGTCTTTACTAATTCTGACCAAAACATCGTTATTTGTAACGCTGTCTATCCAGCTAATCTTCAGCACGCTCCTGTACACCCACATCTCGAAAGCTTCTAGTCGTTTAAGCAAAGTTTCTGTGAATGTCCATGCCTCTCACACCATACAGTAGGACTGGATATACATAACAACGTACCATTCTTATTCGCAGACTCATTTAGATCATGGCTACTTAAAACGCTTTTTATTCTTATAAAGGCTACTCATGCTTGTTCTATTCGGCTTGTGATTTCATTCGATGGGTCCCAATTCTCATTAATATTACTGCCTAGATATGTAAGTTTATTTACTCTCTCCAGAGCTTTGTTGTTACTTATGATGCCATTGTCCTGCACATCATTCTGCTTACTGATAATCATGTACTTGGTTTTATTCATATTCAATTTCAATCCATATGGTTCACATGCATTGGTTATTCGATCCATCAAAATCTTAAGATCTTTGTTGAAATTGTCTATGACTAGGGTGTCATCAGCATAACGTATGTTTTTTACAGCCATACTATTAATGATGATGCCTTCCGTTGTATCTGTGAGCGCTTCGTTGAATATCTCTTCCGAATATAAATTGAACAGCTGTGGAGACAAAATGCAGCCTTGTCTTACTCCTTTCAAAATATTTACTTCTTCTGACATTTTTGTTGTTCCCATTTGACCCTTGCTGTTTGGTGCCAGTATAAGTTGGCAATTATTCGTCTATCTTTGTCTTCAATTCCAGCTGCTTTTAAAACCTGCATCATTTTATTATGGAGTACTTTGTCGAAGGCTTTTTCGAAGTCAATCGATCATAAATATACATTGTAATTAACGTCACGGCACCTCTGAATCAGTACTTGAACTTCGAACAGAGCATCTCTTGTACCCAGGCCATTGCGAAATCCAAACTGAGTGTTGCTAATTTTATCATCAAGTTTCTTATATATTCTACCATGTATTATTCTTAGAAATATCTTCAAAACATTACTCATCAAGCTTATTGTTCTGTAGTCACTACATCTCTTCGCTCTAGTCTTTTTTGGAATGACAATAAATGTTGATTTCAACCACTCAGTTGGAATCACTCCAGTTTCGTAGACAGTATTGAAGAGATTTGTCAAGGCTTCGATGCCGTTTTCTCCCAGCAGTTTCATTATTTCGTTCCTCACATTCGCTTTCCCATTTTTTGTTAGTCGAGTTGCTCGTGCTACTTCTTCTTTTGTAATCTCTGGGCCGGATGTAACATCTGTCGATTCATACGCAGGCCTATTGTCCTCAAACAATTCTGCAATATATTTTTTCCTAGTTTCTAGTTGTTGTTTGATGTCTATGATTATTTTTCCTTCTTATTTCGATATGGATTCTTTTGTATTTGTCTTCGTTTTTGTTCTTAAATTTTTTTTTGTCCATTAGACTTAAGATATCGTCCGTCATCTATCCATATTTTTTCTGTTTTCTTGTTTCTTCTAGTTTTGTCTTCTGCACTCCTATTAGAATGTTTTTGAAATTGTTCCATTTGTCTTTAACGCTTGTTTGATCATCTATTGTTGCTACTATCTTCTCTTCTAGTAACTGCGTTATCTCCTGTCGAATGGCTTCATTATATAGTTTATTTCTATCTATTATTATTCCTTTGTTCTCATGTTTGACAATCTGTTTGGACCATATCCTTATCTTACCTACTAATAGGAGACTACTATCTGTAGGTACATCCGCTCATGGATAAGTTTTTGCTGATAATACAGAGTTTTTATATCTCTTGTTAATGCAGATGTAGTCTATTTTGTTGTGAATAACCCTGTCAGGTGAATCTGCTGGTGACTTCCACGTGTATAGGCGGCGTTTTGGTAGTTTGAAAAATGTGTTGGTGATTACCATATCTGTTTCTGTGCAAAACCTGAATAACCTATCGCCTCTATCATTCCTTGTGCCTAAACCATAGTCTCTTACAATTTCTTCCTGTTTTCCTTGTCCAATTTTTGCATTTACATCTCCAATTATTATAGTTACTCCTTGTTTTTTTGTTGACAATAACACTTGTTCCAAATCATTGTAAAACTTCTCGATATGTTCTTCATCATAGTCTGGAGTTGGGGTATATACCTGTATGATGTTCCAATTTACTTTTGTAGTCTGTAGTATTTTGTTTTCATATTAATTTTGTTTATTTGTTTTCTTTGTTTTGTTATAGTTAAGGATAACCAAATTTCATATAAAAGATTTTTTGAATAACTATTAAAAATTTTATTTATATTGCATGAAATTTCAGAAATTTAGTATATACTATCAAAATGTCAGAGGTATTCGAACCAGTGGCGGCTGGTCCATAAGCGCTGCGACACTGCAGCACCCCCAGAACAAAGTACGGAAATTAATTACCTATTAAATTTGTACTTGAAAATATCAATAATATAACAATCATTCAATATTTTGTATAATTATTACATACATTTAATTAATTAAACCGCTTTTAAAAGGAATTATTTTAACCGAAGCTGTAGATTCCATTCAGAGCGCTGACAAATTTAGCAGTGTCGAAAACGTAGTACATTCGGTGCACGTTTCGCCGCGATTTGTTTGTTTTAATAATACATGGTAAAAGTAGTCCGAACGCTGCTATCTGGGCAGCCTCTCAGCATTATTGCATCATGCCGTTCAGCTCTTGGACATCCGATCCAACAAAAACAATAATACGTGCGAATACCACGAAAAAACTAGGTGATGTCATCATTGTGCAAGGACGTCTTGGGCGACGGTATGTGTAATATAAACAGGAATATTAAATAATAAATAGTTCGTATTTCCAACTTGATTGCAACATCACTACGAAGACGGTCAAGGCCAACGAACTATAATAGTAAATCATACTATTATAGTTCGTTGGTCAAGGCTGCTCCAGGGTTAACAGGTGATCGAAAAATTTTGTGAAGCTAAAAATCGCAGAATGGATTTTATATTTAAATAAAAATTCTTTTTATTTCATTTTCCAGTAAGCTTATTTTTTTTATAAATTGAGTAAAATTTCGATTTGTTTTGTTTTATTTAAGGCACCTTAAATAAAATAAAAGGCACCTTAAAAATATCAAGGATCGTTACTGGTATGTAAGTATATTTCGAAAGCTGCAGCACCCCCATAATTTCAAGCCACGAGCCGCCACTGATTCGAACTAAAATTGATACATTCTTAACCAACCTTGCGGCAGAAGATTATGATTGCGTTGTACTGACTGAGACGTGGCTTGACTCTGATATAGTCAACTCGGAATTTTTCGATGATCGTTATAACCTTTTTAGATGCGATAGGGATAAAATTATTACTGGTAAGAAGAGAGGCGGAGGAGTATTAATTGCAGTTAAGAAACAATACCATTCTGAAGTTGTAAGGGTTAATACTGAAATAGAAACTGTCACAGTGAAGGTAAATCTTTTTGGATCCACATTTTTAATAAGTACGGTGTATCTTGTTCCCAATTCTACATTAAATGATTATTTAGAATACTTTTCCATAATCGAAAATATCAATAACATATTTGACACTAATGTAATAATTGCAGGTGATTTTAATATTTCCGAAATTAATGATTGTAAATATGATCTTGCGAGTGGTAGTGAAGTAGCGAAAAGTTTACTAGAATTTTTAAACCTTTTTAATTTAAATATGTGCAATAATATTCAAAATTCAAGAAATAAAACGTTAGACTTAATATTGAGTACCTCGGAACTAAGCGTAGTGCAAGAATTGGATACGTTAGTACCAATTGACGTTTTACACCCTGCTTTGTTAATAACTACTAAAAATAGCTATAAAGTACCAATAAGTGACAATTCTGTTTTACACAATAAGCATGATTTTAAAAGAGGGGATTTTAAGTTAATATATGATTCTTTAAAAAGTGTCAATTGGGACATATTAAATAGTGTGGATGATCCTAATGAAGCAGTTGAAAAGTTTTACAATATTTTTTATAATATTATAGACCTAGCGGTTCCCAAAATCAACTTCAAGTTTAAAAATAAAAATAAATATCCCGTCTGGTTTACTAAGGATATAATATCTGATTTAAAACTTAAGCGTTTCTATCACAGATTGAGAAATGAAACTAACTACCACTTGCAGGAATTTCGAAATATTAGACGTGGCGTTAAAGTAAAAATTGAAAAAGCTAAAAAAGACTACATTAATTCGGTTGAAAATAGTATTGGTACAAATATTAATGAATTCTGGAATTATATTAAAAATAGTAAAAACGATAACAATATTACAGAAATTTATCAGTACAATAATGTGAATATAGATAAAAATGAAGTTGTTAGTACCTTTGCTAAATATTTTGGTAGCGTATATACTGATGATTCGGATTATGATGTACAAGCAATCATGTCGGAGCCTAGACAGTATAATATGGGCATACTAACTCTAGGGATGATTACTACCAGTGAAGTAGCAGTTGCTTTAAAGAATTTGAAACCAAAGAAATCTGCTGGACCGGATGGCATACCCTCCTATATATACAAAGCCTGTTGGGAATTATTACAAATACCCCTTACTATATTATTCAATAAATGTTTGAAAACAAAAACATTCCCTAATAAATTTAAATTGGCTCGAGTTACACCAGTGCATAAGTCTGGTAGTAAGTCAGATATTAAGAATTACAGACCTATATCAATCATATCTGTACCAGCAAAAATATTTGAAAAATTATTATATACCAAAATTTTCTATCATGTCAAACATCAAATTGTCGCTGAGCAGCATGGTTTCATTGAAAAACGTTCAACTGACACAAATTTAATTACATTCGTTGATTTTATAAGCACTGTTATTGATAAGGGTGGGCAGGTGGATGTGGTATATACGGATTTTGCAAAGGCCTTCGATAAGGTTAATCATGACATCTTGTTGTGCAAGCTTTGGAACTTTGGATTATCGGAAGACTTAATGTTTCTTTTTAAATCTTATCTAAAAGATAGACATCAGGCAGTTAATCTGAAGGGATCTAGCTCGAAGTACTACTTAACTCCTTCTGGTGTGCCTCAGGGTAGTAACTTGGGACCTTTGTTGTTCTTAATTTTTATAAACGATTTGTGTTCTTGTCTCAAACATTCGCACGGACTATTATTTGCTGACGATCTTAAAATTTATAAAGAAATCGTTAATGAGAAAGATATAGAACTTCTTCAGCAAGATATAGATTCCATAATTCAATGGAGTTTCAAAAATAAGCTTTATTTTAACGTTGATAAATGCAAATACGTTATTTATACCTTAAATAAAATTCAAATTGCATCACAGTACATGATGAATGGAAACAATTTGCGTAAAGAGTTTCAAGTTAGGGATTTGGGAGTAACTTTTGTTCCCACATTGAGCTTGGAGTATCACATAGAGCAGGTTGTGTCTTCCTCATTGAAGAATCTTGGCTTTTTGATGAGGAATACAGTTAATTTCAAATCTACTGCTTCTATAAATATACTGTATAATGCGCTTGTCAGAACAAAACTGGAATATGGATCTAAAATTTGGAACTCTGACGTAAATAAGTTCAAAAAAAGACTTGAAACTATTCAAAATAAATATCTCAAATTTCTCTACTACAAGAAGCATGGTCAATATCCTGAGTACTCTATGTATCAAAATGTTAGGCGGGAATTTCAAATCATTAAACTCTGTTACCGTCGTGAAATTATGGATGTTTTGTTTATATTTAAACTAATAAATAATCGTATTGACTGTCCCAACTTGCTACCCCTTGTCAGTCTCTATGTTCCGGCTTACAGAACAAGACCACGAGATATACTGTATATACCACCCTACCGAACAAATTTGCGTAGGTCTTCTCCCATTGTGAGAATGCTCAGTTGCACTAATAGGTTGGTTTCAGATTCAGATATTAATATATTTAATACGGCCCTTACTACATTTAAAACCCTTATTAAAAATTATTATTATCATCGGTATATACAATAACTAAAAACTAAATATTGAGATTTGGTTATCTTGACTAGCGTATATATACATATTCTTTTTATTTTTTTATTGGAAATTAGTTGTTATAATTTATAATTATTGCTGATTGTCTGGGAATCTTGACAGTATAATTGGGCGTGTGCCCGTTCTGTCAAAATAAATAAATAAATAAATAAATAAATAAATAATAATCACAAATATGGGATTACATTTTTAACTTTGACTGTATCTGCTGCAACTATAATTGCAACTCCATTTCTGTGATTTGGACTGTATTCTCCTGCATAATATACAGTGTGGTTGTCAATTTCAATTCTTCCTGAATTCTTCCTGAACCCGGCCATCTCATTTCGCTTATTCCTAATATGCTTATTCGTATTCGTGTCATTTCCTTTATGGTACTGTGGATTTTTCCAGGTTCGTACATACTGTTTATATTCCATGTAGGTAACTTAAGAGAGCGTATGTGGTCTTACGCGTGAAATGCACAATCCGGCCCGCATGCGAGTCACGTGATTAGTGCGCCGTTTTTTGCCTACATACAGCACCATGTATATTAGGGTGGAACGAAAAAAAATTTTTTTTAAATTCTTTTCTCATAGGCACCAAAAGGTGCCTTTACACAAATAAAAAACATTGTTAAAAGCTGCTCAACTTATTTTAATACGAGGGCTGTTCTGTAAATTGTTAGTTAGAAGAAAACTACGGAATTTGTAAAGAAAATAATTTTATTGTTTTTCAAAGTATTCTCCCTTAGACATAATACACTTCTTCATTCTTTGAAACCACTTCTCGAAACACGCTGAAAACTCTTTTTTTGGAAGGTCGTCAAGAATTCGCTGAAATTCAGCAACAGCCGCATTGGCGTCAGGAAATCTCTTACCACGCATGAGTTTTTTAATCAGCGGAAGCAAAAAGAAATCGTTAGGGGCAAGATCTGGACTGTATGGTGGATGAGTGACCAGTTGGACTCCGGAAAATTTAAAGTTTTTGCGGCCGTATGCGGAGTTGCGTTATCGTGGTGTAACAAAATTCCACGCAAACCAGATCTTGGGCGATCACTACACAATTTCTCGAAGACTTGAGGAAGGCAAACTTCTGTATACCAATCAGCAGTTACAGTTTTACGATCTTCAAGAGGAATTACTGCAACTGGACCACTGTATCTGAAGAAAACGGCAATCATTTTTTTGTTTGCACTTTTACCGCGAATAACTTTTGTTGGCATTTCCTCCTTTTCAAACACCCAAACAGTTGATTGTTGTTTTGTCTCGGGATCATAATTATATATCCACGATTCATCCCCCGTAACGATACTAAATACCTGCTTTGAAGATCCTCCATTGACCTTTTCTAACATAAACCTGCACCAGTCTACCCGTACTTGTTTTTGTTCGTCGGTTAACAAATGTGGAATCCACCGACTTGCCAGCTTTCTTACACCCAGATGTTTATATAAAATGATATCTACTGCAGATGATCCAATGCCTAGTTCTTCTTGAATCTCTCTATGAGTGATATTCCGTTTTTCCTTAATCAGCTTTTCGGTTGCAATAATGTTTTCAGCACAAACAGCTACTGCAGGTCGTCCAGGTCTTGGTTCATCTTCTAACGTACTCCTTCCACGTTTAAATTCACGGAACCAGTAACTAATTGTAGATAATGATGGACTATTGTCGCCAAAAGCTGCCATTAAATTTTAGTGACTTTGGTCGTATGTTAAGCCTCGTTTATAATCGTAGAAAATCATAGCCCGAAAAGCATTCCGCGGCACTTCCATAATGCTTAGTAATAATCAAACGAATTATAACAATCAAAAATTAGGATCTCTATATGCTTTAACTTCAACCTTGCAAAATTGCAACTGGAAACTGTAAAAAGAATAAGCTTTCGATTGATGCAAATGTTTTTGTTTTTCTTCGCATCCATGGCCTGCTACTAACAATATACAGAACAGCCCTCGTATCTATAGGTTCCTCATTTGAATGAAAGTTCTTCAGATTTTACATTTTTCCATGTTTTTTGCAGACGGTACAGACATTCAAAAAATTGAAATTATTGTTTGTCACAACCGCAAAAATATCTATTTAAGTGAATTGAAAAAATCCCCTAAGATAAAATCGTATTATTGCAATGTCTTCCGGTTCCTCAGTGACTCTAAAGTTTCGCGTATAATGCAGTCGATGACGTCCTAAGTGGAGTGTCGTGATTCAAATCAGAGTCACCGTTTTTTGCGGGGGCGGGGACAGGTTAACTTGGACGATGTCTTCGGCAGAAAGAAAACGAAGCGACGATAGGAAAGAGTTATATTTATTTATATACACAGGTATATAGGCTGACACACAGTACAATAGGGCTGACAACCCGATACTAGAGCAGGAGCAGGAAGGCGACGGAGTTGACGGACGTCAACCGGCGTGCCTTGGAGGAAGTGATATTCAGGCCCTTTCTGAATATCACGACGATCCTGGGTAGGTTGAGGAAGGAACCGGAACGGGACTTGGAGCAGGAGTTGAAGTGAAATGGGAGTCGGACTGGAGCTGAAGTGGAATTCGGAGTCGGACTGGAAGTGGATGTGGATCTGATGGACGTCGGAGTGGAAGTGATCTCTCTGCTGGAAATGCTCTGCTTATAAACCTTCCAGAGTGACGGGGAGCTAGCTGATTGGGTAACATTCCTCCCCATCAAGGCTGCACGTCGCTTGCTTCTTCTTGACTTATAACTAAGCTAATCTAAACTAAACTAAATGTCTTTGAGTCTTTCCTTAACTAACACTGACACTGTGCCACTGCACCATAATGACTTGTCACAGCACAATTAGCACTTTGTCACGGCACAGAGGGCTTACGCCTGTAGTTGACGTGGTGCAACCGAAGGTCGTCCACAGCCAATACAATTTTAAGGCTTTACATCGCCACTGAAAATACTTCAGAATCTCTCTGTATTCTAACGAAATAGATTATGAAAGTGTATGCCCCATTCTGGTTCCGAGTTAAACTCAAACCTCCATGTGTGGAAGGAGCAAGGCGTTTATTCCGATTAGTAGAATCTTGCAGATTTCTACCAGAAAGTGTATTAAAAATTATTCATCCAGTAATTCAACGCAATGGGGTTTTTGCTCATCCAGAAAATGTATTGCTTTCTTTGCTTACTGATGATTCTGATGAAGACAAAAAATATAAGGAGCTTGGAATTAGATGTATCCTCAAAGCTTAAGATATTAGAATACGGGTAGTATGTGAATTTACTGTGCCTGTCGTAAATGAAGCAACACATTATTCGGAGTTAATTTTGTTGGAACAAAGTAACCGTGACTGAACCTCCAATGACTACAAATACGGAAATCAGCTTAATTGAAGCCTCAGATCCAAGTTTTCCCAGTTTCCCGGATTTTCCATGCAACACCCAAGCAGTTGAACGGTGCGTGCGTCTTGTTGCGGAGGCATCCCCCTGGCTGTATGTGGTCACCAAAACCGTGAATGATTTATTCTAGGCCGCATAAAATCCCGGAATTGTTTGCCATTGTTTGGAACAAAATCAGACTATTGCAAACAAACATAGATTTAATGGTCTAAGTTTACGTTATTTTTGTTTTTGTAACACTTTTCATGTGTTGATATTTAAGTTTATGAATAAAAATTTCGGTTTGACTTGTGTTAATTTAGACTTTCAGGTAAAATATAAGTACTACACGAATAAATATAAGGTAAGTCCCACAATAGAAATTCACATGATGAGAATATGAGAAATATTGCTTTGAGTAAAAATTTTGGACTCCTTGAGGAACCTGAAGATGACAAAATACGGCCTTCAGATTTTGCAAGGTGTTTTATGACTATAAAAGGCACGTTTTGGTAACTGTGACATATACATTTAAAAAAATTTATATTTTTTCGTTCCACCCTAATGTATATAGTGTATGTATGTGTGTGTACGTATAGAACCTTGTTACTCTACCTCGTAGGGCGGTATTTGGAGAGCGTCGTTAATTAGGTGCCCAACGACAAATGGTCACCAGGGCTCGATATCGAACTCCAGAAATCTTACATCCGGCGAGATTCGAACCGGGGACTAGCGCAATGCTAGCCTGACGCTCTTACCACTGTGCCACCCTGGCAGTCACTATGCATATACAATACATACATATAAAAACAAAATATTGTCGCTCTTCCCAACCGAAATTATTTTCTTATTTTTTCAAATGGCTCATGTTATAATTTAATAATTTGCTGCATTAATATTAAAGCTTAATGAAAAAACGGCGTTAGAAACCATTGAGGACACATATTGACTTCAGACACGATATAATATGGTTTTGCTAGGTCAATAGTCTGAATTGAAAAATGCAGAAATAAATAGATGGAGGAAGGAAAGTGTCCTTTTTAATTCTTCCTTGGCCATAGAATTCAGATTTTAAATTTGCTTAATTTAACTGAATGTTGCAACCGATGAAATTATAATTTAGTAACGGAAAATTCTGTTTAAGCCTTTGGTAACACGGATACAATGACACATTTTATTTAATGTAAATTGTGTTATACTTAAAATAGGTTTTTTCAGTAATCATATTGCCGCAGCTGTTTTAAAATAATAAAGGCATTTTCCTATAAAAGGTATACCCAGTTCATACTTTGTTACTGAAAATGCAAAGTACCGAAAACTTTGCAACCTTTCATTTAGACTTGAAAGAAAGCTATTGAACTAAAATGAGCAGCGTAAGTGAAAGGAAATAGGAAATCTTTTGTTTATTCCGAAAGCCAAAAGATTTTCCATTTAAGAACTCTAATTTTTGCTTCTTACCGTTGATCAAATCTTTTTTTGATTGCTTAAAATCGTTTCATATCTTTTCGAGTTCGTAAAATAAATTTTTACTTATACGAAGACTATAAAGTTTATTTAAATCCTATTGTCTTTTATCGGTTTTATGTAAAAAACGTGAAAATTACGTAAAAACAGCCAAACATTTATTGTATTCCTTTAGGCGACGATTATTTAAATTGCTTTCAAGCAAGTATTAATATGGAACTTTGCAGTGGTGCGAAACAGTTGCTCCTTTCCTCTCAGCCGCAAATGAAGCTCCTCAACTTCTAATCTGTTTTAGCCTCGTAAATGACACGCGAAAATAACTTTAAATGAGAGGTGAAATCACAGCGAAAGTGGGAAAACAGAATGAATGGGAAAGTGATGAAGCAAAGCAGCCGAACAAAGGAATTTCTACCTCAACTTATTCTGGGTAGTCGTTACTACGTTATTGATCCTAAACACATGCGACGATTTGGAATTAATTTATCCTCTGGAAAATTACACTTTTCGGAAAATATTGCATTTTCAGTGTGGTATTATTAAAATTAATCGCTTTCACGTTTGTGTTAATTTTAAAAGCAGTACACCATATTTTCATTATACTTGTTAATAAGTCTATCGATTTTTGGAGAAGTTCGATTTGTATGATAATATTATCTTCGCAAAGTATTGAGGTAGCAGACTTCGCTTACTTGAACAAGTAAAAAATAACCGAACCCTGTTCACCGTCAACTTTGTAGCATTATTGTGGTATGGATATTTTCTTTCATAATACATACATACGCAAATCTAGAAAAAAATGTATCTCGTAAATGATTTATAATAAATAACATAATGATTGTGAGCATTAATTAAGTTGAGAGAACAAAAGCAATAATTATTACAGTCTGAAGTTATTATGATATAATATATTAAGGTCGACGTACAACTTAATAATTGGAAGGCACTTGAGAGGATTTTACTTGAACTCAGAATATACGTATTCTGGGATAATATTCTACACTTTATGAATTTCGAAACAAACTTTTAATAAATATAACCCTAAGAAAACTATCTAATATTGTGAAAATTAGTTCATCTTAGGTAAGCTGTTAAATTGTAACCGCTATGTTTGTTTAGTCTTCTAAAGACTTGTATTTACTTTTAATTGAATGTTACTTTAGGGCATTATCAAAATTGTACAATGCTCATATACTGGAAGTAGTCCCATTCTACGTAATATAAGTTAACAAACCGTGCATTTATAGTAGATTATTTCTGCTCGAAAATACAATGCTGTAATATAATGGATTTTACAGGGTGCTCGTATCAGAACTGAAATGATGCTAGAGCTAACCACGCTGCCTCAACAGCTAGAAGATGTATCAACTAAACATCAGATGGAGATTATGATTCATGCAGGATGGTGGTCCAGCACATTTATCATTAACAGTTCAGGACGAACACCCGTGTCTCAGGCATTTCAAACGCCTCATCTAAGGGTAGAAACCAATTCTAAAAGAGAGCCCATTACAACTTAATAGAAACGAAATAGCACAGATAACGAGATTGATCGCAGGGCACTCTTACCTGAACAAATATTTGAATACAGTGAGGATAACAGAAAGCTCATTATGTAGGTACTGTAACGAGGACGATGAAGCTTACCTTTACCCAAAATTGTTAATACGAGTTGTTCGTGAACCCATGACTTAAAATTTTTCCACTTTTTTTTGGACATGTTACCTACTCTCGAAGTTTATTACCTTTTCTTTTAACATACTTATTGGTTAACTAATATTAAATAGATATAGCTTACGTTATGCACGGTGCATTTTTAAAGTATCCTCAAAATTCGAAAAGGGTATTACGTATTAAACACGATAAGATTGCAATCTTACTGAAAAACTGCCAACCATCAATACTCATCAACCAAAAATTCAGCATAGACAATTACATCTTGCTAGTTCTACTAAACCATTACTAGTCACAAACTTTCACCAAGTGGTGATCACTATTTTAAAAGTTAATGGACGTTGGATTAGGTTAGCTGAGCTTACTTCTTGGTATTATTGTCATCAAACTGACGCTAACAACTGACAAAGTGGTATTTAATTTCCACTTGCCAATATACCAGTTTAGACAGGCAAGTTGCTGAAATAAAAGCAGGAATCTAAATTTTTACTCGCCTGCGATCGTGGCGTTAAGACTCCAACGTTACAATGTTAATTTTAGTTGGAGAAGCTAGGGGCTGTTGATGGCAGTGACAATTCAGGGAGACTATAACCAAAAAATATTCACTATTTATATCACGAGAGCATTGAAAATAATCGAAAATACTTTGACGAGTTACGAGACGTATTTGGGGAAACATATTTTTAACGAAATAATGTAAATTCCATATTTAGAAAAATATCACCTCCGCAGGGATTCGAACCAAAGGAGTGAATCCTTAAAATTTAATTTAAAATAATTTCCCTAAATGAAGGTATTCATTACAAGAAATCACAGCTGTCCTGATAGTTGATGCGAACCCGCTTAGACATTAGCGGCTCATTAACTACTGGATACGATTTCTAATGCACACTAGATTTCACAGTTTCCAATTACTATATTTAGACGAATATCACATCTTCAGAGATCTGCCTCTGTAGCTCAATGGTAGAGCAGTGGCGCGTATAGCCGAAGGTCAGTGGTTCGAATCCCTGCGGAGGTGATATTTTTCTAAATATGGAATTTACATTATTGCGTTAAAAATATATTTCCCCAAAGGAGTGAATCCTTAAAATTTAATTTAAAATAATTTCCCCAAATGAAGGTATTCATTACAAGAAATCACAGCTGTCCTGATAGTTGATGCGAACCCGCTTAGACATTAGCGGCTCATTAACTACTGGATGCGATTTCTAATGCACACTAGATTTCACAGTTTCCAATTACTATATTTAGACGAATATCACATCTTCAGAGATCTGCCTCTGTAGCTCAAGGGTAGAGCAGTGGCGCGTATAGCCGAAGGTCAGTGGTTCGAATCAAGGTATCTTAACTCTCATAGGTAGGCTAGATTTTGCACGTCGCCTGCGTGACGTCACAAGTGGAAAGCACCCCGTTCAGCCGTTGTATCGTTTGTCGGAAATCAAAGATAATCAAGTCTACTTTTATATTGTTTTTGGTCAAATTAATGCTAACTTTGGAAAATTTGAATACAATAAGGGCTGTAGATGTGTGAATCGCCTACTGTTACCTCCCTATAAATAAATTTACCTTTCTGTTTTTCTCGAACCTTTTGTACAGCAAATTACTACAAAAATATTAAACTCTACCTATTTCACTCTAAACAACCAAAACGGCGTTTATCGGCACGTTGTTTCTCTCAGAAACTTTCTGACCGAATGATGACAGATGACAGATTCCACTTGTGACGTAGCCGTACCTCCCCTCCGACCGCACGCGTCCCTCGCCAAGCTTCTCATTACCCCAGTAAGCTAGCCTACCTAGGAGAGTTAAGATACCTTGGTTCGAATCCCTGCGGAGGTGATATTTTTCTAAATATGGAATTTACATTATTTCGTTAAAAATATATTTCCCCAAAGGAGCGAATCCTTAAAATTTAATTTAAAATACAGGGTGACATTGAAAAAACTGCCATGCATAGTACCACGCGATAGAGGACCATAAAATAATAAAAAAAGTTCTTATACGCTAATGTCCGATCGCCTTTTGTTTTCAAGATACAGGATGTTAAAAGTTTGTTAGAAAATTTAATTTTTTTTTAATAACTACAATGCATAGTACCACGCGATAGAGGACCATAAAATAATAAAAAAAGTTCTTATACGCTAATGTCCGATCGCCTTTTGTTTTCAAGATACAAGATGTTAAAAGTTTAAATTTTCTAACAAACTTTTAACATCCTGTATCTTGAAAACAAAAGGCGATCGGACATTAGCGTATAAGAACTTTTTTTATTATTTTATGGTCCTCTATCGCGTGGTACTATGCATGGCAGTTTTTTCAATGTCACCCTGTAGAATAATTGGCGCGTAACTTTGTAAATCTAAAGCACAGATACGAAATACATGTTAGTTGAATTCCTCTCGTAAAAGCCAAGCAAATTATCAAGTGACGAAGTTGGTCAAAAGACTACCCAAATTAAATTAACTTATTGCTATTATCTTCTAATAATAGATTAACACTTCGTTACAATGTTAAGAAATTTGATACACGAAGTGTAATTAAAAAGTTATTGGCGACAAACAAAAAAATTGCCTTCTCTACTATCCCACGTAGTTCATTTATTTTTAGAATTAGAAAATATGTTTCGAATATTTTTACAACAACTTTCTAAGTAGATTAATATATCATAAATCATTGTCTGTTATCATTTTCAAATAGTTGGCCAAAATTGAATTTTTTTAAACGGAAACCATGCAAATTTTTCCGTTTTACAACGATATAACTTTAAGTTATAAGGTGTGCCCATTTTAAATCCTGACCCTTTACTGGCTCTGAATATGCAACCCATATTACATTACATGTATAGTTTATATCTGTAATGTGATATGGGTTTCATGTTTAGAGCCAGTAAAGGGTCACCACTTAAAATGGGCACACGGTTGAAAAGAGAAAAATTACGAAATAACAATTTTTAGGATTTTTATTGCTAAATAAAGAGAGCCATGAAACACAACACTATAAATCAAAAATATAAACCAATCACACGTTGGCGTATGTAGTGTAGTGTTCATGGAAAGACAGCACCAAGAATAAATATTGCCACAATTTGTCAACTAAATTCTCAACTAATTAAACAGTATCACGGTGAGGTAACAACGGCCCTATGAGGTATTGAACTTCAACACTTACTCAAAGCGACTACTACCTCAAGTTTTGTAATTTACACGAAATTACAAATCCCAAAAGTTCTATAAAAACATAGGTATTGGGATAGTTTACTAAAAATACAATTAATTTTGCAAGTCTATTGAATAGTATGGGTCAGTATACCCTCATAAATAAAAGTCTAACAGATTGAGATTTGGTGATTGTGCAGGCCAAAATACGGGTCCTGCACGACCAATTTAGTTTTCAGGGTATTCTAAAATATTCTTGCTCTATGATCCCAATTGATAATAGGTCGACTTCAGGGGAGGCATTCTCCTTCACCTCCTAGTACCAGAAGGGAGTCATCCTTAATGTTACTTATAATCTATTTTATCCTTCATATATCCTACTTAAAGAGTAACGTTTTAACTTGCTATCCGTGCATAAACCACGTTCATGATCTAATAGGAAGCTTTCCAGTAAACTTGGTAAATCATTTTCAAAGATTCAAAAAATATTTGTAATTTGGGCCTGCTAATCTGTGGGGTAATACGAAAGAAAAGGGCCAGTCAAGAAATCATCTATTGTTCCATACCAAACGAATAATGACGTGAGAATTTTGCTTCTGCTAAAAATCGGTATTGTGAAAATATCATACCATATCCTTGTAAAGCCAGCCTTATCATACAAATAATACAAACTAATGGTTCCACAACATAATATAGCCTAATATAACCATGTGCAATATATTACTCGAGGCTCGAAGTTAGTTTCAGTGAGTTCCTGTACACATCGCAAATAATAAATATAAAAAACATTAAAATTATGCATACACACATATGGCCACATTTTCTTCTAACGTAATCATTTTCTTTAATGTATTCCAACTCAATAATTCTCATACTTCTTGGTCTAAAGGAATCTGAGTGTCTGTACTTAAAGGAGTCAGTTCGCCTTAAACGATCACGTAAGTTTTGAAAAAAGAATCACCTAATAATACTGGGCGATTCACATAAGACGCGCCCCCAAAACATTAGAATAGGCAACCCAACCAACAAATAACACTGATCTATGATCCCTTAAATAACTAAGTAGTAGTGTCACATACTGATCGCAGTACGTGAAGTCTTATTTTTTATGTCGATGCGTGAAATGCAATGCATTTCTTATGGAGTTTATTTTACGCATTTCTACCATAAGAGCCTATATACTTTTCGGCACGGGTAAACATTGAATAGATTGCTGTGCTTGTTTTTTGTTTGAACGACGAATTTGTGAGAACTGTCCAGTGAAGTGAACGTTTGCTAATTTAACTCATTTTTTAAGTTTGAGGTCGTAGAAAAAGTATAGTGTGCAACACATATGTGAAGCCTTTTTTATACTCGCGTGCTTGTGACACTCGCCTTACGGCTCGTGTCGCAAACTGCACACTCGTATAAAAATGTCAGTTTCACGTACTTGTTACACAATATACTATTATATAATCAGAGATACCTTTTTTTCAAAGGTACTTGAATAACATAATATAACAAATTATGAGAATGAAACATGTTGAAAGTACTTATGGCGGATTTATGCAACCATTTTCATTTAAATTTAATTTAATTTAATTTAAATTTAAAAAATAAATGTATGTAAACCAATGTAACCGGTTGGGGGTCAAAATAGCGCCTTCAAAAATAGCGCCTCAAAAACCGCGCCTCCAAAATAGCGCCTTCAAAAACAGCGCCCGGCAAAAACAGCGCTCGTCAGAAATGTCGCCATCAAAAATGTCGCCACCAAAAACGTCGCCTAGAAATAATAGCGCCGATCAAAAATGTCGCCTGCAAAAATAGCGCCATTCAATAATGTCGTCGGTTAAAAATGTCGACATCAAAAACGTCGCCAGAAAATAATAGCGCCGATCGAAAATGTCAGCGGTAAGATTGACGCTTTCAAAAATAGCGCTACATCATTCTCTTGTCTTACTATTATATTATCTACGTAATAAGTAACTAAACAAGAAAATGGCACACCTACAAGTTAATATTCTGAACACTTTCAATAGGATTATTTATTGTTTGCAAGGAATATTCTAAATCTAATAATTTTGATGAAAGTATGTTGGCGACGTTTTTTTGATTGGCGCTATTATTTTTGGATAATATTTTTTTATGTCAATATTTTTAATCGACGTCGTAATATACGGGCAGTATTTTTTAAGGCGATATTTTTATCGGCGCTATTATTTTCGGGCGACGTTTTTGATGTCGACATTTTTAACCGACGACGTTATTGAACGGCGCTATTTTTGAAGGCGACATTTTTACCGTCGACATTTTTGAACGGCGCTATTATTTCTATGCGACGTTTTTGGTGGCGACATTTTTGATGACGACATTTTTGACGAGCGCTGTTTTTGCCGGGCGCTGTTTTTGAAGGCGCTATTTAGGAGGCGCGGTTATTGAGACGCTATTTTTGAAGGCGCTATTTTGTACGTATCCCATGTAACCATGCATACACCATTCTCATTTACGTTTTCATTTATCTCTCATTCTCATTTAATTTATAATAAGATGACCAACTTCTATCTTTTAAATTAAAATTATAAATGACACATGCGTGTACGGTAACACAACGACAAGAAGTTGATCATCTGGTTGTCATTGTGTATTGTTTGGGCTGTATTATCCATGTATTATCTTTAAAATGTCAGAAATCTACGATTCAGTTCTAATTGAGCTAATTAAAATTTTATTCCAACGAAAATTGGGGTTATGTCTTTATGACATTCATCATCTGCCAGCGTATTTTTATATGTGTGTATGCGTTCATTTTCATTTATTATTTGTTTGCATGAATTGGGATATTTAAAAATTATAAATGATAATTAAATTAAAATTAAATTAAAAATTAAATGTAAATGAAAATGGCTGCATAAATCCGCCTTTATAGGTCCTCGTATTTCTCAAATTCGGCAACTTGACTTGCCGTTAAGGCTATTCTTCTTTTCAGAGTGGCATACCCCTTACAGGGCGTTGCCGATCCTCTCTCCATATGCCTGTGGTGTGCGTGTCAAGTAGCCTACAGACATAGGGGACCTACAGCTTAACGTGGGCTCCACACCACGGAAGTGCTTGCACTTCTACTCCAGAGAGGACTTTACTAGTCAGAATACACCTCGGTGGTTTGCCATTGCCTTCCGAGTGAAGTAGCCGGTTATTTTCGGTGTATATGTGACCCTGTGAATCGAACCCGGGCCATCTCAGTGGTCAGACGCACGCTGAACCAACTGAGCCACGACCTCCTTAAGGCTATTAGATGATTCCAATTTAGGAGCACATATACGTTCCACGACGTCCTTGTGTTGGTACCAACATCTATCATTTTTTTGCCATTTCCACACATGTAATCCAAAAACTGACATAACTTTCACTTCAGATTTACTATCTGTTTTATATAGTACTATTCTAGGATAGTAATCACCTTTGTAATTCACTATTACATAATCCTTAACATTATGGGTTACTGTTTGTGTCCCATTGTCTTGTAGTGGTATAGTATTCGTGCCACAAAAAAAATCATCTATATCTTCCTCAGAAAAATTTAAATTGTCATCATCAGATGCGAAAGATAACGCTTCTGAGTCTGTTTCTGTTTCGCTGTCTTCTATCTTTTTTTCTTTACAATTTTCTTTGGTTTTTGCTTCTCACTTTCTTTTTTCTTCCTCTTTGCTTCTCGCTCTTCCTTACGCATTTTTTCCACTTTTCCTTTTCCTCTTTTTTTTAATATTCTTGTCATTACGTATTTGTTTTTGCTTTTCCTCTTCCTCTTTTAGTTGTATTTTCTGATCATGTAATTCTTTCCACCTCTTAGCAGTAAGCGCAAAAGGAACTTTTTCTAATTTCCGTTTTTCTTTGCCTTTAGCTTCTACTTTAGGCCAGTGAAGGTGACTTTTCCAAATATCTTCTGCAGTAGCATTTTTCTATAATAATTAGATAGAATTGTGTTTAGTACTAGTGCTAGCAACTGGACTTTGATGCTGTTGATCGTTTCCTACCATAACTACAACAGTAACATTATCTGAAAAAGGTTCTACAAGAGACTGTGTACATACGTTGTGACTGAGTATCTGAATTATGAGAATGATTAAACTGTTGTTGAGAAATACTGGTAGTGTGTAGTGTCAGTGTGTGTGAGAGTACTATTTGGTACCTCTGCAACAATATCAAGCGTACCATTATTAACAATTTCTTCTTCCTCAAATCGTAGCATGGCATTATGCGCTACATCACCTATTTCATTTTGAGAAATATTTTCATTCAAGTCATCGTCTATTTCACTGGTTGCTTGTTGGGCAACTGTCTTTCCTGAAGATTTATCTTTCAACTTTTCCCAAATTGATAACAGAGCTTTTTCTTCGTCATTCTTCTCTTTTAAATGTCTCATTTGTTTAAAAAAAGTAAGAAGCTCTTGTGGCACGTTACTTTCAATTGCTTTTAGGGCTATATGATTTTCATTTTCATTTTCTTCTTCTTCTTCTTCATTCTTTTTATTTTCCTGGAGTTCTTTACGTCTAGTACCTACTTATACATTTTGAATAATCAACTCTGTCTGGGTTCAACGGATACAAACCACACGCTTCAAAACCCCTCCTTATTGTTTCTTCTTCAACAGCTTTTTTATAAGTTTTGAAAAATACAGAAGCAAAATTAATTTTGGTGATAGATTTCGAAGTTGATTGTTTATGAAGTCTTACTTCTTTTTTCCATTCGAATTTCAGAGTGCGAAAAATCGCTACGTGGTTGCAGTATATGTGTCGCGTTAGGTAGTAGACAAAAGATTAAAATTTGTTTTTCTACGCAAAAATTGTGAAGTTCTTCATTGAAGTGCGATTTGTGTCCATCAAGTAACAACAATACGGGAAATTTAATTTCTTTAAAGAGTAGCCATGGATGGAATATATTCGCGATATATTCAAAAAAAGTGGCACTGACCATCCAGCCAGATTCACTCCTTCCAATGGCAACCCTGTCTGGTACAGATTCTGCTACATCTTGGAGGATTCTTTGATATGGGTAAACTATCATAGGATCAACAGGCTCGCCATCAGCTGAAAAGTTGCAAAGGACGGTGACGCATTGCTTTTCAGGCCCAGGAGATATATCATAATTTTTTTTATAGCTTTTGGGTCCAAGCAGTTTACCAGTTTTTGGACAAGTGCTTATACCTGTCTCATCTAAGTTAAAAATACGTCTAGGCTCTTTCATTATATGACTTGCTTCTACTTCTTCCAAATACTGTTTAAGTCTAGCAAACCATTCTTTTATGCCTGACTCAGTAACTACTGCTCTGGCTTTGGAAATGATCTCTGTAATTCTTGCTGCTACCATAGGATGCCTCTTCATACAGGGAATTTTTCTTTTTAGTATACATATCCCCTATGTATACTTTTATAATAAACGCAAATAGGCAACCCACTATACACTACAAACGTCGCGGCAGGTGGTGCGTAAAGGTTATGTCTCATGCTTGTAAATAAAAAATAAATCAAAATTAGTGGAATATCAACATAATTTTAATTCAACGATTATTCTAAAACATAAAATATCAACAATACAAAACAGAAAGGAAAATAAAAACAGCAACAGTTAAAGACTAATTTTTTGACATTAACTTAATTTGATGATTTTTGCCACAGCATGCTAATTTTTTAACGTTTATAGTGTATAGTGGGTTGCCTATTTGCGTTTATTATAAAAGTATACATAGGGTATATGTATACTAAAAAGAAACTTTCCCTGTATACAATTCCATCCATTTCCTCCCAGGCCGAGAGCCTTTAAAAGGAGTTTCTCTATTACAGGCGTTTAGAATTTTTTGCACAGCATCCTTTGCATCCCCTGCATGCATGGGAAACCCCAATTTTGCTTTCGCAATTATCCAATTTTCTATTCTCTTTCCTTCTTTAACAGACAATGTAGATGCTGGGCGCAATCTTCTTTCTACTGGAACTTTTCCATTTAGTTTGTTAATGAGCGTACCTTTCAGAATTTTAAATTCTTTAGAGGCTTTGTTTCACTAATACACCCTTACAGCATTCATCGCTGCCCTCAGGTATTCTTCGGTATAGCGAAAGCGTTGGTAGGATTTCTCCATCTTGACTAACTAAGCAAGTAGGGTAATCCTATTAGAATTTGTGACCATTACTCAAATTTCAGTTAATGACCACTCGTATTCTAATGAATGACCGCGGACCTGTTTCCTACGGTCACTAACTGGTAGAAAACTACATATTGATCAATAGCCGGTACAGAAATACAACTATTAATATAGTGGGTCAATTTTCCATTTAAAATCAAGGAAACTTCGACCTTATTATAAACACCAGTAAATGACCGCAGTGGTCATTCACTGGAAATATCATAAATTTCAGCTCAGTAAATGACCACCCCGCTAACAATTGTTATATAAGATTACTAGATTAAAATTGATCGTTCTGACCTTCTTGCGTATGAAGGAAAGGTCTAAAAATTTTAATTCATACCCGTCCTTCTTTTGAACTGTCATTATTTAACCGTATCGTTATTCTAAAATTTCACAATTTTCAGCGCGTAAACATGCTACTAAAACACCCTCTTAAGGGGCGCGTCTTATATGAATCGAATCGTCTTTGAATGATTCACCCCTTAAAATCTCCAAATGCGACCCAACATACATGTTTAAAAAGCTACTAGAAATATCTGCTAATACTTATCGTTTATTTTCGTCAAAAGTGACAGGAATTTCTAGTCGTGAAAATAATTTTTCATTAAGGTGATTTGAATATAAAGTTATTATTTTTTGTATATTCTTATAGTAATACTTGGTATAAATTTATTTTTGTTATCTATAATACGTTTCCTAATTTTTTAGTTAGAGGTTATGAAAGTTTTCAGTTTGGAACATAACTTTGAAATGATATTTAATTATGTTTTGCCATTCTGAAGCAAGCCACCTCTAATTATATACGTTTGATCGAGAATTAATAGATCAGCGTTATTTCTGAATTTGTAAGTTCGAGTGCCTATTCAAATTGTTAAGGAGCGCGTCTTATGCGAATCATCCACTATACATATATACATACAGTACAGGATAAAGCCACCTTGCTTCAGCTTTATTACAGTTACTATACCGTACATCAAATGCATATTCTCCAACTCCTCGTCGAATAAACATCCGTATTAAAATCAACTATGTCTCAACTGTTACTAAAGTACGAAATGTAATTTCAATTTACTGATTGTCTTGTCGCGTCGTTTTCGTCGAAACGTCAACCCGTACATGAAGGGCAAAAAGTGATTACAAAATCAAGTATTAGGCAGTTTTAGCTTTTCTTTTATTTATGATATTTCCAACCTAGCAGTGCATTGCCTCTCATGGTGGGTATTTCGAACGTCTTACTTATATAATTTAATTTTTACATAAAGCGACTTTTAATTCGAAAACGAAACACCTTCAAACATATGTTTTTTATCGTCTTATTAAGCACTATAAATCTCGCAGTAACGGTCCACAAACTAAGAGTAATTTTTGAATGTTTGTTGTGGAAAGTTTGATATTTTACATCCTATAATGGTTCCTTCACTTTAAACAAAAAATTAAATTAATAAAGCACTAACACTATTTGAACTAAGCACCCGTGTAACGTAGACCTAACACTTACTACCACCGCGATTTACTAGCCTCTTACAAAATTATATCGTGTGTCCGTTCTCAAAGGCGAACATAGGAATTTAACATGGTATTGTTTATTTTTGATGATTCCTGCTCGCCGATTCAACGTACAGAAAAGGTAATGGTATCAATACAAAGATAAAATTATTGCGCATAAAATGATGCTAAAAATACTAATTTAAAATTTAAGAGTTTTCTAATATGATTTTCAAATTAAGTACCTAGGCGAAATTTGCAACAAAAGTTGTTTAGTGTGCTTATGTCAATGCTTTTCTACTATTTATTGTCAAAGTTATTAATGTCAAAATGAGTAGTTACTCCAACGAAGAAAGAATTTTTATTGTAAAAACATTTTGTAGTGGCGTTAGTTAGCGAAGAGTTAGAGATTTGATTTAATACACGACCCATACCCTATACAAGTACCATATGAACAAAAATTATTTAGATAAGGGATGGCCATAGTGAACAAAGTCACTATCTTTGATAGGTTCGGCTTGTTGTTGGTTCTACATGTCAATTAAATGTCAGTTTCGATTTGAATTTTTATTCATCATGGTATTCTCGTAATTACATAAGCGATTCATCATTGAATCTTATTTTCGTAATGGAAATCTTGAAAATGGGGAATGGATATACAGTACTCGAGCTTGCCTGGTTGAATTTCGACAACAGTTTCCTGATCTTGTGTTCTTGGAAGCTGACTTTTTCAATGTAGTCCGGAATTGTGTGCGATTGTTGAGAGAAACAGGAAGCGTAACACATAAGGACGGTGGAGGCAGGCCAACGGTCCGTACAGAGGAGACTATTGAAAATGTTAGAGAGAATATGAATGAAGCACCAACAACATCATTGCGAAGACTCACACAGCAAGTTCCCGTATCTTATGGTACCCGCAGAACAATTTTGAGGAGGGACATTGGTTTATTTCCTTACAAGATGCAGGCTTATCATGAATTGTTACCGCCTGATCATAACAGGCGCGTGTTATATTGCCAATGGTTCACCCAACATTTATTGCACAACAATGACCTCTTGGATTTGACATTCTTTACAGATGAGGCGTGGTTTCATATCAATTCACAAACCATGAGGATGTGGAGTGCTGAAAACCCTCACATATTTCGTGAGTCTCCGTTGCATTCCCAAAAGTTGAGGTATGGATTGGTGTTTCTCGCAGACGATTGATACCCATATTCTTTGAAGGAACCATCAATGCCCAAAGGTACCGATACAACATCTTAGAACCCTTCATAAACCAACTTCACGAGGACGAGCTACAACAGGGATATTTCCAAAATGATGGTGCCACTTCTCACACGACCCCGCAATCTATCGCTTATTTACGACAATTTTTTGGCGATCGTCTGATCAGTTTATGTTGTGTACTTGAATTTCCGCCAAGATCACCAGATTTGACTATCCTAGATTACTTCGTTTTTCCACATTTGAAAAACATAATTTTTAAGACACCAGTTCACACACTTCCTGAGTTGCGAAACCGAATAGTTGAAGAATGTGCTAATATCACACCCGAAATGCTCCGAGACGCATTTTAAAGCATGAAAAGGCGTGCAAATTTATGTTTACATGAGAATGGTGGCCATTTTCAACATCTGATGTAATAAATTGAAAATAAACCCGTAGGTAATTTAATAACTAAGTTTTATTTGACAAGCTGATTAGCTTACATCACCTATATAATTTCAACTACTGACGATGAATCAAATATGCAAGGTACGTTCAGAATTCCAAAGCCACCCTTTATCTAAATAATTTTTGTTCATATGGTACAATTCAAAAATACGTACAAAAGTTTGAAAGGTGTGTAAATATTTCTGTGAAAGCAGAAGTTAGGGTTGGTAAGCCATTACATGTTTTACTGTTAATTGAAACGAAATATTCCAAAATCTCAATTATATCACAGGAAATCGACAAATAGTTGATCACACAGAAGAGCGTGTGCTAGCAGCAATGGCCAATGCGGACCTAACCTACAGTTTACGACAAATATCGTACGAAGTAGGTTTCTCTAAGTCGCGTGTATGGAAGATACTGTAGAAGTATAAATATCAGTCATACGAACTAAATCGTCATCAAGAAATTTTAGAAATTGACGAAGGCAGTAGCAGCGCATTTTGCTACGAAATGCAAGAGCTCGCTAATCATAATCGCCGGTTTTTGTCGTCAATATGTTTCACCGACGAATGCCCTTTCACATTAAACAATGAACCAAACGAAAGAAAGGAAGAAGAACACTAATCAATAGAAATAAAAAAGTATATAAATGTACATCAGTTGATTTCTCTAAAGAATATGTAAACACTATTGAAGAAAGTCTGAAGGATCTTGAAAATCTAGAGGCTGAAGAGTTGCAGTAAAATCAATTACGTGTGCAATGACACAACACTATGCTAAGCAAAGTAAAAGAGAAGACAATTTGAGTCAAGAAATCAAACAAATAATGGAACTACGGCCAGGACGGATAAGTAATGGGGCAAGCAGAGAAGAAATCATGGAGCTTAATAACGAGGTAACAAAAGCAGTGAAAATAAAAGAAACTATATGGATGGATGGATGGATTATCGATGAAGGGTAGCTTGTTAAGCCACACGCACTTAAGCATCACTAAATGGGCCCTATGCACTACCTCCTAGTGTGTGGGTGTGTGTGTGAGTGTGACCTTGTTACTCCACGTCTTAGACCTGTATTCGGAGGAGAGCGTCGTTAATTAGGAGCGCAACGACAAATGGTCACAAGGGCTCGATACCGAACTCCGGGGAATCTTGCACCCAGTGAGATTCGAACCGGACACTAACGTAACGCTAGCCTGACGCTCTTACAAATCCGCCACCCTGGCCCAGAAAAGAAAATATAATACACAATAAGTAACAAAAGTGATCGAAAACAACAGAAGCATGAAAGTGTTACGACAGAACTTAGCTATTGTAAATACTAAGTGAAACTATAAAATCAAAAGGGAACAAAACTGGTGCAAATTATCACAAAACTCTTTAATAAATGCCTTACAGACTGCAAAATACCATACTGCAATAACGCTAATATTATAGCAATACACAAAAATATAGTACAACAGACTTCGTCTTACACAGAAACTAGATTTCTACCAACCCCACCACCAAGCAGGGTTCCATGCAAAGTTCGGCTAATCATTTTAATATTTATTGGTTATGAAAAGGCCTTTCGACCCGATCAAACAACATGAAATGCCAAAGGTTCTTGCAGATTGCTGGATCGATTACAGACACACGTCTACAAGAAGACATATACAGGGTGTTAGTTAATGATTGTGTAAAACATTGGGAATAGCTTTATAACGATGAATGGAACAAAAAAGTATTATACCATTTTTTCTTATATGCATAGTTTCTGAGAAAAGGCTTGCTTTAAATATACTTTTTATTCTCGGGAAAAACAAAAACCAAGGGTTAAAGATATAGTCCAGTCAAATGGTCGAAATAAACAGGCAAACTTTGCATTTTGGTTAGGCAGCTATTTTTTTTTATCGTTGTGTAGAGGGGTCGGCGATAAGTTTAAATCAGGGTTTTCGGGGTGGTAACCCCCTCCATTCGGCCGCCATTTTTAAAAAAGGTTAGGTGGTTTTTGGGCTATATCTCTGTAGTAGGGAATCTCACAAAAAATTAGTATACAGCTTTTTTGTGGAAAATCGTATTATGCACGATTTTTATTCAAAACTTTTTTACATATCATTAATAATAAAAAAGTTATAAGCTGGAAACGATAGAAACTTAAGGGCTTATAACTGTTTTATTATTAATGCTACGTAGAAAAGTTATGAATAGAAATTGTAGGGAATATGGTTCTCCACAAAAAAGTTTTACACAAACTTTTTGTAAGACTCACGACTACAGAGATATAGCCAAATATCAAATTAACCCTTCTTTTCAAGATGGTGGCCGACTTGGGGGGTGGGGTGGTGGGGTCATATTAATAAAAGTTGTAGATAATACGATTCTCTACAAAAAAGCCTTGTACAAACCTTTTGTAAGACTCACGGCTACAGAGCTATAGCCGAAAAATTAATTAACCCTTCTTTTCAAGATGGCGGCCGAATGGAGGAGGTTACCACCTCGAAAATCCGGATTTAGACTCATCACTGACCCCCACATACATCGCAAAAAGAAAATCGCTGCCTACCCAAAATGCAAATTGAATTACCATTTGACTGGACTAGTCCAATCAAATGGTTGAAATAAAAAGGTAAACTTTGCATTTTGGGTAGGCAGCGATTTTTGACGATGTGTAAAGGGGTCAGTGGTAAGTCTAAATGAGGATTTTCGGGGTGGTACCCCCCTCTCCATTTGGTCGCCATCTTGAAAAGAAGGGTTAATTAGTTTTTCGACTATATCTCTGTATCCGTAAGTCTTACAAAAATTTTGTTCAAAACGTTTTTGTAGGAAATCGCATTCTCTATAAGTTTTATTAATAACTTTTTTACGTAGCATTAATTATAAAAAAGTTGTAACCCCTAAATTTTTTGTCTTTTCCGGCTTATAACTTTTTATTATTAATGCTATGTAAAAAAGTTATTAATAATAAATAATAGATAATACGATTCTCTACAAACAAGCTTTATACAAACTTTTTGTAAGATTCTCGACTACAGAGGTATATTTAAAAAACGAATTAACCCTTCTTATCAAGATGGCGGCCAAATGGAGGGGGTTACCACCCCGAAAACTCTGATTTAGATTCACCACTGACCTCTCTACACACCGATAAAAAACAATCGCTGCCTACCCAAAATGCAAAGCTAAATTACCATTTGACTGGACTAATACAGGTACAAATTTTCTACGGATCAATAAGAGTCTAATACATCAAGTAGCAATAAAACTTTATTAACAACCACAAAATAATTACATAGAAAAAAAAGAAAAAAAAATGCAACTGAGATAAAAATGGTATAAGAATCTTTTATTGATTTTATCGTTACAAACCCACCCCTAAAGTTTGGCAGAAGCATTACGTAACACTCTATATATGAACAATGAACATGCTATATCAAATATAACATCACATGAAAACACCAATACACTTGAAATAGAAGGAGGACTAAGAGAGGGCGACCCAATCTCTCCTATTGCTATTAGAATAGAAGTTCAAAAGGTTAGACTGGGATAAAATGGAAGTTAACATCGGAGACGGAGAAAAGTTAGATAACCAGCGTTTTGCAGGCGATGTCGTATCGTTTGCAGACCGTTTGAAACGAGGCGCCTGAAGTACTAGCGTCACTAGCAAATGCATCTAAAGAAATCGGACTTAAAATTAATGTCTCTAAAACGAAGATGATAACAAATCTAGTTCCAATAAACTTCCTAATGCTATAGCTGGCGATAGGATAGAACAAGTCACATCGTACAAACATCTAGGTCACGAAATACGAGTAGGGAAAGATAACCAAACTTGTGAACTAGAACGCAAAATAGGATTAACATGAAATACGTCAGTTGACCAGAGTAGCCGGCGTAGTCGAAATAATCACTAAATTAAAATGGAACTGGATGGGACATATACATAGCAATGACCAAGAACGAGCAATGGACCAAGAACATACTACAGTGGCGACCAAGAGAAGAACAGAGGCCGCCCACCAGGTGGAAGGATTATATCAAAAGCATCAGTTCCAACTGGATTCAAGCTCAACACAAAGATCGATGAAATCATTTAAGAGAGGCCAATATCCAGCAGTGGACAATTGAGGTTGTTCGATGATGATGACGACGAATGTGGTCATGTAGGTAATGTTTTACGTTTATACAGGGTGATTCAAAAGTATTGCTATTAATTTTAAAGGTAGGCAGAGCATATCAAATGGAACACCTTTTCTCAAAAAACCCTGTATCGGAAGTAAATGGTAAGCTCAGAAAAAAATTAAAAAGATCAATACAAAAATTGGTTATTCTTAGAGGGAAGCAATATAGTAACCGAATGTGCTTTAATTAATGAAAGACAGTTAGCCAACGTCAGAAATTCTTTTTACAACAGACTAGGATACCGCTTCTTTGTTGCTGTTTTTCATTGTTATTTTCATTAGTTTTATTATTATTTATTATTATTAATTAAACCTCTGATTAACTCAACACCTGTTTATTGTTTTATTATAGAAAAAAATGAGCATAACTTCTAAAAGGGATATGTAATGTTAATTTGCCTATGTTCGACTTTGAGAGTGGACACCCGGTATAAAAAAATACCCAACTTGAAAAAAAAACTTTAAACCAATAATTTTTTAGCACTCAAACTTATCGTTACTGACCTAAGTGGAAGAAGACCCTTGCCATATCAATCCCTTTAGAATAATTTGTATGGTACAAGCAAACATAGAAAAGTTGTTGTAGTATGTAAGGATTACTATTTTCTACCACTTGTAAGTTAATGTAAAGTGCTAAGGGAGTTTGCAAACTATTTCAATAATTATATTAATTACTTCTGAATGGTTTAAACTTGGGGGAGGCACGTATTCGATTGCACATTATAATATGTAGTAAAATAGGATATAAATTCTCGCGAGCGTAAACGTAAGGTGGTCATGTTTGCAATAAGTCCCATGTACGTATTTTATTGCTTCGAAAATGCCAAACTGACCATAACTAAAGCGATAAATGTTAAAACTTGGTAAACCTTGAGTATAAACTACAAACCCAAGCTGTAACTTTAAAGATTCTTATCGGAACGCGACGGACGGTAGTCCAAAAGTAGCATACGTAATTCAAATGTGTTGCCAAATAAGTTTTACCGAAAAACCTGTACTAATGTCAGAAAAGTTATTATTTTACTGAATGGAGTATTGATGTAAAGCTATTATGCACCTCTTATTTATGCTTAACAAATACAGTTATGAGGTACATATAACTTTTATCTGTAGAAAAAGGAACTGGTACAGTGAATTAGAAAACCTTTTTATTAATGCTCAAACGCTAACGTTTTTTATAAACCTAAAATGCCTTCATAACATAATTTAATTATGAGATCTGTAATAGCTACAAATTCATTGAGCTTTATTATAGTATAACGAATAATAATATATAGAATATAACTACAGAGTAGACCATTTTCGAGACAAATGCAATAATTATTGCGCTATCCGAAATTTGAAATCTCCTTTTGGTTTCAAGCAATTCCATGTTTCGAAAAATTCATTTCTGTGTAGAGATAGAAACAAAAAGTAAAAACACCTTTCAGTGTAAAATGTAATGGTGAAATTAGTATTTATTTGCTTATTAGGTTTTGAGTTGTAATATAAATCTATATTTTTCTTAATGGCAACTGTAAGTGTCTTTGGCAGCTTTAAATGGTTCGCTTTTTCACGTTTACAAAAATATTCTGCTTAATATATTTACTAATTTTAATAACAAGTTAAACAACAATCAATTTCCGAATAATTAAAAATCTCAGTTGCAGACAGTTACCGAACCACCCATGGGAAACAAAAAGAATAATAAACGAAATAAATGCCGGATCATGTACCTGTTAAATTCAACAGTTTCATTTTATAACTTTAGTATGTAAAGACTAGTGTGAAATATAATATTGCTTTATAGGTATAATCCTTGTCGATCAAAATTCTGAATATGACATTTTACAATGTTGTTTTAAACTGAAGGACAAAAGCAGTTCTGTATTGCGACAGAATTATATTTGAACAACAACTTATCCTTCATTTCAAAAAGCATCCTGTATATAAACATGTAAAAGTTGCTTTTGTTAATAATAGCCCTTTTAACAGTCAATATTTGTTTCAGTTTATCGATTGAGAGCTTTGCAAACATTGTTAACGCATAACAGAAACAATGATTGCAGTGGAAATAATTTCACTGAAAATTATTAATTTTGCGTGCTTTTTTTGATAAACGTAAAAAGACCTAAATGTTTTTAATATTGAAATTAAGTAAGATGATACGTTATTTTTAAAAAAGTTATTAAAAATTAAGGTAGGCGAACTGAAAATCCGCACTATTTTAAAACATTATTTATTTAAAAACACCTGGTAAATACAAACTAAGAATATTTTTAAGTTTTCAGTTTTCAGCACATTAAGTGTCCCTTGTCCAGCTCGTACTTCAGTGCTCTACTTTAAAACTTAAAAATAATCTTAGTTTGCATTTACCACGTGTTTATAAATAAACAGTGTTTCAAAATGTGCAGATTTTCAGTTAACCCACCTTATTTATTTATCGTTAAATACTAGCAAATTTGTTATGTTTTAATTAATAATTACGTATATTATGAGTAAATACTTTAGTCCCAGCGATTTTCTATGGGATTTTGAATTCTTATGTATTGTAAAACTATAAATCAACTAATGTCAATATAATCACTAGGTTGGTATACGGCTATGTTAGAAAACATTCACCAAGCGGACTAAAAAATATTCCGCGCACGCGATAGAATCTGGGGTGGTATATCTATAAACAAAACAGGTAACCTTCAGTTTATTTTATTAAGACTGTGTGTGATCAAAGTTATAAGAGGAAATTGTTAAACTAATAGTGACATGCTAAATACAGACACATTATGTCCCAATTGTAACTATTTTGCAGCAGGACGGTGCTCCTTAAAATACTATAACAGGCAGTAAATCCGCAGTGGTAAATTATAGACCAATTTCAATTATATCAACACCTGCTAAAATTTTTGAAAAAGTCCTGTATAAGCATATTTTCAACCATGTGAAACATCGGATTATCAATGAGCAACACGGTTTCTATGAACAACGATCAGTTAATACTAACCTAACACATTTACCGATTTTATTAGTAACGTTATTGATGAGGGTGGGCAGGTAGATGCAGTATATACCAATTTTGCAAAAGCCTTTGACAAGGTTAACCATGATATCTTATTACAAAAATTGTGTAATTTCGGTTTTTCTGACGATCTAATCCACTTTCTAAAATCGTATTTAGAAAATAGATATCAATCGGTAAATGTTATGGGCTATATCAGTTCAAAATAAATTCTTAAAATTCCTTTACTATAAAAAATATGGCAATAATCCAGATTATAATGAATATCAAAATATCAGGCGTGAATTTCAAGCAATTAAATTATTTCAACGGCGAGAAATTAGTGAAGTGCTTTTTATTTTTAAATTAATTAATAGCCGAGTCGACTGTCCCGGCTTGCTGCCACTGGTGTCTCTATTTGTTCCGGCCTATAAAACTAGGCCTCGTGATATACCGCATGTGCCACCCTATAGAACCAACGTACGACTGTATTCTCCGTTGGGGAGGATGCTCATTGGAACTAATAGGTTCATTGCGGAGTCAGATGCTAACATTTTCGATACGTATTTTACTAAATTTAAAAATTTTATTCAAAAGTTTTGCTGCCACAATTACCTATAAATCTAACAGCCATGTATTGCTCAATGGTATGATGGCCACTGATTTAAATTCAAATTTGCAATTCTTCTGTAATTCTTTTGTAATTCTTTTATAAAAATTTGTTTTTCTTATTATCTGTACCTACTAAGATTATCTCATTTATTTACATGTATTTCTATCATGGGAAACCTGATATTCTTATTGGGCTATAGTCCGTTATATCAGTAACTTAACTTAACTGTTGTTAGTTAGGTTAGGTTTTATAGCTATTAAGACAACAAGTGTTTTATAGAAGGTTTAAAAATCGAGGTCGTAGTTTAAATCCGAGCGAACGAAGTGAGCCGAGGATTTAATAGACCGAGATTTTTAAACTATAAAACACGAGTTGTCTTCAAGATTTTTTCTAACACTAATATCAGACATTTTCTTTCACTAATATATTATTAGAAATTTTAATAAATTATTATTTGAAACGCGTCATAATACACAAAATGCGAAGATTGCTAAGCAACGACGTATTTAAAGGCCTATAAAATACGTTGTCATTGACGACGTATTTTATAGAGAAAGCGTATTTTAAAGGAAACATAACAAGTGAGCTCTTATGCACCATAGAAACAGTATAAGATATTAGTGTTAGAAAAAATAAATAAATAAATAAATAAATAAATAAATATATAAATAAATAACTTTAGCACGTTAAGTTTCGTTGCGAACAGTATGAGAGTGTTATCACAATATGTAACAGTTCATATCTCAATGATATCGATAAATATTGACATCATACGAAATTGTAGTTAATTTACAATGCTCAAAGGATCTCAGTGTTTCTTTAGATAATGCCGGTAAGGAGCATGCTATGATCAAGGTAAAGGGGTTGATGAAACCATATGAACATAAAAAGTCGGGCTATCATTTCACTAAAGATAATTCAGACCATTGAAAATGTTTGTATTGCCTGAATAGAGAGGGTATAAACGAAAACGGGATCAGCTCCCTGTTTTCTTATTATTTTTTATAGTTGCAAAATAAAAACTTACAGGTCTAACATAAAAAGAAAGTGTTATTTAAGAACCACAAAACAATTTACTAACACTTCCTGTTTGTTCATGCAACAGTTTCCTGTCAGGATGTTGTCACAAGCAAAGATTTATCTCTTCTGAGGTATCTTTCCCTTAGCCATCTTTTATATTCTAGTTTAGCGCTCGCATATGCTCAACAGGCTCTGGACCTATCATACGTATTTCACCAACAGTTCTCACTGATCTATTAGCTTTGTCATTACTCTTTATTCCTTGGTGTCCCGGTGACAACACGAGATATGTCTGTGTTATTCTAAAACAACTTTGGGGTTGAACCAGTTTGCGCGCAGGTGAGAATTGCGATGATTTCGGTTTGGAATGCCGTTGTAGGTTGTCCCAGATTTATACCAAACACATTCTATAGTCCTTTTCCATATATTCCTATACCTGATCCAGTATCTGCTGTTGGCCCGTATGTGTACTAGATTTCCCGAATGATTTTGATGAGGAATTCCTCCTCCTTATTCATGTCGTTTCTTGAAATCGAAAATAGTTTTGATACTGTCTGATCTCAGTTTTAGAATAAGGTTTTCACTAATTTGATTTAAAATTTCTGTGTGAATTTCTTTATATACAGAACTGTTTCGTACCCTTGTGTTTTTAACCTATGTTCCCCTATTCTTGCCTCCCCCTCAACTAGTATATGTGATGGGGCGAGATCTAATAGGACTTAAAGGGCAACTGTCGGGGTTGTTCTCATTTCCCCCGTTATACCTAAAGATGTCAATCTCTAATTTGTCCATTCTGACTTGTTCTCGGTGATTTTTGCTTTTCACCACCCTACCAATGCCGATTATAGATTATGCGATTATGAGTATGCTCACCTTCGTGTATAGCCAGTGTACTAAATGGAGTTGTAAACCAGAGTTGTTTCCTGCAGGTACAAAAGGTCCTGTAAGCGTTGTTTGTTATGGGGTCTATGACACAACGGCTACCGGTCACAACGATCACCCTGAAAATTGACCGTTATGGTCATGGTCACAACGGCCACCTTAGTTACAACGGCCACCAGTAGTTTTTAGAGGGAACGGCCACCGTGGTTACAATGCCCACCTTCGGTTCTAGCCACCTTGGTCACAACGGCCACAGAGGCCTTATTGACACAGTGTTTGTCGACACTGGTCACAACGGCCACCTTGTACGCAACAGCCGTTTTAATTTTGATTATAACGACCACCTTGGTCACAACGACCACCTTTCGTTGTAGTTGCAACGGCCACCTTGGTCATAACGGCCACGTTTCCTTTTGGGCCACAACGACCACCCTGCTCGTTTGAGTACGCAATTTCTGCTTCTTAAGTTATTACAACGTGCAATAAAACCCTACCAGGCACGACTTCAAACTGTTTTCCCAAAATATTTGAATAGCCTTATTTTCTCAAACATTTCAAACTGCAGAAATTTAATTTATAGTATTCTATAGAAACAAATTAAAGAGTTTTAAAAGAATTAAATGCAACGTATACTGAATGTCATTCAAAACTTAAAGGCATTGTCAACTTATGCAACATATTTAGTAAATATGTTACAGTAGAAATCACGCTCTTGTTGTTTTATGTAAATTCTCGAATTTACTTTAGTCTAGCTAGTTAGACTTCCCAGTTATATCTAAGGATTGCATGGTTGCATACAATGCCTCTTCTTATTTGGTATTCACTTAGTGGGTTTTAATCTTGGGGAATTTGCAAATTTTAGGTTCGCTTTTCTTTAGGGAATTTTGTTGCAAATTCGTTAGTTTACTTTTCTTCTACGTCAGTCATCGGTCAAGAATAGACGTCGTTTACTTTGGCTTTAGTATTTGGTTATCCAAAATTAGTTTAATTATCCGAGGTACGACATATGAAAATTGCTTCTTAGTTTGCTTTTTGGGCCTTTAGTGAATTTAGAACGGTAGTCGTTTTGGATTATAAGCAATTTTCAAGCATTAATTTGGATTTTAGCTATTCAAGCGACCATTTTGTTAGAAGCATTTCGAAGGGCATTTAAGAACTTTTGGCCCTTCTTTTTAGTACTTCTTTTAGTATGTTTTTTTGTGGTTGTTGCTGGTTTTCCTGCACAACGTGTTCGTAGAAACCACCTGTTCGACATCTGTTCCACGTGTTAGTTCAACACCACGTTGGTTTGGAAATTATTTGAAGTTCATTAACCGAAGGAATCACCCCGTGATATTTAGAAGGCAATTAACTGGAATTTCCCCTAATTCAACTCCATTATCTGCACCTTTTTAAGACTCAAGGTTAAGGTTTGATTTTGAGGTTATTTTGTGTAAAGTTTAAATTTAGAAACATTCAAACATTTTAGTAGATTTGATACGGTATTTAATTGTGTTATTAGAAATTTAATTAGAAGAATTTATTAGAAATATTAACCGTAATTGTAAGTTAAAGTGTTAGTAAAATTTTCAATCGTCATTTAGTAAATCGTACTCAGTTGCGAATATTTAATATTGTGGTTGCAGTCACAGCAACGGGAATTTATGAACTGTAATTTTTTTTTCTTTGTAAAGGAATATTCAAATTTTCGTGTTTCAACTTAGTCAATTATTTTCCTTAATTTATTTTTATATTATATCGTAATTGAATTTGTGGTTACCGATAGGTACGCATGACATTATTATTATTTACTTTTGTTATTATGTTTTTTTTATAGCTGCGACAACGACTAAAGTGAGCTTACTCTTATCTGTGTTGTTAGTTATTTAATTTAGTGTAAGAATTATTCTTGCGAACCCGCCGAGAGTCTACGTACGTTTAATTACGATTTGGGTTTATTTAAACCTTATATTATTTTCATTTTTCTTTCGTTTAGTTACGTTATTGTCTTTGAACATTCCCTATAGTTTTTTTTGTGTTTAATTAGATCTCGTTAGAAATTTAACATTTAAACTTAGTTTGTTTACGATCTTACTAGTTTCTTTATTGGTTTATTTGAATGACAACTTCATAATTACTTTTTCAATTTCAATTGTATATGTGTAAATTTTGCTTACGAGTTAATATATCCTATTCGTTAATTACAAAGCCTTGCGTTTTATTGTCAAGTCAATTGACTTTGGAGGTCTATTCTTCAGGAGGTCCCACTGAAGACTTTACGTTATAAGGACCTGGCGCCCAAGGAACATCGTTAGTTTAGATATTTAGTGAGCACTACTATTTTCTTTTAGGAACCTCACGCCCACGCAACAGAGTAGCGGGTTTATTTAGTGTTATCACCTCCGGATAACAATTGATATACTTCACCGAGTGCTGGTGTAGCAAATATCAAATGCGTTATTTAAAATACTCGTAAAAGTACCCGCTGTGGTAGAATTTCAATATCTTTGATAATAACCACAATAAACGGGTAGAGAGAATTCAGATCCTACATACGTGATGTCACCGGTGTCGACCTCCGTAGGCTGCTACACAACGAACATAACCTAAAAACACGGCAACATATCCTAAAAACATAGCAACATAACCTAAATTTAGCGTTGAACTTGTAGTTATGCTAGAGCTCTTACCGGCGACCGACATAGGTGACGTCATAGCTTAAACTTTTAGTTCCTTAATATCCTCTCGCTTCAGGTTCCCGTAAGAGGCGGTCTACCACGAGACACCAAAGTAGTGGCAGGAGGATCCCTTCCCGTAAGCATCTCCTAGTTACCGAGACCTTTATGGTTTCGTGTTTGAGAGAGATACTTGTTATTCTGCTTTAGAGCATTGTTTTTATTCATCCAAACAGCATAGCATGAATTCTCCTCTACAGCTACTCGAATAAATAGTTCAAACGATGTATTTTCAAAGGCCCCCTCCATGTCTATTCCAAAATGTTTGAAGACTAGGGTCTTTTCTGCTTTTGTTTGCTAGTTCATGGATTGCAAGTTCACATAACCGACCAGACTGTTAGTCATACTGATACTTGTGTAGAGGGATCCTTTCCAATACGTTGTCTCCTATGTGCCAGGCAATTCGACTTTCTAAAGCCTTTACTATAAATTATGTTATTCTTATAAGCCCGTAGGATTTTTCCCGGGTGGTAAAATTGTCTTTCCCCGTTTTTTCTTTCTCCAGTTTCTGGTATACAGTTTGGGGTTAAACTTGCCCCAATACAGTACGTGGAGTAACACCTACAACGTATCTTTTTCGGTGCGTGTGTAACATCCTTGAGGTTGTTCTAGTTCCCACCATATTTGGTCGCTCATTCCAGCAGGGAACATCCCTTAGCGACGTTTTAATAATTTTTAATAGTTGCAATACAGCAAGACTGACAGACAAAAATTATTCTTTGCGTCACGATGTCCGCCATTAGCTCTAGCTCAGTAGTTTTCTCGCCCTAGATGGGCATTCCAGTAGCTATTGCTTCAGGTTCTCTCTATATGAGTCCCGATTGCAGTATTTAGGATTTCTGTACTCAAGGTTTTGTACTGCTGGACATTTTATGTTGAACCTAATGTTTTCTACCTTGCTAACTAAATATGAAGTAGATAATGTTATATCTAATACCACAGCCCTAGGTGTTGTTAAAAAAAGTACGTTTATTTTGATGCTTTCCAGTATTTTATGGAGGGCTAATAACATTAATTTATTTTAACGCGAAATACGGGATCTGCGATTTCAATTTTTACGAAATTGACAGGATGCTATTTTAGCGTTTATTAAAGAAAATTACAAATTAGCTAAAGTTCACCGCCTAATTTTGAAGGTAATCAATCCACTAAGCCTTTCGTAGACATTTTAATATCCTAATTTTTCTTAACAATTTTAAGACTTGCTTTAATATTGCATTTGGATGGTTTCTACTCCTGTTATCTTAAAACTTACGTTTGTTTATTTTAATTTCATAAACCAGCTATGAAAAATGAAGGACTAAAAATTAGTGAAAGTAGATCATAATTTTTAAAAACTTGCATATCTTGCTATTTCTACAGCTTCTGACAATCTAAAACAAAAAACGACTATAAACATCCCCGATAAGTAATTGGTATACCTGCATTTACTGTCAACACATGTGGAACAGGTTAACAACCTATGACAAACATAAATAGGGATGAATGCCTATTTGTCATTTTCTGAATTGGCTGAATTGGAATTACGGTAAGACAAATAAATACGATGTGGTAAAGAAGTTGAATGTAGGCCTCTTATAAATTAATGTTGTTTAGGAGAGAACTAATTTAATATACAAAATCAGTTTGAAAGCGAAAGCGTTGGGAATCTTGTATACTGCTTAATTCGAGATTTAATTGGAATAATTTTCCTATAAAATCATGTTCGAAAATGTTATTTCAGACAATATAGAAATCTGAACTTGGATTCTTTACACTCTTATTATACTAGACGGTAAGCTTTTAAAGTTTTTATATAAGTTATGAGACATTTCTGAAAAATAATAGATGTTCTATTTTTATCATTTTCTATATCAAAATATGTATGTAAATTGCTACAATGGTAAAAGTTTATACAGAGTGTGTCAAAAGTAAGTAATATTGCCTGTAACTTTTCAATTTGAAGAGTTGCAAGATAAAGTTGCATACGAAAGTTTTTGGGCTAATTGCGGCGCATACAATGATGCTTTTATTTTGTTAGTATCTTTTTTGTTTGGTTGTTATGGCAACCAACTTTGTTTATTTAAATGGCAACCATCTGTTTTCTTAACATATTTAAAAAGTATAGGTTTTTCTCTATTCACCTGTGCTATTACATCGAACTTACGAAAAAAACAAAAAAAACAAATACAAATAAACTCCGCCAAACACCTCGAAAATATAACTAATACTTTGTTTTCATACCAATTGTTTCTTTATTAACAAAACGTCTTCCGGATTGGGACCGTGTCATTTTGAGACAAAAGACTCAACGTTTCGCCCACTTTTATAAGGAGCTTCTTCAGGAGGCGAGCACTAAAAGAGCACGGTAACTCAACGTGTCAACCACGCCAGAGGCGAAACTCTTTTAGCAAGAGGCAGAAACCCTACTGCATTTGTTGATGACATGTGTTATAAGATGGATTTGTTATATTATGGAATAGTTTTGACTAATGCCAATTGATGGTGTGAAATCCATTAATTTGTTTTCATATCTTCCTTTATTCTGCACGGCAAAATGTTTTCAAATAATTTAAATATGATAGGTAATAAACTAATTGGCCTATACACTGTTACTTCCGCTAGATTTTTCCCAGGCTTTGCTATTATAATTACTTGTGATTTTTTGAGGTGTTTGGGCCATATCCTATCCTCAATATTGCGGTTAGTATAACATATATGTCAATAGCACGAAGCCCTTTTTGGGTAGATCTTTCAGCATTTTTGCAGTTCTTAAATCCACACCTGGCGATTTTGTGAGGTCCAGGAATTTAATTTCGTTCCTAAGTTCATTTGGTGTGATTCGTCAGGAGCTGAGATACATTGCTATTTTCATATCCTGGTCAACTCTGTGTAGAATAATACTTTTGTGAGGTGTTCTGCAAAGACATTTGCCGTATCCTTGTCACTTCTTGCCCACAGTTTTGGGGTTGCTGTGGTTTGTCGAATTCGAGGGGCAAGAGTTTCGGGGTTGTTATTTTCTCTCTTCTCTCGTTTCCTTGAGCTTGAGTTCTAATTTGTTGGCTAACTGATTGTAATTACTTAGTTTTATCAGGAGGGATGCGCCTGCGGTGGCATACTGCATTTGTATGGAAATGTCATTCATGTCTTTCTTAGCATGTGTAGCATGCTTGGCTGCTTGCTGCATTACCTCCATTAGATTAGCTGTCGTAGTTCCTATTTCACATGGTTCGGTTGATCTTACGAAAGCTTTAGATAAAGTCAAACTAAATAGTGTATTAACAGTACTTGACGTGAACCACGTAGGTAGCTACAGATGTATTGCAAATCATTAAAGAAATAAACAGAGGAGCAGCTAATTTACGAAGTGACGGCCGATTAACGAAAGAAATTAATATAGCAACTGGAATTAGGCAGGGAGATTCGCCTGGTTCATTATAATCCAGCACTGTATTGAGTAAAATAATAGAAAGAGTGAAGCTAATTACTAATTAGCAATGGCTACGGTCTAGGAAACGAAGAGGTTAAAATATAGAGTGCCACGTGGTCGAAAGTGAACACGACTTGAAGTGCGTGTTGTATGCTTTGCACTTGACTGCACAAAGATACAACATGGAGATATCAACAAATAAAACAAAATCTCTAGTCATAACAAAACAACTGAGACGCTGTAAAGCTTTGGTTTCCTAGGAAGCGGTGCCGTCATTTAACGGCCGTAAAAATACGGTGGGTGACGTCAGAAAAACGGTGAAAAAATACGGCCGTCGAGAATTATTCCGAACTGTTATGTCTATTTTAACTGGACTATATACACAAGACACACCGCCAAAAAACGTTGCTGAACTGATTCGTACCGTACTGGCCCACCGCTTCAGATGAGACGGCACCGCTCTATTACGTTGGATGTGCGCTACCGCTCTTTTGGAAAACACTTCGCTTAAAAAACACGACACCGTTTTTCGTGACGTCACCCACCGTACTTTTACGGCCGCTAAATGACGGCACCGCTTCCTAGGAAACCAAAGCTTAAGTTATCAATTGAGGATACAATAATAAATTGAACAGGTAATGAAAATCGAACACCTGGGAGTCATTATATCGAGCGAGAAAAATCTAAATCCCAGAAACATAACAGAACACACCATCAGAGACAGGAAAAGAAAAGAATAATATCAGACAAACGTGTAATATACATATGTATAAGGCATAGTAAGATGGGCGAAGTCTAGGAACGTAGGCACTGGAACGAACACATCACGAGAATGCCAGGTACTAAATTAGTTAAAACAACGAGGGACGGCAAACCATAAGACCTCCGGCAGACCTCCCAAGAGATGAAGAGACACTTGGAAGTCCACGTTTCAAAAGTAATAAATGATTGGAAGTAACAAGTTACAGACCTAGAAAAAGTAAAAGAAGAAGAAGCATTCACCCGTTCCATCATGCCGCATCGTTATCATGTTTGTCTTTAGGTGGCGACCGTAATGTTTTTTTTGCTCTTGGTAAATCCATCCACTTCTTCATCTTCTAACAGCCCTTTCTCTTTTGCTTTCCTTGTTCGGTGTATTTATGCGGTTTCAATATTGTACTCTCACCTGGCTGATACCAAATAAACTGCGCCTTCTCGCTAGCGTGTAGTTTTATCGGAAAACGCGTAAACTTATTTTTTTGACTTGCTATAAAACCAGTGAGGCCATTTAAACCATCCAAAATGAGAACTTTGGCCACATGATAGTAACAATGTAACACATATCTAAGGACGGTGGTTAAGGGTTAAAATACACGAAGTAATGCAAACAATGAAAAAATTCCCGACATTAAAAGGGATTTATTTATCTCTGATCACTTATCAGTTACTTTTCGACACCTACCAAATATTCTGTGGCCGTAATTAAACTATCTGCTAAATATTCATGAAAGTCTTTGTAAAGCCTAAGAGGTTCAAAGCTCTCGATTCATCGAGATATGGTTTCTTTATGGAATAAATTTTGCCACATTTAACATTCATTACTATACAGAAGATCTACAATTCGTTCGAACTGATGAAAAGGTTTGCTTTTTAATTCCTGGGTCTTGTCGCTTCTCTATCAAGAAGTCAATTATTTAATAGCGCATTCGCACATTTTCACAAATTTTCTTCTTATAAAGTCAGGATACGCTCTATAACAGTTTTTAGCGATTATACGGCGTTAGAGGATTATTTGGCGCGTACTCATCCTGCAAACATTTAAATAATATGCTTCTAAATTTCCTGTGATGAGCCAGTGTGAACTTGCCGGGAATATTGATGCGACTGGTGCGAACACTAATGCATAGTTAGTTGATTTAGTGGAAACTACGTAGGCGTACGCGGTATATCGCTTCTTAAGTGCTCATTAATTTTGACGCAGGCTGAGGTTACAATATTTACTTTTTATTGCTATTTATTCGAACAAAAGTCTTTATGTTTTGTCTTTAGCTAATATCCCACTAGCCAAATAACCTACAGGTAAAATATCTAGTTGTAATGAATAAGACACTTCCCGTACTTTCCTGCTTGGGTACTTTAGCTGAGATTAAATAAAATATAAAATATATTTTATATTTATCTTTAATACTAATGTGACAACCGGCATAAATAATATTCGGATTAGATAGGTCTTTATTATTAGTCGGATATGTTGTTTTCAATTTTAGTGGTTACCACAAAGAAAGAACTAATTATAATTAATTGTACATTGTACCTGGTTGAAATTTACTAAATTTCAATTATCTACAAAATCAAAATTTAGAATCTTTCAGCTGGGATGCTTGAAGTAATCAAAAATATTTAAATTTTAAGACGAAGCAATCGTGATGGAACAAAATCCATCTTTTGTATCTTCAGTTTTCGTACATCTTCGGATTTTATTTTGCATTCGACACAATTCAGTTTTTTGTGTTAATGGGCGATAGTTCTACGATTTTATGGAATTCAGGAATTAACGTTAATTCGACCTTTTTCTCAATATTGGGGATTTTACAGATTCGAAAAGCCTCTAGAGTGAAGCTTAGCAACGATTTTTGAAAACTTAGCCAGGTAGGATAGTGTGGAAAAGCTACTTGCGTATCACAGATACTAAGCTAATAAAACGTGCAGGTGTTGATTGCCTGTCCTTGTATTCGCTTAAATCTTTTACTATAAAAGTTTAATTTCAGTGTTGAGGTATCGTGTTATTAAAATATTTGCACGTAAAGCTTTTAAATTACAAAACAGTTATATGATTACCTTTATTTCCTTCTGAGTTTTCCGAGTTCGTGTTAGCATGCTGGGTGGAATTCTGCAAAATGTAATTGTTTTGAAACATAAGGGTAAAAGAGATCTCGAGTACGAAAGTTTTATAATCTGTAGATGGCGGTCTGTAAACCACACCGAAGATGTAGGTGTCTGATTTGATTTTAATTGTAAGCCAGAGCTGTTCAATACTATAGCTAGTTTTTATAATTTTATGTTTTAATGAATTTTTTATATAAACTGCAACACCACCACCACGGCTCTCTCTATCTTTACGCAATAAATTATAACCAGGAATAGAAATACTCTCATTACTTACATTTATTGAAAGCCAGGTTTCGGATAAAAATAAAATATGATATGAAGGGATATTATCTGTGATATAAACTATTTTTGGTACTAGAGGCCAGATATTTAAATGTGCGACCTTCAGATCAGAAAGTGGGTTACCAGATTTCATATATCTGCGCTGCATTTCTAACCTAAACAAAAAATGAGAAAATAAAAAAAAGAAAAGAAAAAACAGAATAAATGTAGATACAAAACTTAAAACACACACGCACGCTGCTGTACATTTAGATACACAAATATTTGAAATTACACCAATAAAGAACTTAAATCCTTGTGAGTTTGATTTCACGAATACCACTGTTAGTTTTTACAATGATATTTCCATCATTTGTCCAGACAGATCGAACACCAAATTTCTTTACCCCTTCTTTTACTATACCCGCCCGCTTCCATGTGAGGTCTTCACGAATAATTATTTTAGTGCCCTTTAATTTTTTTTTTATTGTTATAAATTTGTTTTTGCATGTTACGGTGTACAAATTTTACAATTAGGGGCTTGTGCAATCCCTCTTTCCCTTTGAGTCGATGACTTAATGTCAATGGCATTACTTGGTAACACAATTTCTAACTTGTCTCCTCGTCGCTATCTTCATTCTCACATTCAGGCACACCAAATATTCTGAGACTATTTTTCCGTGTGTACTGCTCGTGTACGTCCAGTATCTCGCTTGTTTCTGAGGCAGATTTTTCCAATTGTTTTCTAAATCACTTACTCGATTTTCGAGAGTGGTTATCTGCTTTTCATATTTAATTATTAGCTTATCAAATTCCTCCGTTATTGAGCTTTTTATTATTATATCCATTTTATCCAGAAAGTTTTTATTTTCAACAATTTTATCAACGATCTTTTGTGCTAGGGTGTCTGCTGTCTACCTCTCCCAGAGACAGCGGCAGGTCCTGACAGCGACTTCTTGTATTCATATTTGTTGTATTCATATTTATTATTAAATTAAAGCAAACTTAATGCAGCGCGCACACACACGTCTACTTCACTCCACGGCTAGACATGTAATTGCCACCGGAAGAGTAGATCTTCAAAATTAACTAGTTTTACTCCAGCGCCATGGTGCGTAGTCTCGTGGACGTACGGTATAACACTCGAGAACAGGATAATGAGTATTACTAAATACCACAGAACAAGTGCTAGTTATTTCATAGGATACTTGATTTTAATATTTTGTTTTCTCCCGTATAACTGGCGGTTACTATTTTTAGGACTTTAGAAACAAACGGAATTCTGTGTTTGGAGGGTTTCTGCCTTCGTTAAACTGTATTACACTACACTATACTGTGAGATTAAAAGATTTTATCGTTTGAAGGGAACCAAATGCTAAGAAAGACAGAGAAAGCTAAAATCACTTAATGAAAACACGTCTTTCAAAGCCCTATGCACTGAAATTGTAATGTAAAAATTATAGAAGATTGGAAAGAACAATTTCCTTTTAGAACTTATCTGTATCTAACTAAATTTGTAGCAATTTGTAAAACTCTAATTCCAAATCGGCAAAAGTTTTATTTAAGCTCGTGTTCAGTTGATATTAGTATTAAGCTTTTTACAGCTCGCGATTATAAATTTTCGCAAATTTTTATGTCAAACTAGAGCTCTCTATATTATTGTTGAGTTGACCCTTTAAATGTCACTGGAAATTTGTTTTGTACTGAGATTTCAGCGTTTCTACCTGTCACATTGAGTATTTCCATTTATTATATCCTTTAGGGGTGGTAATAACTGCATACCTCTGCATGAGCAGTTGATCTAAATCGATGCTCGATGTTGTTCAATTTTCAAATAGTGCAGGGCAAAAGGAAGGATGGTTCAATGAGGTCCAAGCTTTCACTGTTTCCTGTTAAAAATAAAATTCACTTCATACTCTCTTTTTTGTGTTACAATATTGAGCATATGTAAGTAATTCCTTTAGTTGCTTCAAGTTTAAGAAAAACTAGTTTTTCTAACTGATAACATAACCTAACACGATAAAAACAAAGTTCTTTAAAAATGAAAACTTTTAAATTTAAAATATGGCTTCGCTATGTAGGTTATATCGCCCGTTTCCTGTAGGAAGTATGCAATTTAGAAGTTCATTAAAACATTGGGTGCTTAGCGAACTATCAATACCTAAAAGAAAAGTCCGGGTGATGTAATAATAACCAAATTGCCGAACGTAAATTTAACGTGCATTAAGTTTTAATTACATCAATGCTGTTTCCAAAATTGCTTACTTTTTCTCCTAACTATTTTGAAAAGTAGGAAATACTGCTAAGTTATTCGTAATGGACTCGGAAATTAAGCTGTGTGTCTTCTGCAGATTAATGGCACTCGCCTCTTGAATGATAATATTTTCTGCAACTTAGTGGCCTCTTAATTGCAAGCAACTTGTGGGAAAATTCGCAAAGTTGCGATTTGAAACTTTTTAAAAGTAATTCTATTTCAAACGGACAGAATAAGTTAAAAAGGTTTCTGATACTTTAAGAAAACTTTATTATTCAGTTTCTTTCTGTAGTTTAAAATATAATCTCTGACGTTTAACGAATCTTGTGAAATTCCGAAATATTAAATTAGTCCTTTTTTATGCAAAATATTTGTAGATACATATAATCTTTGGCGAATGCTCGAAAATGTCAAACGTTTTTGCATATCTCCAGATTTTAAACAAAACTTAAGATTTTTTATTTATTTATTTATTTTGTTTATTTATTTACAAAACTTCGAGTAAATAACAGGTGTGCATTGAACACGCACGCCCTATAACAATTTACCACAAAATATAATAACATAATTATAATTTTCAAGCCTAACTTAAAACAAAACACGAATAATTAATTATAATTAAAAATAAAATTAAAATTAAACAAACATTAACGCTTCAAACAAATCAGCAGAAGGATGATATATCATTCTCATGTACGATAAGTTAATTATTATCATCTCACTGTGTCTTTATGCAGAAAATGCACGCTTATAATACCGAAACGGTCACCAAGAGCGTCTTATACTACACGTTGACTACGAGATTCTTATGTTAATTATAATAATTTATCATAATATGATAGAATTTCCATAAACCGACATCGTTACACAACAAAGTTCAGTAATAAGATCAAAATATAACATTCTCGGTAATTTTACGATGTAAATCAACTTAACAAATTTCAAAACTTAAATGTAGAAATCGATAAGATTATTCATCACAGTCGACTAATCCAACCAACCCGGGTCCAACAGTAGGATTCACGCTCTACATTCTACATATTTATCACAAACCCGAATAAATGGGGAGCGATATAGTAGTAACACCTTTTGAAAAAATCAGGGTTCATACTACCCGAGTTATTAACGGCAACCTCGTAGTTAAGCTAATCGCCCACACGAGGTATCATGATTCACAGACGAGAGAGAAAAGGACAAATTACTTGTTGACGAAAAAGGCGTGAAACAAGGGCAAGAATATGTAAGTACATAAAATATAAAAGAACTGAATAAAAAGGAGATAGAAGCAGCAAAGGAGATGGAAAACAAAAAATGATACACAGATAGCAACGATAGGATACCAACAATTCTACATGCGATGGGAAAAACGGGGAACAGAAGGAGTAGGAGTAATCCTGAATGTTAAATTGACTCAACAATTAATGCAATTGAAACCAATTAACCCAAAGATAACGTATGAAAGAAGAAATAACAATAATACGTCCCAGTAGAAGAACTAGATGACTTTTATGAAAAACTACAGAAAGCAACAGATAAAGGAAGGAAGCAAGCACATTATAATAAATTGAGACTAGAACTCAATCACTGAAAACCAGCAACATCGAGGACATGGCACCACAGAAAAATATGGTACAAACGGAAGAAAGGCGATAGAATTCTCTGCCACAAACCAATTACCAATGGAAATAGTTTCTAGAACCATTGATAATACAATATATAAGATCACATTAATTTGTGGAAATACGAGGTAAAAAGTGTGTTAAAATACATAACATACAACATCAAAATAAAATATGCAGACACAGAGTTAATACGACGACCACTCGAACAACAAGCTACTCATACTCATTGCTGACACGAGATTCCACAACAGTAAATCGCAAAAGCCTAGGCAGCATGAGAAAATTATAACAAACGAACTAAAAAAGCACAAAAATATAGATACAGTTTAAACGCAACTCTTCAAGAAAAATAAAGAGATGAGCATACCTAAGGGGAAAGACTTGGACCTCGAAAATAAATAGAATAAAATGAAAGAAATTTTAGAACAAACAGAAAAAGCATGCGGAAACCCGGAAAAAGTAAAAGCAAAGGCATGGACGAACTATGTATATCCAGAGGAGAACCGAGGCTAACCGACAGAAATATGTATAAAAGAGAATCGAAGCTGTGCTAAAAACAAAACAAGAAAGTTGGGAATATTTTCGCAAAGACTGGAAAGTCATAAAAGACCTACGAGGAACATATAGAAAAAGGGGCGGAACATAAAAAATAGCCAAGAGATACTAGAAACAGAAGACAAGAAAATCTTATAGGTATGGAGGGAGCATTACGAACAGAAAAGATTACAAGGAAATGGAAAAAGCTGTAAGAAGATTAAGAAGTAGAATATTACTAAATGCCAAAGAACCGAAAAATGATGCTGAAAAAACAACATTCAGATAGAAGAGACGGGGTAACCCCAGAAATGGTCAGATATAGGGGAGAACAGCTTCATAAATGTATAAAAGATTTATGCCAACTAACTTGAGAAGAAAACAAAATACCAAATTACAGTGAGAAAAACATAATGGCCCTAATACATAAAAAAGGGGACTAAAACGACCTCAACAACTATCGAGCCGTATGCTTAATGCTTATCCTCCATTAAACGGAAAATATATTCAAACATTTTAGAAAGCACCACTGGGAGAGGATATTGAAGAATCACCGTTAGAAAGCAGTACAGACTACAAAAACAAACGCAAGGCCACATACATACTTTAACGATAATGAAAGAGAAAATGTGGTATTGATTATAATGTTGAGTTAAACACATTCTTCTTTAATTGTTAATATGTCTTTATAAAATATAATTGTTCAGTGTAGGATATGCTAATGCAGATTATACTTTATAATTAAAAAAATATGTAAATAATTTATTGTTAAGGAAGATGAATGTAGCTAGATGTAGGGTTGTACAATTGGGAAAAATCCAGTGTTTAGAGTTGTCTGGTAACAGGAAGGAATTTTCTGATTGGGAGAGAATGAATTATTGAAAAACCGGGGTGACAAGAAACAAGAGAGTGTGAAAATAATAAGTAAATAATTGTTAAAATAAGTTCGTTTCTTTGAAGAAGACGAATATAACTAATAATGAATTCGGGGACTTCCACGGTCAGTGTCAGTATTAACAAAACGTCTTCTGGATTGAGACCGTGTCATTGTTGAGACAGAAGAACCCAACGTTTCGCCCACTTTTTTAAGGGGCTTCTCCAGGAGGAAAAGGGAGCACTAAAAGAGCACGGTAACACTTCTGAGAAATGTTTCGCCTCTGGCTTGGTTGACAAGTTGAGTTACCCTTCTATCTCTTGCTAACAGGGTTTCGCCTCTAGCGTGGTTGACACGTTGAGTTACCGTGCTCTTTTAGTGCTCCCTTCTGCTGTTGAAAAAAAACCTTAAAAAATGGGCGAAACGTTGAGTTCTTCTGTCTCAACAGTGATACGGTCCCAATCCGGAAGACGTTTTGTTAATAACTAATAATTCTGAGAATTCTTTCAAATAAGAAGGAAGAATACGAATGATACGAGTATTGCTGTATAAGAAGGATATACATAGCTATTTATTCTACGTGTTTTTGGATAAAGTTACATGATGGAAAATACAAAATATTGAAATTGGATATAATATGGAGTTGAAATTTGATGGTGATTCGTTGGATTGGGTGGATTGTTTTGACGGTTATGTGGGAGGTGTAACTGTGAGTTAAATTTAAGAGAACTAGGGAGGATAGGAGATAATGAAATTGTAATAAATCTGCTTGTGAATTTATATTGTGTTAATGAATAGTTATTAATTCAAAATATAAAGGATTTATGAATATAAAATTGAAGATATGGATTAAATTTTTTCAAAAGAAATAAAACCTTATTTATTTCGAAATAATTGGACTACAATAATCTCTTCCACTATTATATAAAGGATTTATATTAATTTAGAATGAATATGATTTAACGAACCTTCATGACGACCCTGATTTATATTAATACCCAAAATTATATTATTTAAAATATTAAGTCAACAAGCTTAGCAATTTATACCTAGTGTTCGTAGATATCGAGTCAACACTCGACAAAATTGCTAAAAAGAAAGCGAAATGAAATTCCCGAGAAATACATGTAGCAGAACTACAAAGAGCAGAATTCGAAACACTCAACTAGAAAAAGGTTAGGAATAGCACCCTTGATAAAAGTAGAGGAAAAGAAACAAATAAGATGACCTGGACATTTGGTCAGACTGAGTAGTAGATGTCCAGAGAAGATGTTAGAAGCGGGAGGAGCAGGAAGGACGCCCAGAGCCAGACCAATAGAAGCATAAGAAAAAAGCGCTGGAACGTAAAAAAAGGGGAGAGTAACTTAGGAGAAAGTATAATTAAGACACTTATACGATAGTAATGAAAACAAACGCTTTTCCAATGAGATTTTTCTATATTACGTATTTCTAAAGCATGTCGCCGGAAATTACGATGTCCATGTTGGTTTCCAGGTGCTGGCCATCTTTAGTTTTACCACTTTAGATATTTTTGCAAATTACAAACCTACCGAACGATAATGCCCGTTTATTTCTGTATACGTCTAGTTTGAAGGAAGTTGTAGAAAAATATTAAATTTTAAATTTAGGTCATAAAACATTATTGATTAAGGAATCCAGTGTTGGTTTCTTGAATTAATAACTATAATGAAACTCCTTTGTGGTTCCAAGGCAAAATTTTGTAAGAGAAATTTATACCGAAGCAGCGCACAAAATCGGATGTTTTACGTTCCAAAGTTTTGGTGGTTGAATTTCTAATTTCAGTGAATCGATTTGTGTTTGTCTAAATTAATAATTATAACCAGAAGTAGGTTATTAGGGAATGCTTTATAAGAGAAATACGCTTAGAATAATATTCGTAAAGGAGATTTGTTTCTCTTCAACGTTTCAAGTCAGACTTTATTTGCCTTATTTGTTATTAATTTATAAAGCAAAGCCTGTAAAGAACTTTGTAAGCTTTAGCTGTATGAATACCTTCAGTGATGTTCCATTAAGAGACCTCCGTAGGTTTAAATACCCCTTTAGTTATTTGTAAAGCTTAAAAGATAACGTTGTAGTACAGTGGATGTGTATTACAAGAATTGAAACCATGTAAACCATGCTGCGAAATCAGGAAAAATATGTATCTACAGGGTGTATTAAAACATGCGAAGAATATTTACATAACGCGATTCTAAGGTGAAAACTAAGCAAAAAATTCTAGTACTAATTAGTTGTTACCCCTTTGGTTATCGAGTTAATCATGGTCTCAGTTTTAGATATTTCAACACCGAGCAGAATGGAATTATTTTTCTCACTGTAATAATAAACTTGGAAAGCTATGGAAGGCTGACGGGGCTGACATATTGCCATGTATGACATTTTGTTGGTTTTATAAAACTCTTCTTGATTCGTTTTGTATTAGTTATTAGATATTATCATTGGTCTGAATATTTTTTGTCCTCGTGTGTTTTTCAGCTTTGTGTTTTTGTTTTTTCTTCAGTTTTGTGTTTTTGATTTTGGATAAAAATCATGGCATACAGTTTTCCCAAGTACGCAGATATGTATTTAATACTAGGCGAATGTGGTGGTACTTTTCATCAAGCTGCAAATTTATATGCTGAACGTTATCCAAACCGGAGGCACCTGAACTCCAATGTTATTCAAAAATTAGATCAGCGCTTAAGAGAAACATGACGAATGGAGTCTTTGCAGGGAGTAGGTGGAGGCCATCCAAGGCATGCATTAGTACCGGAAATGGAAGAGAACGTCTTGCGTATATTTAAAGACGATCCTCGACGAAGTACCCGCTCTACAGCTCGAAGACTTGATGTTAGTCACACCGCTGTACATCCAGTGTTAAGAGAAAATCTCTTACATCCATACCACTTTCGGCGAGTCCAGGGGTTGCTTCCAGAAGATTATCCGCGACGGATAGAGTTTTGCAGATGGTTAATACGGCAACAAAAGCTCGGCTGGTTCACTGAAAACATTTTATGGACGGATGAAACTACATTTACCCGCAACGGAATGTTTAATATGCACAATATGTACCACTGGACCGAAGAAAACTCTCATGTCTTCCAACCAACTAATCATCTGTTTTGGTTTAGTGTCAATATATGGGCTGGAATCATTGGAAATAGATTAATAGGTCCATACATATTACCTCGTCGATTAAAAGCCCAAAATTATGTCGATTTCTTAACAAATGCTTTACCGGAGTTATTAGAGGAAGTACCGTTAATTATCAAGAGAGACATGTGGGTGCAATTACATGGAGCTCATCCCACTGGGGTGTTCAAACAAGGGAATAGCTAAACCAAAACTTTCCTGGGCGGTGGAGCGGTCGTCGAGGTATAATACCCAAGGCTCGCAAGAAGTCCCGACTTAAATGTCCTCGATTTTTTTTTTTTTGTATTTTAAAATCGCTTATGTATGCAACAGAAATCGAAAACGAAGAACAACTCATTGAACGTATAAATAATGCAGTTAGAGAAATAAAAAATCAAAATATGCTGCAAAATGTAATCGCAAACATTAGCGTTAGATGTACCAAATGTTTGGAAGTAGAAGGGGCTCATTTTGAACCATTTTTGTAAACAATATTTTAATAAAAATATCTTATGTTCGACTGTTTCAAAAAGACGTCATTTTTGACAGTGTTTAGTGTCCAAAAAGACTAGTACCTTTTAACTTTTTAGGTAGGTAGTCATAGTAACAAAGTCATATCAAACTGTCATATTAAATTAAACGTCATTATTTTAAGTAGGAAAAAATATCATTTCAGGGCAGTCGAACATAAAATTATGTATGTAACTCGTACAAAACGGACTTTTAGACTCGCCTTATTTATTTGCATCGCTCGCGCGCTTGCTCGGCCATAAAACGCGGCTCGTCCAAAAAAGTCCTACATTTTATACTTGTAACATATGTAAATAACTATTTTTATCATTATTAGTGACAATAATGTACCGCATACTTGATTGCATTTCAGAATTAGATACAACCAAGGGCAACCGGGTGCATAATCCGCTTGGACGAGAAGTACAACGTTGCTAGATTTAAAAATCTTAAACTGGTAACAACTCAAAAACTCTTCGTCTTAGACCAAATTGAGTCTTTTGCTTGGTTTTCACCGTAGAATCGCGCGATGTAAATATTCCTCCGCATGTTTTAATACACCCTGTATATTGATATGATATCTGCCTTTGGACGTTTTTGATTTAAGATGCTGTTACTTTCAATTGTTAAAGAGGGTTATTTTTTTAAATAATTGATGCAGATTTAATTCTAAAAAATTGTAATGTAAATTTTTAATAGCTAGATTAATTATTAAGTCGTTAATGTAAATAATTTATTACGGGTTCCTTGTAATTTCTTTAGTTTGCAAGTCATAGTTAGATCCACACGTTTGCCTTAGTGGTAGTTTGTTTGCCTATTGACCTCTTGAGTGGGAAGGGCATTTGTTGTTAACAAATTTGGGTTGTATTTTTGGTTGGTAATCCTGAGCCTTTTGGGGATATTTGGAACCCCTCCCTAATTTTGAGGGCCTTTTTCGAAAAGTCGTGTCGTCGAAAGTGGATGTGCTCCTGATGGCTGGAAAGTAATTTTAATTAATTAACATTTTATTCGGATAATCCAACATCAAGATGGAGTTTAAGGAATATATTAAGTAATGTTGGATAGATATTTTGTGAGTGATACAAGAATTTTTGGTTTTGGATGCTTAGTATAATCGAGCACATGTTTCGTTATTTTCCACTTACACGACTTGAGGGCTTCGAGATCTTTTAAAAGGTAATTACTGCTTTTTTGTTCCTCATGTAGAATTCCCTAACGTCCCCTTTCGATTTTTGTAGCCCGTTTTTGGAGGGTTACTTTTGGATAACCGCATTTTGTAAAGCCACCTTTTGGATGTTTGCCTTTGGAGGCATGTGATTTGCTGCATGTTCGTATTCTATGGTTCGTTAATTATTGGTTTTGGGGACAAGATTTGCACCTGAGGAAGTATCTTAAAGATTTAACTTACCACATTTTCCACGTCCGAAGATACATTTTCTGGAAAGCCTGCTGCAGTAGCCGGATCTGGAAAGAACGCCTATCCTTCGGGGTTTCCGGCATTCAAAGAATCTTCGTAAGGTAGCATTTCTCCATGTTAATTTCATGTTTGCGGGGCCTAAGATTATTTGAGGTTATACGTTGTTAAATTTACTCGGTGAATTAAGATTGCCGAAGTTTTGTCACTCATTTCTTGTATTAGATTAGTATGTTATAGTACTTACTGTAGATCTTGATATTCGCAGGGAGTGCGGGCTTCACTTGTACTCCTTGCTTTTCGGTGTTCACAAATTATTGTTGATAAGTAGCAACCACCATTTTGTAACTTTGTTTAAGTGCGCGGGAAGTGCCTCACACTACCGCCACGGGAGTTTAACTTTAATATTTGTAATACTTAGAACAACACGTAACGTTTTTTCTATCTAATCAGTACTTATCGCTTGTGATTTTTAATTATTCAAATAAGTAGAATTACCGTCTATCTTGACGTCAGAGTTACGCAAGGCTAGTGGAGGACTAATTAAAGTCACCCGGAGTCATATTTTTTAACACCTAGGTTTACGCGATTTACGACAAGTTACCGAACCAGATCTGCTTCGACCATCTTGAGTACGTTATTAGTATATTTATCGTCACCCTTGCGACTTCGGTTATTTATCGGCAATTCACTTGATCCGCATACATTTATATTTACTTTAGCTTTGTGTAATTAATTTTGCTAGATCTAGACAACGTATTGTTCTGGAGTGTTGGGCTTCACCCGTTTTGCAATAGATTCTTCCCCTGCCCAATATTTACTGTGATATTTAGCTATATGTTATTATATGCATGTTATTTGTTATATTATACATCTATTGTTATTTATACATATACACTGAATATAGCTATTTATCTGAACGATCTGAAGGTGTACTTTATTGGGTTATTGGGGTACTTAGTGTCTTGAAGTTATTTGCAGGAGAACTGTTATCAGTTACGGTTCTGCTTCTTTTGCAAGACACGCTTGCAACTGGTTGGCGCCCTTCCCTTTCCAGCATTCAAAGAATTCCGACCCTTCCCACTAGCTGTCGGTAGCGTGTCCGAGGGGCTACCTAGGTAGTTAGGTACAAATAGTCACCCTTTCTGCATTTACCGTTAGGTAGGTAGCAAATTTGTCAGGGATAATATCACAAGACCTCCTGATTTTATTGATACATTTTTATTTTGGACGATTTTTTTTTATTACTAACAAACACGAAAGCAAACTGCATGGTGAATCCCGACTCCGAAGGAGGAGTGGTGAATCCCGACTCCGAAGGAGGAGTTGTTTTACCTAATGTTAGTTTGCTTGAGTGATTTTGCTTAAAAGCAAAAAAATAAGTGCTTAAAGATAAAAGTTTATCTCAGAAAATCAGAGCGGTCGTGTGGTATTTGTTGAGATAAATGAAACAATTTAATTATTATTATTTTATTTAACGATTTTAGAACACATTTTAATTATATGTAAATGTAAAAAAAATATTTTTAAACCTGAAATATTAATTAACTGTCACACTGATAGTTATAGACAATAACTGTTTATTTACTTGGTAACGGGGTTTTATCGAGGTAACGGGATATTATCAGGATAATGCTGTTCCCATTGGTTGAATTTTAAAGTGTTTTGCATCGTGATTGCTTAAAAACTTGTCGTAGAAATTTATCGTTATAATTATTGTTGGATTATAATTAGCTAGAAATGGTTGTCATAGAAATTAAAAAACGGTTATTATAGAAACTTTGTAAATGTAGTCGTTAGCCTATAAAATACGTTGTCAATGACGACGTATTTTATAGAGAAAAGCGTATTTTAAAGGCAACATAATAAGTGAGCTCTTATGCACCATAGAAACAGTATAAGATATCAGTGTTAGACAAAAATAATAATATAAAGTTAAAAATAATAAACGAAACTGGAAGGGACTTGGATTGGACCGGAAGTCGAAATAAATTAAATACAAACTGGAAATAAGTCGGATTTGAGGTCGAGGCACTTTGACTTTGATTTGGAACAATTCTATTTGTGGTTATTGCCAATAGTAGGAATAGGATTAAGATACGATAAGAACTATTATTGCAAAAAAATAGGAAAACGCAGGCTGAGTTATTTAAAGAAAAAGAAATACAAATTATTTCCTCAAAAATTAAAATTTAATATTGAAGAAATACTTTAAATTGTTCGTATGCTAAGACTATTTAATTATGTATACCCAAAATATTGGGCATGCCTCCAGCATTCATGGTTAAAATCGCCTAAAATATGTAGTTGCACACCCATTTATGCAAATGCGTAATTATTCTAAACCTAATGATAACTCTTGTTCTGTTATACAGTCATTCGGAACTGAACTTTGGTTATACGAGAAGAATAATGAATAACCAGAAACATCATACGATATCTAAATATAAAGAATTCTAGATATTCTGAGCGTTTAATTTAAAATCTTATATTAGCATTTTCATATCTGACTTATTTTTATTTTATTATTGCATATGTATGTAGAAGGCAAGCAACCTAAATAACTTAAAATTGAATTTTGTTTTATACGCCTAGATCAGTTGCAGACGTTTGCGAAGAATGAAATAGGAATAGGCTAGAAACTTGTTGCGAACAGAATACAAATATTAGATTTTGTGGTTTTTGTTAAATTTTATTTGTTCAGCTTAGCACAATCACAAAAATACTGTTAGTAACAAAAACAACTTTAAAAGGTAAAGTAAAACAGAAGAGGCGTACATTTTTTAATTTTCCTTTTAGTTAATGAATTACTCCACTAATTAGATTGTCATTCCTAGTAAATATGTTGGAAAACATAGTTATTACCTTTAAAGGCAAAAGTAAAGGAAATAGCCGGCAACTTATAATGTAGGGATATAGAAAACGTGTTACAAAAAATAAACGGAGCCACGAAGCGCAGTAGATAACTTAAGTAATATTACTGTAAACAAACAGAATTTCTTTCAATTACGGAAGTTCTGCACAAAAGAAAAGCAACAGCTGGCTTTACATCTGTTAAGTTAAACAAAAAAGTTGGTTGAACAAATCATTAAAATGATTTAAAAAAGAGACTCCAATGATTGTTTGGTGATCGGATTTTGTGCATTCGTTGGTGATTTTTGGCATGATGATTCTTTTTGAGATTTCTCGAGTTCTATTATCATATTTGAAAGAGGTGGGTTGATTTTAGATTCATTTTAGTGATTTCTGTGAAGATAGAGAAGTTAGTGTGAATTTACCTCCCCAGGAAAGTTATTACTACTTTGACAGAAAAATACAAAGAACGAAATCTTATATTTTAGATCAATAAATTGAGTGGCAACAAATGTCAAATTATTATGTTCAAAATTATTTAATAGCATAATGGCAATCTATATCAGCAACAGGAGAATGTATTGTATAAAAAAAAACATAGGAAGCTTATTGTTTAGTTGGCTTATAATTATCGATCTCTAAAAAATAAATATTCCGCAGACACGAAATTAAATGAAATCTTCATTTATCAGCTATTTTCTTATGTGTATGCATTTCTTGAGGAAAGGGTTATTGTCTGCTCGTTAAGTCCAACAATGTAAAATTATAATGAATTCCCAAATACTCAAGAAGCTTTTACAGATTTTAGGTGGTTCCAAAATTCTTAATTGAATGTCTTATCTGTCACTTTAAGTGTAATAAATCGAATTAAGATGTAGCGACAGTGCTAATTCAGTTATGGAATTATTAGGCACGGATGAACACATTAAGTTTGACAAACTCTGTCGTCTTAGCTATTAAGTAATTGTTATTTGTCATAACTGCCTTCTATATTTATCAAGATTCGTTTGATTAGGTTATCTGTTTTACAATAACATAATAATGGGCAGTTCTAGTTATTATACAGGGTTACTGGTAATTCGATACATTCCTTTCGAGATGTGATGGGGCAGGAGCTAAGAAACAGATTTAACCCTAACATTTGTACGCATGTTATGTTGGTAATTTTTGAGAAAAACGAATAGGTAATTTTCGTAGCTGATTTTTAAAAATTAGTTTTTATTTAAAATTTTCACATGATCGAAATGTTTCCGAATATTTTCCATTCCAAACGGATGACCATAGGGTGGGACAAGTAATCAAGTAAAAAAGTTCAAAAAAAGTCAAGTAGATTTTTTAAAATTAACTTTAAAGACATTAGCGAGTTATCGCAAGTACAACGCTAAATTTAGCATACGTTATTTTCGTAAAATCGGACGTGTGCGCATGCGTCTACATTTAGCGTACGCTAAATAAATAACCGCGGTCCGCTATTTTCATAAAATAGCGGAGGGTTTTTGCGTATGGTATTTTGAGTGGTGAGGTTATGTTCCCGTGTTTATAAACAAATAATTTGTTTCAAAGCTCCTGTCCCATCACTTTTCCAAAGGAATGTATCGAATTAGGTACCAGTAACCCTGTATATAAAACAGTGTCTACTGAAAAGACAATTACACGGTGTCTCATTACTTATCTTCTCCCTGTATAATTAATTACACATATGCACAATATCTTTTTTTCTGCAACAGTCCTACTCTATCCACTTCTGGACATAGGCCTCATCCTGTATTTTCAATCTAGTTCTGGCTACCACACCTCCTACGCAGTTTTTCTCTTACATCATCTGTAACCACATGATCTACACTAAAATATACTCGTATCATAATTTAGGTCACTAATGCCGGAAGCACGCATGTCAGGCAAGAGTCCAAGGTACAATTAAATAAAGATCACAAAAATGCTTAACAATTATATTTTCAATCAAAAATATTAGTAAAATTGCAAACATCGAACATTCAATACATAAGATAGTTACTTAAGATTATCAAAATTAAATCAAGTGTGTTAACATCGAACATTCAATACATAAGATAGTTACTTAAGTTTATCAAAATTAAATCAAGTGTGTTAACATCGAACATTTACTAAATTTAACAGATATTTACTTTAATCGAAATTAAATCAAGTTTGTTAACATCAAACATTTAAGTGAAATGATACGCAAGTTAGTTATTAAATTTACTGACTCCTGATGCAGGTCGTAAGCTTACATAAAGGACCCATTGTTAATACTATAGAACACGCAAGTTCCCTTTAAAACCAAAAATAGTTGGTACTTTTACTAGGAATTCTCGTGTATGGTAAGATCTTACCCCACAACGGAACTTATTTGACAATCCCTAAGGACTATTTCTTATTAAAATTATCTTATTGCGTCTTCCTTATAATAAAATTATGCAGAAGTCCAAGATCCAATTCAACTAATAACTTAACTTATGAAATTACACATATATTTTGTAAACATTACTTGCTGATTATTAAAATTTATTTTTAAATAAATAAATAATACTTCTTGTTTACAAGTCTCATTATTAATATTACTATAATAGTAGTAATATAGCTTGCGAACAGGCTTAAACGAAAAGCAAACAAACTTTGCAAAACCTCAAGGCTACCGGAAGGCGGTTCCTAAAAAGGGGCCCAAAATCTCAAAAGCTCAATAAAGGATCCAAGATCCAAATCAACTCAATCATCGGTACCCGGAGAGAAAATCCGGAAAACTAAAATCTCCCGTAAAGTTCCAAAATGGAACTACGGCGGGACGAGAAACGAAACAACAACGAAAAACAGCGTGCCCAATACCCAGGTGGACCAAACCAAAAGTGCGGTTCCAATTAAAGAAAGAAAGAAAGAAAAAATGTCAAAATCGGGTTGTCAAATCAGGGAAAGTCAAAATCGGGGTCTTCATACTTCCCAAACTGAAACATGTACTTGACAACGGAGAGGGTTCACCGAATCAGTTCTGGAGAGGGTTCGCTATACTTCACGAGATTCGTATATTGAATTGCTCCCATAACCGAAGACACTAACCGGTGTATTTCCAAAAAGCCAAACGTTTTTCCAGAACGGAAAGTGAATGACGCAATCATCCTTGAGGGTTGGGCTTTAAAAAAAATCGTGGGGTGCCAAAAGCCCTTTGATACGCTTGTCAAATGAAGTAGTTTATAACGTACCTAGCTATTTTTACGTTAAGGGTCAACATAGAGGATATAAATTATTCTTAAAAAAAAAGAAGATGTACTCACAGTGCAAACAAAAGAAGACGAAAAACCAAAACAGAAAAAGAAAAAACTAAACAAACAAACCAAATTGTATGTTAATATTAAACGAAAGCCGGGAATTAAAAGAAGAAATTCTTTTACTTACGAAATACAAGAAAACAAATCAAGAATGGCGTTACTTGAAACAATAAAAAAATAACAACGCCAAGCACAGCTACCGTCAATCAGAATGGCCAGTAAAGAAAGACATCGGTCGCAAGTGACCATACTTAAATTAAATCATTGAATGTTAACAAAAAAAAAACAAGAACCAAATTAAAAATAACGTTCGACAAGGATGTCGTCACACCCAAGCTGGACGTCAAATAAAATTATGCGGAAAATAAAATCAAACCGAAAAAAAAACTAAAGAAACACGAGCCGTTTATAAGTAACCTAATGAATGAATTTAAATTAGCGGGGCCGCGGTTGAGTCGCACCACTCAGCGAAGCCACGATTTGGGGGTCAAAACTACCGTCGCCGGGGTATGTGAATTTACAAAAATCCGCTAAAACTCAACGTAAATTTAGCGCTACATAAATATGTTACTAAAAAGAACCTCAACGGGAAACAAAGGTAAATGAGAAAACAAATTTATGTCCACATTGGACAATCAAGAGGTTGAACAATAATAAAAGGGCCGGGGAAACGAAATAAAAATTTCAAAATTGGTTGCCAAATTTAGTACTTGAACGAATTAAAAAAAAGGGCAATTCTGTTTTGACATTGGGTATCAAACAACATATACTGGAAGTATATGTTGTTTGGAACTGGAAGACGAACCTATGCCTACATTAAGCAACCAAAAAGGTTGAAAAGAAAATTATATTACTGACTGAAAAACGAAAGAATACCCCACAAATTGGGTATCAAAATAGGTCAAAAAAAACGAAGATTTCCCACGTTGGTTGCACCAACTATGGCACAAACCAAATAAAGCCTCGCGTTGGGCGCCAAGTTATGTCACGTGCTTATTCTGCACTACAACGGAGGGGGTTGGGGTTGGACTACACCCTGCTGCAAGATGTGACTTTACCTTGCTTAACTGAAAATACGCAGGCAAATCTTTAACAAAACACTAATACAAAAATATTATCGGTGAGGATTGAACACAATAACAAGACCAAACTAAATTGACAATGAAATCTTAAATGAATCAAAAGACAAACTTGAATACAAAGAAATTACACAAGAGAGAGCGACAATCAAAAGTACGTTACGTTAAAAACAAATAATAAAAACTGCGTTACGGGGCGATAGAATTGAGGATACTACATTTACGTTAGATAAGGCAAATCATTTACAAACTTAGCCCCTCAATTCCCATGCGAAATATAAGATCAACAGAACTTAAATTAACAATTCAATAAGCACCGTAGAATTTTACACATGCTACAAGACACATAATAGTATCTTAAACTTGACTTAAAACTGAAACTATAGTTTGAACACGAAAGTCTTTGCTCGAATACCAGACCAATTAAACAACTAGTCCACTGATTTGCCGGCGGCCCTCAACCTTTACAATGTGAACATAAAATCCGCCGAAAGGCGATTCACAAAGCCTTGTAACAATACCGCCGGACAAACAGATAGACTAGCAATCGACTACTTTAAAAATAGGTTGCAAACAAAACACAAAGATAAAACAGCAGGCGGTATTTATTAAACTCTAAATTCAACTGAACAACATTAATGAAGGCCTGCCAGCAAGCGACAAATATAAGGGTTAAACTAGTGTTGAATCACAAACGATGAAAGCAGGTGCAGAAAAAATGCTGGCTAAATGTTTGTACTTGAATTAGAAGACCAGGGAGTACGCGATATACGTTAAATGGTGGCGATCGGCAACGAAGGAGATCGTGTCCTTTTCCGGGAAGGCGGGTGCAAGAGAAACGAGGAAAAGATTCCTTAGGCTATGGGTTTTCTTAATCCCTCAAATGAGGAAATTGCGTGAACGACACTTTAACTGTTATTAACTTTTCACAACTTTCGCACAAGACCATATTTCTCCGAGATTATATGGCACTCCCTGGGATTACCCGGACTTATACCGTAATATAGTTTAAAGAAACTAACGAGGGGCGCGAGGCCTCCTCGGTGGGGTGGATACCTAAGCGGAAAACAATGCACTTCCACACCCGTCTCAAACCGGAACAGCCAAAGGCGTCCGATATGGTTGAAGAGTTGCCGCGTAGTAAAAAGGGATGTGAAACATACCGACGACGCTAAACCATGTCTCCTGACATAGCCTGGCGTCCAGGGGGTTCCCCAAATCGTATCACGAGGAGCTGCGTTCAACGGAAAAAGGTGGCATCATGCATTGACAAAATACACGTGAATTCAGCCACCTTGGGGTTTTTAACAAAGAAAGATTTTACAACGACGAAACATACTGAAATGACTTGAAGATTTAGTCGAACTACCATGAAAATGCGCTGACTGGCTTAACCTTCCGTGCCCTCCAGACTAAAATAGATCTAAACTGTAGCAAGAATAACATAATTAACACGGGATTACAATTAAAATAACAGGATCGTACTAAAGAATTTCACCAAACATTCAAAATAACGTAAACTTCCCAAAATAACACGGAATTGCAAAACCACGTGACAAGTGGTCAGGCTGTTGGTAATAATTTTTTTGGGTAGCATTAAAGACCGAAGTATTTAATATGCGTTTATTTACATTTATGCTGTATTATCAATTAATAAAAATGAGACTTATAAGTTGGGCATACCCTAGTTTACTATTTCCCAGACGAAGGCTATAAATTATCCCAAGGGTTAACCCTAGCATAAAAAGCACATGCAGACTTAAGTCACATACGAAGGGAGCGGTGTGTGTGTGCTCCGATAACCGAAAGAGGTTGGCGATTAGTACAGTATCAGGGATGACGGCACACCAGACCATGTAGTGGAGCTGATCCTGGTTGTACCTGTGTGGTTCCAGTCGGATCAGATTTTGCGATAGGGTGCATGAGAGTTGCCTGTACAGACTCACAATTAAGATATTGCTGAGGGTGTGAATGAGGTCCCCAGTGACTCTTTGGCATTAAATATCGCCGACGCTGTGTGGCACCGGAGTTGGGAAGAAGAGGGGGAAGCTCTGAGGTAGCTCCGGTAGATCCATGTGGTTTGTGAACTAAGGCTAACCCGTTGAGTGATGCAGACCCTAAGAAATAGAAGGTGCAAACCTGTATCAAGTGAGGGGTGCACCTACAAACGGGGGTCGGGACCCTTTTGAGCACGAATTTTGCAGAGCGGTAGCTGTTGTATTTGTTTTATGGCAATAGCGAATGCGCCGTGACTGGAACTGCAAGGATTTCGCACGCACTGTTTGTGTTTGTGTCCCTCGCTTTCTGTCCAGCCCCTTACGTAAGACGAGAGGTTAGCGGTGAATTTAAACAACCGACTAACATAACTAACTTATAAACGAACTTATACAGGGTGTTCATTTTAAAACTGAACGCCTACCAGCTTCTGAATAGGCAACACACATTGCATTCCAAAGATCACTTCTCTGTTTGATGATTTTCAAAAGTATTGTGCAACACAGTAGCCTTTGAACTTTTTTAATTACATAATATAAAAGTCAAGTACAAATTAGATAATAATAAGAATCTTTAACAATATAACCGTAATCCAGTACTAAAGGAACTGTTGACCATTATCTTCAATACGTAATCTAAGTCTTTGTTCAAAATTACTTCTAACGGCAATTAACATCTGAGGAGTAATTGACCTACACGATTCAGTAATTCTCTTTGGATATCGTTGGTGGTACAATACCGCCGCAGCATCGTAATTCTTATGACATTCGCCTAAAAGAAGTAACATACTTATCTGTTCGTTCTGAATCGTTGAACATCTTGACTTTTTAGCGATTTGCGATTTTGACACTGACATAAAATAGGTTTAAGACTACTATGTTGTTAACGTTTTTGAAATTTATTATACATTACTACAGAGTTATCTCTGGAATGCAATGTGTGTTGCCTATTCAGAAACTGGTAGGCGTTCACTTTTAAAATGAACACCCTGTATATGACAAATGACCCAAAAATGACAAAAATTACTCCTTTAACAATAGCTTATATGAGAGCGCGAGAATATTCCTAAGATGATAATTTTCTATGTTTAGTATGTCACCTTTTTTGGAGTACTACATGAGCGTTCTAGCATGATTTGGGTATCTCACCAGTCTGAATACGTTCATCTACTTCTACAACTAGCCCCACGGATCTAAAGCTGCAGTGCCTCCGACCTGAAACACTCCTTTGGAGATCCAATCTTCTCCTGGTATGCAATTGTTTTTCATTTATGATACAGCATGTTTGAGTCCTTCAGCAGTAATCCCGGTTATCTCCTCAGAAACCGACATTCAAGACCTTTGACGGTTGTATCTCACTTGAGACTTACCAAAGAGTATAAACTTTTGTAATATTTTTCGATTTCACTCTATTCTACCATTGTTGTTCTTAAAGTGATGTATTCTTCTACGCCCTACTGAATTAAGGGACTTCGATACTTTCATGTTTTTGTTATTTTCTATTACAGATTTAACATTCCCAGTGTTGTGAGCTCTAATATCGTACCTTATAAGATACGATACTAATTCTGAATAGACCACCAGATTTCGCTTGTAATCCCGCACAATTTTGTCAATTTAACCTTGGACGTAACTTCTTAAATAAAAGATAACCTGTAGAATTCTGTGTAAGTCGCTTTAATAAAATTTTGCTTTAATAAAACGAAATGAAGAAGCCTTAGGGCGGGTTTCCAAAAAATTATTCGACAGCTTCATGAAATTAATCATTTGTAAAAATGAATAAAATTGATTCAAAATTCAAGTTTATATGGCAAGTACCGGGTGATCAACGGAATTCATAATTAGAACGGGCTGTGATATTTACCATTAAGTTGGTAACACACTCTTGCAGCTTGAAATTAAAAATTTTAAGAGTCGGAATTGAGGTTACCCGGTGCATTGAAGCTGACGAACAACACTTTGAACATTTAAGTACCTATTGTAATTTTAATAAAAATTTCCAAAGATTTTTCTTCAAACTTATTTTATTTCTGCGTTTCAGCAAAATAATGTTTACTATATCATCAAAGATCGTACAAAGCACGAGCTTAACCTCAAATATAACAATTGTCAAATTATTATTCATTTCTCAGTGTGCCCAACCACAAAACATAAAATAGCACCAATCACAGCCTCCTCTAATTATGAATTCCGTTGATCACCCGGTACCATAATACATTAATCAATACAAAATTACCCTTTTTTGATCAATGATCATTCGTTAGCTTAAAGCCTTTTTTTTAATAGTAAATCGATAGATAGTCTTTAAACGAAACAGTTACCAGCTTGCAGTACTTACAACACACATTAGTGCATATTAATTAGTATTTGCTTTTATAAACAATCCCTCTACTAACAATTTTCCTGATTTGCAAATAATTCCACTGTAGCAATTCATTACAATAAAGCGTATACGTATAAACCTGTGAACATGTTGCACGAGAAAATATTTTTATTTCCAACGTTAACAAATTTTGAACAATATTCTAACAAGATTACTTCCGCTAAATTACATAAATAAACCGGAGAGTAGAAGTTTATATTCTAAACAATATATTAGCATAGCTAGCTCCTCATGGCATTAATGACGTCACCGTGACGTCCATATCAACGTCAACATTCTTAACGATTATATACACCTACATTTATATTTCGGGTGTATTTCCAGTATTATTTCTGGATACAACATTAAATATTTATATTTAGAAAGCAAACCGAATGAGATCATAAAATATCCAATAGTTAGTTTCAAAGCAGCCAACGGCGTTGAATAAGATTTTAACTAATCATAAATATTGTCATTATGTTACATTCCCAACAAAGCAACAAGGAAATGTTTGTACTTAGCTAGTTGGTGCTACTGGTATGAGATATAGTAAATGGGATTAGTTTTATTTAGTTGATTTTTATCGAGATTTGGTAAAAAATTGTTTCTTTCGGCTCTTTAAACAAATATTAAGCGCTGGTAAAAAAATGCATTGTGCACTTCAAATAAAAAGAAAGCATTTGTTAATATTGTCACAATTTTAATGGCTCTTTTAGTTCGCGTTTAACGACCAATATTGTTCTTTCCATTACAACTAACTATAAGAAACGGGCGTTACTTAACTTATTATTACCTAATTAATATACAAGGGGATCTTAAATGGCGGATAATATTTGCACTACGCGAGTCTGCATCAAAAACTGGACAAAAGATTTTATAACTGTTTTTGTAAACTTAACAACACTGTATGGCCAGCGTACAACGTCACCTGCGATATCACAAATAGCAACCCACTTGGTTTAATATAGGACCATACAGTGAATGTATGCAGGCACGCTCGACCTGTTTCATGTTATTCTAAATGTGTATTATGCATTCCTAAATTAATATTAAGTAATAATATTGTATGATTAAAAAGTCTTTCTTTGGATAGTGCTGTGGAAATTACATGTCGTCTATGCAATTATTTACTTCTATTATTTCCTAAAATTCTAATAAAAGTAAATTTTCAAGAAAAAGAACATTTTTATAACTAAACAAAGTTTAGTTGAAATTTACAACTAAAACTTACAACTAAATATCTTTTTGGGACATTTTCAGTTACAATCTGTCCACTTTAGAAAGATGTTAAGTAAATGTTAATGACGTAAGAATAATAAGGGTTATCAAATTCAGAGGTGACTTTTAATTCCACAGCTACCGCGATCCAAAGACATTTTGATCGTACTATACATAGAATGCTGGATATGTTTTTTTCTATTTTTTAAATACACGTAATTTATATTAAATGCTCAAAATGGCACCTCCAACTTCTATACCTTTCCTAGACTTGCTTCTAAATTTTGGAGCGTGCTGTTTTCTTGAATCCTTCTAACTGCCTCATTTATTCGTTGCACGAGTTGCTCCTAAGTATCAATTCTTCTTCCTAAAAAAATTCTTTGAAAGTTCCCCGCAAAAAAAAATCTAAACAACCCAAATCTGGGCTTCTTGGAAACCAAAGGTACTGGACCGCCACAACCAATCCATCGTTCTGGAAATTTACGGTAAAACCATTCTCTAGTAGGTCTTTAAAATCAAAATATGTGGTCTTATAAGCCTATTGCGAATAATTCCACCCACACATTAACGCTAAACCTAACTTGATGATTCGTTTGGTAAAGTGCATGTGGATTTCTGTCGGTCCTTTGGTGCATATTATGGATATTAAATACTCCGTTGAACGTAGGTAGCTTCATCAGTTCATAAGAGATGTCCAATGAAACCAGGATCCCTTCTTTGTTCACGTAGTAACCACGTGCAGAAACTTACTCTTTGGCGGTAGCCTTCTGGTAATAATCCTTGGACCCTTTGGTAGTGACACGGATGCAAACCGTTTTCCTGTAACACTCGATGAACGGTATTTTGGCTAACATCGAATACTCCGGCAATGGACCTTGTGCTTGGTTCTGGTTATTTTCGACTACATTTAAGATACCTTTTTCAAACTTGTGCTCGACGATGGCGGCTACTGGAGTGGATGCAGTTCTTTCAGTTTCTCGTATCCGTTGTGCCAGTCGTCGAATAACGTCAGCATTTTTGATGTCTTCCGTTTGGGTAACGCTCGAAATACAAATTAGCACAGCATTAAAGTTACCACGACACTCCCCTAAAATCAGATGCATGTCTGTATATTCCACAAAACTCCATAGCGACAATTGCAAAATTTAGCGAACAAAGTTAATAGTATTAATTCGCAAAAACTGAATCAGAACAAATAGCAGAACACTATGACGAATAAAAAAATAAACTAAGAACAAAATAAACTGAATATAACACAATGAACACAAGGATAATGAACACAAGTACGAGTACAATCAAACACGTAGTTCTAATCAGCAAACAGTGACAGAAATGTAAGTAAAATAAGAAAGTAAATGATTATTTCTGTTTTAAAATGCAAATATTGTATTGTACATCGTTGTAACATTTTTTATGAAAAGCGCAGGCATGCCAGAAATTTAAAACTGCAGATGGTAATTCCAAGTAAACCAAGGGTATAATGAGTACAATTACGGATTAGCTATTCCTTTTGTTGATTAAACTACAACTCAATAGTAATTTGTAATACAAGTGTTGAAAGCTTGCGTTTGCCACACGAATGTGAAGTTTGCAGCACGAACGATAGTGAGTGCTGCAGTCACATGAGAGTGGCAAATACAAGCTTTCAACACATGTATTACACACTATTTTTTCTACAACCACATTTCCATAAAAAAATTTAAATATTTCTGCAAAATCAAATCTGACATTCATCAAATGTCATTATGACATTTTGATTTCGGTGCGGCAAAATTATACTTTGCCGCACTGAAAATCATGCATGTGCGTGCGGAAAGTAAATTTTCCGCACGCTAATTTCACTTGTTCGGCAAACACTCATTTTCAATACTCGTATCTATGGAGACGAAGTTTGAAAATCCCACTTTCCATGGTGGGAGTAGAAAATAGTAATTTGTAATACAAGTGTTGAAAGCTTGCGTTTGCCACACGAATGTGAAGTTTGCAGCACGAACGCTAGTGAGTGCTGCAGTCACATGAGTGTGGCAAATACAAGCTTTCAACACATGTATTACACACTATTTTTTCTACAACCACAAAAAATTTAAATATTTCTGCAAAATCAAATCTGACATTCATCAAATGTCATTTATGACATTTTGATTTGCGTGCGGAAAGTAAACAAATTAGCGTGTGGAAAGTTTACTTTCCGCACGCAAATCAAAATTTGAGTGTGGAAAGTTTACTTTCCGCACGCAAATCCAGATTAATCCAGATTTGCGTGCGGAAAGTAAACTTTCCGCAGGCTAATTTTCACTTGTTCGGCAAACACTCATTTTCAATACTCGTATCTATGGAGACGAAGTCTGAAAATCCCACTTTCCATGGTGGTTGTAGAAAAAATAATTATTTCATAAAAATATCACACGACAAGCAAACTAGAATACGACTTTTTAAGGCTTCCAATACCTCATCATCTAAGAAGTCAACATTAAATTGGTATAAGACTTTATTGCTTTAGAATTACATAGTGTGGGTATTATCGGGCATTTAGGATTCACCGGGTATAAGTTTTTCAGCACCCCAAAAGAATTTAGTGAAAAATTACCAAATTTTATATAATGAAACAATAATCTAAAGCGAATTACGAAAGACTGGACTTTCAGAAAATTCTATCCAGATTTTTACAATAATAATCAAACTCCAACTATAATCGACCTTTTTCTTAATTGTCTTAGAATTTTCTTGATTACCTTTTCCACGTTTAAAATAAAAAAAATCATTTAAACGATAAAAGCCAGGGTTCTTCAGAAATCTTGTAATTTAATGCGTATAGTCAGTCCAGTCAAAATAGACGCAAAAATGTCCAAAGTTCGTTATAATTCCGATGGAGCTGAATTTTTGTATGGACCTTTATGTTATCGCCATAAATGAAATATGAAAAGTCCCCATCGATTGGTGTGCTGCTAAAAATTTTACATTTGGTCAAAGGTCACAAAAAACGTTTTTTTGCGAATACATATCTCGTTGTCGGTTAGTTTTATTGTAAAAATTTGTTGCGTATAGACACTAAATTTTATGGTTATTACATATCAGTACTTTCGAGAAATTTATAATTAATGTAGAACAACCCATACTTGCATTCGTTCTTTTCGACACTAGTTGGAGCTACTTTTCTTGAAAAATAATACTTTTTACTGTTTCTAAAAAGTCACGTTGCGAATGAACTATACATTTGTTGAAATTGCTAATTCATCTCTTGGAAAATACATTGTCAGATGAAAGTTGTTGAACATAACATTTATACCGCATTGACGAATCCTCTCGCTCTTTTATGTCACCTGTAACGAAATCCCTAAGGCAGGTATAAAACAGAACTTGTATAAAAGCTACCCTTATTTAGTATTTCTTTTATGGTCCCCGAAACTGCTGTTTAGGCATAAAGTGGAATTAAATGATAATTGAAAGGTAAATGTGTGGGCGCAGTTAAAAATGAATGCAAACTGAAAAGGAATGAAAAACTTGGTGCTTTATTATACCATGAGCTAATTTTGTACTTTGACCTATCTAGTGATTAGTTTTTAAAAATGAGTTCTACATATTACTGTTGCTTTACAAAATAATTAAGACGTATATATCGAGAATTATTTATTTTAAGCAGGATGTATTGTTTAACCTGTTTAATAAACTTTTAATTAGTTGAAGACGTAACCTTTTCAAATGGATTTTCTATTTCCCAAGAATGTTTGGAGAAGTTTTAGTTGCAAATAATCTTTATGGCTACATTGGTATTGGTGAAAACAAGAAGTTCAATTTAAATTTTAACTAAATTTGCGGAATAAGTTCAATTTCTTTTAAGAGATTGCAATTGAATTGTAAATTGTAGATATAACAGTGGTTATCTAAGAACAGCTGATAGGTACTAGGGTAATACAATCATCCAAGGGCCGATTCAGGAAAGACGGTCGACCGGCCATACAAAAACATAAAATAGCGCCATAGGTACAGTGTTTTTGTCATCCTACCAGAGTACTGCTTACCTTGTGCACCCCTCAGAAATTCTGTATCCGCTCCTGCAATGATCGTTTAAACTTTCAACTAAGTACGGAAAAACCTTCACTTTATCTGATTTGGAAGGGGAATCCAGTGCGCAGAATTTTATTTACTATTCAACTCGTAGTCAATTCGTGACACGTGACATACATCAAATTCGATTTTTAGGTTATGGGACATGCAGAACCGATCCCCCAGAAAAGTTTTTCAATGCCCTAATAATAAAATTTTTTCCCACATGTTGCGAACTTTTTGCCAGTCACTGTATATTATGTATGTATGTTATGCAGATAAATACATTTTGTTAATTATTAATTTTATTTTTAATTTATGATGTGTTAGGTGCACACTAGAGAATTTATGTTCCTAAGAATTGTAGCAGATGTTTCTAATGTCCTTGGCTTATAAGACGTAAATTTATTAAAGATATTTTGCAGCTGTAAGGTACCTTGGAATACAATAGCCAGATTTATTTATGATTGACAGGTGCATATTCACTAACAAGCAGTTTTGTGGTGAAATCTGGCTACCTCGCTTTCGATAAGACACCGTACTGAACTTTAAGTATGAAACGAAGTATAGGGAATGCTAAACTTGCATTTTCTAGGATAATTGCGTCTTTATCAAATAAATTCCTTTAATTTTAAAACATCTTCAAGGAACGTAATAAATAAATAAAAACTTATACTTCAATGAATTGTAGATCAAAAATGATATTCAAGTACCTACACTTCCAAAACCCTTACATAATGGAAACTTGATAAAGACGAAATTATGGACCCTTTATAATTACATTAAGATAATAGCTTAATTTCTAATTTTCCAATTATATCGCTTTGACTTGTATCGCGGGTTTTCTAAAGCTTCAATTTAATTGTCATTTTCGTTCCTGTTAAATTTTCCGTAATGGAAAATGCCAGAATGCCAATGCTCGAGACCTCTTAATCATATTCCAATTGCATATGGATATATACAAGGTAACCTCGAATATGCGAACGTCATACCACTCTGTGGTGTTGTATCATTGTGAAATAACTCTTCAATATAATTTTTCCCTGTAACAAGTTTACTGCTAAACATTCATCGGAATTTTAATATAGGTCAGCAGAATTATCTGAATCTGATGGAACAGTCTTTTATCAAAACTGAGGTTGGGTGTTGAAATTCCTTAAGAGAAGAGCTCTCGACTTATTTGATGATTGACTGATTGTTTCTTTTTGCAATAGTATAGTACCTATTTAAATTAAGTTTATTATTTTCAAATATTTCCATCCACTGTCATCTTTTTTCAAGAAATTATTATAGTAAAGTTTTTACCACAAAACTAGACTATTTCTACTGCGGCATCATCTATTTGGTGCCGATGATAATCGAGCACTTCAATGGACAAGATCATGGCCTTAGGACTAGGTACCGGTCGACAAAGGTAACCCTTAATTCGTGGCGGAAGCTACTACTTCACACCAAAAGAAGAAGAAGAATAGAATATGAAGCGAAAAACCAGTGTCAACTTTACTTTAAATCGTACTGCCCGACAGTGTACTATCTAAATAATATAGCACATATAGTCCCTCGAGCAAATGAAGCATGCTACCTTACATAGAAACTACACATTCTTCAAAACAGAAAGGACCTATGAGTTTAAAAAAATGTACTGGCTTTCTCGACCTATCTGTGGAAAACTTTATAAGATGCTAATTAAGTCAAGTTGAACTTATGGTATTGAACTCTAGGGTTGTTCCTCCAATTCCAATATCAATATCATACAACGATTACAATCCAAGACACTAAGAATGCTCGCAAGTGCCCCGTCCTCTATATTAGCACCAAAAAAGTGGCAACCATTTCCTGCGATTACAAGATCATTCAAATGCGTCCAACCCACAACATAATCCTCACCAGAAGATTAAAAACCAAGAAATAAATGGCCCACTAGCCTAAGAGGAGGTTAGCTTTAAGGAACGGGGCAACATCAGTGGATGGATTCCCTCATGATCGTCATCCATCCACTGTCGCCGTTTTTCAACGAATTATTATAGTAGTTTACGACAAAATCATCGGCAGTTTTGAAACAAAAATGTGTACGCAGTGTAACTAAACCTGTCCACATCTATTGATCTTAGGTCCAATCAATCCTTACTTTTTATTTATAGTTTCTCGTATATGTAACTTTAAAGACATGTTATTCGATAGTGTCTCTTGTTAACATGAACAATACGCGTGCAGGGTGTAGGTACCTACCTTAAAACAATAATATGTAATTCCTGGAATTTGTAAATCCGTTCCTGATAAATTGTTAAGAAGCGTAAATAATTTGAAGTAGTATTTAGCAAAATTTACATATTTGAGCTACCATCATCGTTTTTACTGAGTTTAGGCTGTTTTCAATTTCATTAAGTATAAGTACTTGTAAAATCTAAAATAAAGGTAATAAATAACATACCACAGCACACACACCTGAATTCCAACGTGTTTACATCCAAAAGGCATTTACATCCGCTACACATAAGTTACATAATGAATTAGCTTATTCTTGTACAAAGCGTATAAACCAAAAGCAGATAATTTACCCGATACCGCGTGCGCTCTCTCCTAATTAATTAATTACGGAATAAGCATCTTCTCAGACCCAAGATTCACATTCGAATAGTAGATTCTGTAACAAGGTTAGAATGAAAATTCGAGACGAGTGGAAGATTCCGAACGCGAGCGTTAGCGAGCGTGAGGAACCACGAGTAGATCGAATTTTCATTCTAACCGAGTAACAGACTGTATTTTCTCCACGACCGAAAAGTATAGATCAAAAACAATTAAATCTGAACAAAACAAGTTATTTATTGAAACAATTATATTACATTGTATTAATATTTATATTTACATCTGACACTGACAGTTTTGAAATCCAAGGCAATCTATGTATTTCGTTGAGCATAATTATGGAATATTCATTCTGTCACTTGTTATAGAATGAAAATACATGCAAAACACATAAGAAGCAAGTGTTTCAGAATAAATATTCTATCTCAAGAGTGAGAATTTTTACTTTCTATTATTAAAAATGATTTCGGAATTGCTACATTCACAAATGGTCGTGGAGAAATTAATTTACTTTTACAGAAGAGAGAACAAGTATAAAATGCATTTTGGATGTAATTTTGCTGACAGCCTTATGAACTACAAATTTTCGACAAGGGATCCTCTACCACGCCTTAATTACAACGAATTCGTTACTGGGTCAGCCGCCTACTACTCTAATCATAGATAAATTTCAACTTCACAATTTAACCTGAAAAGTAAGGGTAAAACGCCGAATTAGAAATGTTCTGTAATTAATATTTTCAACAAGATTGGTTCTTTATAAAAATTGTACGTGGAATTCTATCCGCCATAATCAAGAATATTTGTAGAATTACTTGTCTCCTAACTTTAAATTACACAAGCTTAATTTTTCCTTTCTAATGGTTAATTAACTTGGCTACAATAATATTCAAACATTGGTAGCTTAATGCTTAGGAAATAATCTCTTAATAATAATTATGTTACGAAAGAACTGTCTTGTCAACCCACGATAAATTAAGCAATAACGAATTTATCGTTTAAGTAACTCGAAAATAATGCCAGAGGGCAGTAATAGGATGACGATAATGGCATAAGGAGAATCCATCCATCGATGTTACCCCATTCCTTGGAGCTAACATCCTCGTGGGTCACTTCTTGGTTTTTAGTCTTCTGGGGGAAGGATTATGTTGCCATTTGGCAAAAGTATTTGGATATTTGGAAAGTTTCCTGTTTTAACATTTTTAATTTATTCTTTATATTATTTGTTAACCTATTACACAGTGTTTTATGGGGCAGATTGCGCTTTCTATGCCATTTGTGATCTTGGGTGTTGAGTATCTTGTTGCACATTGAATAGTAGTGATTAGTGATAGAATTATTAATAGTTTAGACTGATACTGGTTTGTAGAATTCTTTGAAGAATAGCCTTATATAACGGCCTAGATGATCTTTATTAGTTAGATCGTTATTAGTTATTGTTATACCGATTGTAGCAATAACTGGTGCATACTCAGACGATTGACGTTGCTAAGGAATTCATGAAAATAAGTGTTTGGCTTCGTTATGTGGACGACACCTTTGTGATTTGGAAAATTGGAAGAGAATGCTTAATCACATTTCTCACACAATGACACAACATATCAACAATATAACAGATTCTATTCAATTTACAATGGGAGTTGAAAACCAATTACCATTTCTGGATGTTCTGGCAACAAGACAAGAACACCAACCCCTAAAAACAGAGATTTACGGAAAGCAACTCACACAGGACTCTATTTAAGTTTTCACTCTAATCATCACCCTAAAGTCTTGGAAGGTGTTGCAAGGTGCTTATATGAGCAAAAATAGTATGTTCTAGAGAAGATCTTCTCTACAAAGAACAAAAGAATATTTCAGATATGTTACGGAAGAATGGTTATGCAGAAAAAGTTCAAAAGAAGCAGGCTACGAAATAACAAAGAGAAGAAGATCGTTACTTGTGTGTACTTCCATATGTGAAAGGTTTTTCAGAACAACTTAAAAGAATAGGAAAGAAATACAGTGTTCGAACAACATTCAGAACTTCTAATACCCTTCGATCAATTTTAACGCATACGAAACCCAAAAATGAAGTTCAGGAATCAAAGAACTGCATCTATAAAATAACTTGCGAATGTGGAAAAAAAGTACATTGGTGAGACAAAGAGACCTTTGAATATCAGAGTAAACGGACACAAAAAACTTGTTCGAGGCGGAGAGTTCTCTAAATTAAAAATAGCAGAGCACGTCTACAATGAAGACCATAGAATCATATGGGATCAAACGAACATTATCGACCATGAAGATAACACCTTCAGAAGAAAAATGAAAGAGACGGTATATATGCTACTACAGCCAGAATCAGTTATTAGCACCCCCAGCGTGGATGTTCCAATCATATTATTGAAATCTCTCTTGCGACGAGAATTTTATGAGTAGTCGAATAGTAGGGTTATTATGATAATTGACAAATTTATTAATTAACAACTGATGACGATTGCAGAATAGTAATCGAAAGCTCTTGTAATTAAAAACTCTGATCATTTATTAAATGTTTTATTATAATAAGATGGGGGAAGTCCAAAAAAGAAGAGAGCATAACGAATTGTTTGTTTTGTGAAAACTGTCAAGTGAAGTGAACGTTCGATAATTTAACTCATTTTTTAAGTTGGAGGTCGTAGAAAAAGTATAGTGTGCAACACATGCGTGAAGCCTTTTTTACACTCATGGATTTGCGACACCCGCCTACGTCTCGTGTCGTAAACTGCACACCCGTGTAAAAAAGCGACAACAATTTCTTTAAAGCAATTTTATCCGCTTTCTAGAAGTTTATTAGGTTTATCTGTTGTAAGTATGTCAAAGTCAGTCTGAGTTTGTGTCTAAAATTAGGATTTATATTAATAATTTATCTGTATATTAGTTATAGGCGGATAAACTCTTTAATAACAGCTGCCATACTCATAAGGCATCACCCTACATATAGCCAGAAGCACTGTGGCAAATATTAACTATCAGGTACTAATATTGTATCTCGAAATAAGGTTTAGAATAATCTAGATGTGTCTGTCACGTTTTGCATAACCCCAAAGGTCATCTATCTACCTGTAATAAGATGAAAGGAAATAACGGTTAACGGATTTTAGCAAAAATATAAACAAACTAGGCTTACTTTTACAATCTGTAAATTTTAACCAATTCTTTACTCAAACTTAAGTTTTACCTAAAATTACTAGTTCCACTTAAACTTGATAAAATCGCCCCCAGAAGGCGAAGAAATTTAAAGTGATGGCGATTCTAGATTCAGAAAATATTAATTCCGTTTGTTTTAACAGGTATTTCAAATGAAAATGTTTACAGTTTTAAATTTTGGCAGAAGCTTCAAAATATCGAGCTTGATTTAGCAGCTAACCTTCAAGCGGTACCCAGAAGTACGACGACGCGTAACAGCACCGGCGCCGGCAAACCGTATGAACACAGTATTTAATTAAAAAATTTAAGGTTATATTGTGGTGACGCTACACGCCACGCAATAAAGTATTTAATTTAATTATAAATAATTTTCTTTTAGTTCTCATGTAATGAGAAACAAATTGTAATATAACTGAAAACAATTTCTATTCCTCCTTATTTGGATAAGAGAAAGATTAGCGCACACTAACGTCATGTAATACTGCATTAAGTTGTACTGTTCTAATAAAAAACGTAAAAAATTAAGTTGCATGCAGAATTAAATCTACAATTTATAAAAAATGAAATGTAACAATTAATAAATCTCTGTACATAAAAATCACTCTAATTCATGTTACCTACATAAAAAGCGAAAACGTATTACCTACTAGTCATTTAATTTAGTACTAACGCAATAAAAAAGTTCAGCAGTAGTTGTTAGAGAATAAACACGATTAAGTATTGCCATACTAAACCTTTCAAGTGAAAAATTTTATGATAGGACAGAAGTTACTTGGTTTCTGTTGTTCGGTTTTTCGCACACATTTTAACCTCTAATGCAATAAGAGAATTTGAAAACTTTTCGTGGTATAATATTTATAGCAGCCGGAAAAATTCTCAAGATAAATGTCGTTGCGGGTCATAACTTTTTCCTGTTATTTGCATTTTCCACGTTCTTTCTATCCCTTAATTGCGAGAAACCTTTTAGGTATAAAGTCGAGTAATATCTAATTATTCTATTAAAAATTTAAATGGAATACATTGTATTGTAATCGAATTGATTAAAAATTCAATTATATAATTTCATTAACTTCTGGAAACGGTTTTTGTTTATAAATGCTCTTCTTAAGTGTTGTCAAGTTTCTCTTCAAAGTTTCAAAAGCTAAGCTGAGGACGCATACAAAAAATAAGATCTCTTCCACCGTTATCTCTTAAGCCTGTTTGACACGGTGACAAATTTACCGCAAAATTTACCGAAAAATTTTTCAAATTGCATTTACCGTCGTTGCATACAGAAAAAACAGGTGCAAGAATTTTCGCTAAATATTGCAGCAAAATTTTTAAAACACGTTCTAAAAATTATAAATTGCATGCAAGGAGTGCGCGAAACCCAGCGCAGAAACGTAAAAATAATTTTTTTCTACAAACACTACTAAAAACTGAATTTTTAACACGGCGTACTGCAATTAAAAATGTAATATTAAATCGCAGCGTGTTAAAAGTAGATCACGTGGTTTACTTTTAACACTAGTATTAAAAGGCTGCTGTCACAATGACAGAGCAACTAAAATATTAATCAAAGACTGATGATTTTACCTACCAAATTGACAAATCTAACGTTGCCCTACTAGCAGCTTCTTCTATATCGACCGGAATTTCTTCACTTAGATTAGAACTCATCTTAAATTATTCTTTTTCACTTTTGACAAGCATATGTCAAACAATACATATGTAAGCTCAATTCTAAATTGTTTCGTAAATGTCATAGAGTACTAGATTTTTTAGGTAACCTTTGGAATCTCTAATAAGAGAGTTTAAAATGCTTTCAATGGCGTTTGTAGAAAAAATAGTGTATGATATTCGTGTTAAAAGTGATTTTATTTTGTTCGTGGGGTTGCTCAACTCGCTACGCTCGTTTCGCAATCTCCCCCACTCACAAAATAAAATCTCACTTTTAACACTTGTATCATAAATAGCTATTATCTAATTCCGTTTTGAAAAGTTGAATTTTACCTAACCTTTTGACGTTATGAAACGTCACTTTTTACCTAATCGAGTGTTGTAAAGATTTTTACGTAACTGAGTTACGTAATAGTTATTTGTACAACTAGTAATGAAAGCAATACTTTTTTTCATGAGTTTGAAGTTTGATGCACGACGGCGAAGCCGGAGTGCATCAATCAAACGAGTGAAAAAAAGATGCTTTCATACGAGTTGTACACAATATTTTTTTGCATTTTTACATTTTAAATCCCTCAAAACAGGATAAAAAGGATTTAAGAATTGACAGTTGTCAAACTGACAATCTACAATATTTTATTTAAAGCATACTTACTTAATGCAAAATGTAAATAAAAAAAGTGTTGCTTTCTTTATGATTTTTTGATAAAAAAAAGTCCACTTTTTTTGTCATAATGCAAAAAAGAATATTACACAACCCAATTTTAAACCAAATGCCACTCAGATGCCTACTATAATAATAAATAAAATAATTTATTGCTTGTCAAATATTGACAACGAATTATTATTTAGAACGTGGAAGAGTGAAATTACGAAATTAGATAAAATTTTGTACGTAATACGTTATGAAAAGCGATATTGTTTGACTCACGTAATTTGCAAAACTCGCTATCGCTCGTTTTGGCAAACTTACGACTCGTCAAACAATATCGCTCTTTTCATAACTGATTACGTAAATAACTATTACCGGGCGTGTCTTAAGTTACACAAACCCGTGAATGACAAAACGTCAAAAATGTAAATAAAGTGGTAAACAGGGGTACCATTGCTACCACTACTGCAACAATAAAATTACTAAATTCTTCCGTCAATACGCAGGCGTAAATGGTTGCAAACAGGAAAGTGTAAAAATTGCATGAAAAATTTTCTGTTAAAAATTGCAGCAATTTTTTGCGGTAAATTTGTCACCGTGTCAAACAGGCTTTATAAAATAAAACCAAAATTGTATTTTTAAGTTTTACTGTCTCACATTTTATGAAACGAGTGATGTTACATACATTAGCGTAAAGAGAATATGTCAAAACATTACCACTAAGGTTCGCTAGAATGAATTTACTTTACTATGACAATTTTTACTGAATCATACAAATTGCATGTACACTGTCCTGAAGGGAAGTCTTTTGACGTAAGGTACGGCATATGACAATCTAGACAGAACTGATTGTACCAAGACACGTCGTTAGAGAGCGTGTTACGAACAGTTTACGCCCAAAACAGTCCAGAAACATCTACCCTACTATAGAATAAGCAGCGGCGGTATATATTAAAAAAAGAATGCGAGCCGTTAATAGCAAATGGTTAAGAAGTTTAGGAGATACCTCAAGCAGTAAAGATTATATTACACGAAACACTTAGTTTAAAATAAATACTAATGCTATAAACATTCGGGGTAAAAAATTTGGGGTTCAAGGGATGGTGATGAGCAGCACATTTCCTATTGCACTTAAATACTAACCTCACCTTCATGTGCTGAACACCGTTACAACAAACTCTAACACCAACACCTGAACAAATGCTTGTGCGCATGCAGAAGCATTTGTAGGAAACTTACCGTCAATATCTAGAGGCATGAACTGATAATAGTCAGTGATTGCTTCGAGATTTACTATCTTTGAAATCTCGACAAGAAGAAATTACCGGACTGATTATTTGATGATGAACACTTGCAATAAAACTTAAACAAGGAGAGCTCTGTGAAACATCAGGACGATGTACCAAACAGAGAAATTAACCCACTTCTTTAAAGAAATGTGCAGCTATAAGATGGACCTGCTTGAGGTTTGCGAGGTATGATGGAATTGGCAAGCTCAAATAAATCAAAGCAATGGCACTGTCTTTATGTCCTCCAGAATGCCCAATAAAGAGAATTACCATCAAGCAGGAGTTGGAGTAATATTAATAGTAAGGCATTATTGAACTCTAACGTATCACTTTCCTGGTTTTCCCCTGTTCGTGTTAGTTGCATCTCTTACTATTTTGTTTCATAACTCACGCTATGAGAGCGTAATTTATATAACGTGTGTCCATAAACTGTCGACATCTCGGTTGCTTTGAAAAACAAATTACAAGTCTTAGATTAAATCATAGACAATGACATTTTACAAATCTTGACATTCGGTTTTGTGTTCTGAATCAAATTACGAAATATGTTTCTTAAATCACAACCTACTGGGATGTTGACAGTTTATGGACACCCGTTAGTTAAGACCTGAAAACATAGCGTCAAATATATTCTAAACCACAGTTATACGTCTACAGAGGTACCGCCCTTTAAAGCTTACTGGTACAGTGAAACCTACATTTTTATTAATAAATTAAGAAGGCTGAGGTATAAAATATTTATGTTTGACGAAGGCTTTAAATATTCACGATCTGGATAAAAGATATTTTATATCAAAAACAACCTTAACCTGTATTATTAATTCTAATGCTTCTAACCACAAAAAAATTCACGAATTCCTTGAAGTTTATCGATATAATGGATGACGGAGGGATGCAAAGAAGAACAAATATCCACGATGAAGAAGGATTTCCTCTCTGGTATAATGCGCATTCGCCAATAAAACTAATAAATTCGGTCACCTTACACCTTGAAATAAGTGATTATGACCATCTTTTGGCAAGGAAAGTAATTCTGACTATCAGGGCATGCTTGACTTTCGAGTTCGATATTCATTGATACAGGGATGACAAGATCCATTACGTCTTGTCGTTCTACAAGAATCAGTGAACCTATTACCTACAACTATCCAGATTGGAATAATAAAATGTGATTCAATATCGGCGCCTGAATGGTGAAGATGGCGATCAATATTCGAAGCAAGAGGCTTGGCAAACTTCAAGCGTTTGATGGAGACCATTTTAAGGTGATTGCTTTAGAAAACGTGCTTAGCGAATTTGGACAATGTTATCGTAGTTAGCAGGTCATTTGGCGAACACGAAAAATATGAAGAAAATGTTCCAAAAACTGTATCACGGATTTTAGAAAGAAGTAAACTAGCTTGGACAAATTGTATCACGAAATTGTGTAGCAGTCTGTTCTGAAAAAGTATTAGCAGTGCAAGAGACAATAAAAGGCTATTTTAACAAGGTTCTATCAAAAACGGAAAGGACCAGAAAAAATTATTGGCTATCGCCAAGTCCGTAGAACACTCAAGTATGTACATTTGTACATGTGGGGATGGAAGGATTGAAATAGCTTCTGCTTTAATATAGAAGACCGTGCGGGCATTGATCATGGAAACGAGTATGCCCTTTCAAAGAGACCTTGTCCAGGGGACGATCCTTATTGCGTTAGAACATAGGATAAAATAACCCACGGATCAAGAACCACAGTTAACAATAAAAATTGGTTGTCCAAAAAGTTGGAATGGAAGCAAAAGAACTTGATACGTTAACTCATAGTATTTAGAAGTCGAATGTCAGAGATGCTACGACACCTCTATAATGGCGAATCACTTCTATATAAGGGAAATAGAGGGTTAGAGAAAGATTAGATTAGGTCAACTGCAAAGAGCACATTAAGAAAAGGTATCGCTAGAGCGAATTGTGTATCACCTGTAACGGATCTCTTGGAAAAAGAAAAACATCCATCAGACAGTATAATATAAGAACCCATTGAGGGGGTGGTTGATAATATTGTTGGGTCATTTCCTGGGACTAATACGGGAAATAATTATGCTTTCGTGCCAAAGGATCAATCTACCAAACGGACAGAGGCATACCTATTACCAAATTGAAAAGCTGCGATTGTGGTTAAACTCTGATTAAGCATTTTTTTAGTTGTTTTGGTATACCCTTGGCACTGCATTCGGATTAAGGGTGGAGTTTTGTATACACGTTTTTCGGGAATGTTTGTCGATTTTTGTGCATTTATAAGACTAGGATTGCGCCGCTACAATAAAATGGTGGAGCACATGAACCGGTTGATGGGCAAAGTTGTGGACGACCATCAGCGGGTCTGAGATCAATACCTACTTGCAACCATTCTTAGTTGCCACTTATCAGAAACTAGCCCGTATAATGTATGGAGGTTGGTTGCGACTATCCTAGCATTTTCGAATCGGATGTCCACCTAGGAAATAAGAATAAGCAGGAGACAATTATGTCACTAAATCGAAGATGTAAATGCCATCCACGGTAGAAGAGGAGAGCAGTGTAGTGAGACACTTTATCGATAGGCGCCCTCAGTAGCTTAGCGGACTTCTGGAAATGTCGTTAATGCTAGAAGGAATAAACAAGAACCACGCATACAGCTTCTTAGAAAAGGCCCGAGAAATTTAAGGGCGTATACTACCTACTTAAATTATCTTAGTTATTTAGTTCTAAATGAAGTAATTTCACGAATAAGAAAGACTAGTAAATCGTTAGAATATTAAGTATTCACAACGTTTTACACTAACAGATTACAGTTTAGTATTTAGTAGCTAATAGTGTATGGGCTGTATGCACAATAACATCATTGGGTGCACCAAATCTGTTTAATAAATAACAAGTAATAAAGAAAGCACTTACCTATGAATCTGTTTATACTTAAAAATTATGTCGAAGTTGGTTTCAAGTTCACATACGCATTGCTTTCTATATTTGGCCCAAACAGAAAATTGATAGCACGTGCTGTCTAATAATGATGTTTAGTATTATTTAGCTTCACAAAAGGTGTTGTGTTTGATCGAGCTTACTTTAACATTAGCAGAACGTGAAACAGAATCCTCGCTCCTTTGAAACCGTTCAATGAAGCAAGCTATTGTTAATTATCTAGCACACATGTATCGTATATCCTAAAATCTAGGTCTAAAAGCCTTCCCTATTGTTTATAACGTTTCAATTTACTTACATCTAAAGTTTGTTGTGCCTCTCTTCTAAAAATGGAACACGCCAATTTTGTTCTTTTTTTAGTCGTGTTCAGATATGAAGAAAAAGAAAACTGAGGCAGTGATAGAAAGCAGGCATAATTAAGTAAAATCGGCAATCGCACGTTTACATTTAATAATACTTTTAGTTATTTTAAAATAATTGTTTGAAAGTGTAAACTAAGGGGAAGGAATTAAAAAGGAAAATGTACAATTAACTTATATCATAAATACGTATTTAACTAATTTAGAAGAAAATGAAACGCAGAACAAAGCCGTTAAAGCAGAATGAATCCTCGTACTTCCTTAAACGGCTACTAAAAGAATTTGTATAAAATTGAGTGGGCATACGATGAACACAAAATCAACAAAATAAACTTACCAATGATTTATTATTATTTGATCTATCTTGTAATTTAAAACATCCATGATGGCGGCGTTGCCAAACACTATTTTGAAAAAATAACTTTTTGTTGCTCTTGAAAACGATACGGCACTAACGACAAGGAGTTGCTCTAAAATAGTGACCCTGTATATGTATATAGGGTGCCCCATTTTTTGAGCGTTATATGTGTTTTGTTTCATAGCTACCTTGATTTAGCATTAAAAAAGTTAAAAATTGCTACTTGTAATTTGTTTCAAAATAAAAATATGGCTTGCCAACATAGATGAAAAGAAAAAACGTTTCAGCTACATAGGTCACAGCCAAAAACTGAGGTTTCTATTTTAAAAAAATACAAATTCGAGCGATTTCTCGAAAATGATGCAAGTTAACAAAAAAAAAACATTTAGCTTTCCTTATTCCATTTTACTATTACGTAATTATAATAGGACAAGCAAAACAGGCGCTTATGTGAGTATGATTTTTATTTTATAATTACTCAACTCTTCAACATAGAGAAGTTTAGTTCGTGAATGAATAACGATTGAATTATAATATTAAGTTTGTTGAGGAATTTTAAAACATTAATGCTCATTTGTTTGTGGATGCGCAAAAATGAGACTGGGATCGAGTACGTGGAAGTATAAGTAAATAAGCAACCGCGCATGTGTTGCAATCTCGTTCCCGCCGCGCCACCCACATCCATAGGTAAATACTGCCCGGCCGCTATAAGTTGGCGAGAACTCAAGATGCGCTGTAGCTGTCGAACTATGACGTCAGCTCTCTTCACCATTGGCGTAACTATTCGCAGCGCCAATATATGTGATTAGTACTAACGAAACATAAAGAATAATTTTGTCACTGTTTAGAAAGTTTAGAAAGTTGGCACAAACAGTCATTAACCAAATACTACCAGGTGATCAACAGAATGTATAATTAGAGGAGGCTGTGATTGGTGCTATTTTATGCTGTGTGGTTGGACACACAGAGAAGTGAATAATAAATTGACACTTAAAATTTTTAATTTCAAGCTGCAAGCCTGTGTTGCCAACTTTATGGTAAATATCACAGCCTGCTCTAATTATAAATTCCGTTGATCACTTGGTACTTAAAAATGTGTTGAAATTGCGGCACTCATAAATCGCCTACGCTACTGCATTACTTTCAATACTAAAGTGCGCTTTCGAAATCGCACGAAGTAAACATTCGGTATGCGCCGGGGCTCGCCAACTAACAGCGTCCAGACTGTATGTCATTTTGGCCTACTTGATTGACCCCGTAACTATTTTCGTGACCTTGCTCCATCTTATAGGCCCTATTCATGTCACTGTTCCCACGATTCATTTTTAATTGCGTTGGCATTCAGGATGGAGAGGTAGTCCAAGTTAAGCGAATTAAATATTACCAGTAAAATGATATCTTATATTTTGTTTTCGACCCCCAATGGACGCCTGAGCTCAAATCGACCTCTAACAATGTTATATCGACCCCTGGGGGTCGATATCAGCCACTTTTGCCACCACTGGCGTAGAGTTCAATTTTACTAGGTGTAATTTTTTCCAATTCGAGATCTGGATTTTACTATAGCAAATTTGTTACAGGTACAGGAAAAAAATACATTATTGTATGTATGTGTATATCCAACTTCGGTTTAGCCAAATTTAAGTTACTAAAGAAGGAAAACTTACTAAATTCGTTAGCTCGTTCCACCGGTTTTATACCACGCATTTCACTTATTGTCTAAGTCACTTTTCAAATAACAGCTGCTTTTTTCTACTGGTTGATTTTCTTTTTATTTATTAATGCCTGGGTGGCCATTATGTTAATAAAATGTTTTCGTTTCTTTTGAATTAAAAGCTTTTAAAAGTTTTCGTGTAAATAACTTATATTACGTTATCCATTTATTAGTGTTTGTAAGTCAAAAATATGTTTAATTTGTTGTATTTCCACTAGCTCTAACCAACGTTTAATTTAGGATCTAATCCATGCCATGCAATGTGTTGGAGAATCATCTTATGTTCAACACATTTTTTAACGTAAAATAAGCGGTCTACTTCAGTATTCGCTTCTAATTATATTGAATTCAAAATATTAAGTAGCAAAGAACTTGATCTTGCCATATTTGCTAATCGCACATTTACACAAACTCAAGTAAAGAGTTTAATAGGATAATCGAAAGCAAATTAAATCCAACCGAACAGCCCCAAGAACTAAGCATAAATGAACTATCGTGTAAGATAGAGAACAGTATACAAGTAGCAACAAAGACCGTTTGTTATAGAAATAAAAATAAAAATAAGCCGAAAATTAGTAAAGAAACAGAAGACCTTATTCAGTTTAGAAGACGATTAAGCAGAGATGCACCCACATACCTGGAGTTAAACAAACAAGTGAAGAAAGAGATCAGAAAAGACATAAGGAGATATAATACCCTCTTGCCCCTTGATAGAGGAACCGATCAACAATAATATGAACATGAAAGTCCTGAAATCCAAGAGGAGCCGAGGAAAGCTAAACATTTCAAGCATAAAAAACTTTGAAGGAGATCTAGTGAGTGACAAAAAAGAGATTGCGAAAGTAGTACAAGACTCGTATAAAGATCTTTCCAGATAATCAACACAAACACCGCTGTGTGAAGAAAATATAAACATACAGACTGTTACCAACGTGGGATCCGAAGTAATACCTGAAATAGACGAGAACGAACTGAGATTGGCACTGAATCAGATGAAAACTGGCAAAGCCCCAAGAAAGGACGGAATTACAAGCGAAATGCTGACAACTGGCGGAAGAACGTCACAACGAGCTATTCTAATTCTAATGAACAAATTTAATGTTTAGAAGAGTGAGAACTTTCCGAAACTTAGAAAAATGCATAGGTTATTATTTTGTACAAAAAATGGGCTCTAATTTGGGAAATTACCGTCCAACCAGCCTGCTGTCAATACTCTATAAGTTGTGAACAAGAATAATAACAAACAGATTGACCACTAAATTTGAGTTCTATCAGCCGGAAGAACAGGCTGGCGTCAGGAAAGGCTTCAGTACTATTGATCATATTCAGACTCTTCAAACTCTAATTGAAAAGTGTACGGAATATAACATCTCTTCATCTAGCCTTTGTGGATTCCTATTACAAAGCATTCGATTCGATCGAATCAAAGCTACTGAAGCATATATACGAAAATGCCACGATGTGTGTTAAGATCGATGAAGATACCGTTACTAATAACATATAAATAAAACGAGGAGTTAGACAGAGAAACCCCATTTCGCCGAAACTCTTCGCTCTGGCCCTCGAAGACATATTTAAAATATTATCTTGGCAGGAAAGGGGAATTAAAATAGATGGCAAGTTTTTGAGTCGCTTGAGGTTCGCTGATGATATAGCATTGATCAATAGCGTCAAAAAAGAGAAATATATGCTGGAAGAACTTCAACAAGCACCTTTAAAGGTCGGCCTTGCTAACAACATGCAAAGGACCAAGATAATGCGTACAGAAAACATAAAAGTAACCATCGGATACCACAATCTAGAACTAACAGGACAGCATAATTGTCTAGGACATGTAATGAAAATTGGGAAGGAAAACCAGACTTCTGAAATAGGTCGATGAAGTAGTCTCAAACGCAGAGTCTATAATACATGCATCCTGTCTGTCATAACTTACTGCTAGGAAACAGCGACACTAACCGTTAAAAGTGCCAACAAACTTAGAGTCTGCAAACGACCAATGGAAAGTGCCATGTTATGCATTAGCCTTCGAGACCTGATCCGCAATGAGAAAATCCGAAGAAAAACAAAGGTAGAGGTTGTCGTTCAATGTCGTTGGCAGAGTGGCGTAAGTAAAGTGGCGATGGGCGGGCAAGAGACAATGTGAAATGGACGAAGACAGTGTTGCAGTGGAGACCATGTAAAAATAAAAAAAGTGTTGGAAGACCCCTGGCAAGGTGGAGAGACTTGCAGCAAGTTGCGGGACAAAATTGGATTCGGGTGGTCCAAGACCGAAATAAATGGAAGAATATGGAGGAGGTCTTCATCCAGCAGTGGATGTCAATAGGCTGAGAAGAAGAAGAAGAAGACGAAGAAGAAGTAGTAAAAAGACCTTTTTTTGTATACTTTATTTAATGGGTAAATTTCATACCTGTTTGAAACAAAAGTAAATTTTATTTATGAATTTAGTACCCCTTTATACAGGTATTAATTTGTTTATAATTGTTGTTTTTAAATCCTGTTACCTGTATGATTAATTGGCCTGGCACACCATAGGATACTTAGAAAATTTGCAGTCTAACACTGTCGTGGAACTCCCACAGCTTTAAAATATGAACCTACCTGGCTGAAATTATAGATAAACAACAATGTCTTTCAACTAGCTTAAAAGACATAAACAGCCTGAGGTTTATTTTACTAGATAATTCAGAATTTATTTGCCAAACATTCAAAGGCTATGAAACAGAATTAACGGACGAATAAACCAGAAATACATCAATAAATTATTTACTTTTATAAAAATAAAAATTATTTTTAAATATCATATATTTTTGAAACCACGCAATAGGCTCAACATGTTTTTATGAACGTTTCATCACAGAATCTATAACAAAATTTATGGAATACCTTTAGTGAACATGTATACTAAATCGTCATATTTTCATAACCACCAGTAATGTAGAAAGATCGTGAACGGTTTTCTAACGTTCAAGTATACACCTACTCCAATTCGGGCAGTACAAAAAACCTTTATAATTTGTAAATTACACTCATAATTCCATAAAATAATTCAAACTATTTTCGAAATATTTATTTAATAAATTAGAGCATTACATGTATTAATAACTTAACAGTATAAAAACTATATTACTATAACTGGCACATTAACTAGAACTTGTTCAATTATTTTCACAGAAGTGTAATGTGCAACAAATTCGAATTTGCTGCAATGAGTATCATGAAACATATACTGGCAACGACACGAGACTATCGTCCCGATATTCCTTAATCAAGATCAGTACTGGCACGTGAGTGGACCCTGCAAATAAACAAAAATTAGACATATATTATGTACGTATATCAGTATTTTGTTAAATAAAAAACTAGGTCGGCTGAAAACATACGAAACTAATTGATAGGATATTTCCATCATATTTTTGCAAATATAAAACTGATGTTGTTTCTTCTTTCTAAAGCCTAATATTAGACTATGCTTTTTGCAAGATTCTGTATATTCTCATTCTAATCATTCTTAAATCGAGTATTACGTCTATTACGTCAAATACGTTTGAACATTGAAAATCATTTAATTATATAGGTAACCGAAATATCTTAAATTCAATCTTTATTAAGCCTCGATTATAAGCATCTAATAAATTTTCCCGGTATTTTTAGTTTGGGAGAAAATTTATTTCCGTTTGAAATAAACTGAAATTAGTAACTAAATTAGACTTAAGTATCAGAAAAAATCTACAGTTTAAAACCATGAAATTGATCCATCCGTAAAGTAAATAGAGATGTACACCGTTATTACCGAGCCCTCTGAATATGTAAACGGTCATTGTACGGCCATAAAAAACCTGGATAAGATGGTATGTGGCTAGGTAGATAACATAAAAATACACCCTCGTATTAAAAGGTGCACAAATATGTATTCAAACAAAAACGTTTTGAATATTATCTATAAATTTCTTTTGAATGTTTAGAATATTCTAATATCATCTAGTCACTGAATTATGTGAACCTATTTGTTTTGATTTTAAATCTTACCGACATGGAGAAGCAAGGTATTATTAAACAGTTGAACCGTCCATGGACATTATCAGTAGTCTTGGGCACTGTGTGGATTATCAACAGTAATGAGGTGACTCGAAAAGACAACTGAGCACACGTTTACGTACTGTCACATTCGTGGTGGTTTTCAATATTAGACTTGAACGGTGGTCACTGGCTCAATGAACTGAAAACTGAGGATGGAGAGGTATTGCATTTGGTTTCTGCAACACAACAGGAACCTTCGAGCGTTTTTTTGCGATCATACTGAAGGGAATATCTTGGGAAACTCGCTCAGATGTATTCCAAAGACTACGTAGAGTCAATTTGAAATTAAGCCTGAAGAAATGACACATATTTCGAAAGGAAGTTAGCTTCCTTGGGCATGTCGCATCAAGCGGTGCGAGGGTGGTCCAATACGAAAGATAAACGCCAAGTTCCTTGAATTATGCACTTACTACAAACGTTTCATTCCTGGGTTTGTCAAATCACAAAACCACTAACAGTGACAAAGGAAGGTGGATGCGAATATATTTGGAGCAAAAGCTTAAAAGCACCTTTTCAAAAACTGAAACGGCTTCTAGTGCTAGCACCGATAAGCTACTTACAGACAGATGGAAGTTCGTACTCAATTTGAATGCGAGTAACTTAGCCATTGGGAACATCAATTTCGAATAGAGCATAAGCAAGAAAATAGTATATTATAGACCAAGGTAGAGAAGACATTTTTCTCAGCCGAGCAGTATTATTTCCCGACATGCGAAGCATGGAGGGAAATAAGTTGTGAGGCTGAGAAAAGTCTTCTCTACCGTGGTTTATATACTATTTTTTTCACTACTAGCACCTTTATTCCTTTTAATTAATCATTTTTACATAAATAAAAAATAAAATGACAGATGCGTATATTTATTTCTAAATATCCACAAAAATCAAATAGCCTTGCTTGAAAACAAGGGGAGAGGTTAATTTCAATTGACGTTTGGGTAAAACATATTTAAAATAGGCACCTGAGCGCAGAGCAATTGTTTCTATTATTAACCAGTAGTCAATAATAAAAATTTATTGACCACTAGGAGAGAAAATCATCTTCTGGGCTCGAAAATAAGGTCAATAATGACATCTTCTAATACTAGTAGTGAAAAAAATCATTTAGTATTTTAGCAAAGTTCTACCAGAAACTGGACGAAATTAGGACGTGGTCAAAAAAGAATTGCTGGACGCTTTCGTCAATGGTGATCTACGATAAAATAGCTTCTGCAGGTCCGTAATTTTCTAATTTATTTATTATTATTTCTTTTAAATAAAATAGAAGTAAATTATATTATTATTTATTAAGTCTATTATTTTATAAATAATTATTTTCTGTGGTAGGAGAGGAGATAACCTGCCCCCCATTGCCAACCCTTGATGTTGGTGAAATCTTATTCTTCTTATTCGTATTGGGAGGAGAGCGTCGTCAATTTGGTTCCCAACAACACGACGACTGGTCACCAGAACAAAAGGGGCACTCTGAGGTTAGGAACCACTAAGGTTTTATAATCAGTAAATTTATTTAAGCTTTTTTTTACATTTCTAAGGGCTTCTTTAACTTTTTAGTCTGAAGCGAATTTAAGGGATTAATTTTCAAACAAAACTGCATAATTTTGTTGGTTAATAAAATTGTTCGTTCTATTGGCGTAATGCTCTTTGTTCACTATTAAATTTCTTTAAAAAAAATCAATTTCATTTTTTAAGGATATTTAAGATATTTACTTGCCATTTTAAGCTACTTGTTTTCGTTTCTTGAACCTATTTTGTAGTTTGTTAATTTTGAAACAAATCTTTTGTAAAATAGAATTTTTATTCAACGGAATAAATTTTGTGAATTTGTTGATAACCGACCCAATCTCCAAGACATAGTGTGTGATTTTCTTATCATTAATATTATAATTAAAATCTGATTGTAAGTTAGTTCCCAAAAGCTCTCGATGTTTTCCTTCAAATTTAATATTGGTTAAATTAAATAATCTATTTTCAAAGAAATGTACAAAGTACGCCTTTAAATTAATCAAGAATAGTAAAACAGTTCTAGTAATTTTTCAAGCTTTTTGGAACACATCACCTTAAATTCAAGTCGCCCTTTATATAACCCCGATAATTATGCTGCAATAAGTATTTATAAACAACATTATCTTTCTAGTTCTAATAAGTTAGAGTATCGAATGAAATTATTTTCAATAAACCTAAGATTTTAGCAACTTTAAACTTATAGTTTATCTGTTTTTATATTTGGCCTTTCGCCCTTTATATTGTTCTCACAATTCGACTTAGCAACGTTCTTACAGTAATTTTCAAAACTTCACTATGAAATTGATATTTAAATATAAATTAAATTCTTTGGTAAAATGTATCAGCATTAATAATTAAGTTGTGGTTAAGATTTGTAGAGTGGACTGAAGAAGCTGTTTTGTTTTGACTGAGTTTTGAAGAATAAAATTCTTGTGGATTAATATTGGTCTTCAATCCTTCTATCTTCTGTAGAAAATAATTGCCATTATTTTAAGTAGAAAACGTCTGAGTGGCACCGTTAATTTTTTCTGTAAGAATTATTTTCATTCATTTCAATTTATGAATTTATTCCAAAGATTTCAAAATTTGTCAAGCTTTTAAAACTTTTTCCTAATTATTTATATCGAATGTTGTCTAAGTTGTTAGAAACTGACCCCTTAATTTCTACTTCAGCAACTAGTAAGTAAGATTATTCAGCAATCCCGTGTAGATCAGCTGCTTTTCGCAAGAGGCTGTACCGCAATTTCCAGATTGCTCGACGAAATTGACAAGGGACGTGATGAGAATTTTTTATGCCTCATTGTTCGAATTTTCCTTTTGGTTGCTGTAGACACACCTTTCCAATTTATTGTTTTATTACGTTTCGCAGGATAATCTTGCCCTTCCTTTTAAAGTTAACGTTAACCCTTCACTTCTTTTCATATGCATATTCAGTTAAAAAAACATTAGGAAAATGCAGCTAAAAGCCGTAACTTAATTAGAAAACAAATATTTAAAATGACGTATTCTTCGAAAGTGGAACAATCATTAATAAGAACAGGCAACTCCCTAAGAACGACTCAAGATGTTTGTTTTAATCGCCTTCGTTTTCTCTTAAAAGTGTAAAGTATTTATGTAGAAAATGCGAATTGACAGAAACGTTTTCTTACACAAGTGCTTGAAAGTAGTTATCTGTCCCCATTTGCTTCAAGTGCAAAATTTTGAACTGTAACGATTTAGGCACTTCCGTTTAATCTTTCCATCGCTATAAAAGGTTCGAGGATGCGGAGTTCGAGTTTGAAGTCGAGTGTTTGTCAACAATCATTCACGATGTGAAATAGAAACGTTTTTGTACTGAGTGAGAATTTTTTGATTAAATAAGAACGGCATGTGTTGGAATAAGTAGGTATGTATCGAGAGCTCTTACCACTAAAACTAGATTTTTTACTGAGTTAGTAGTCCAGTCAAATGGTCGAAATAAAAAGGCAAACTTTGCATTTTGGGTAGGCAGTGATTTTTTTATAGGTGCGTAGAGGAGTCAGTGGTGAGTCTAAATCAGGGTTTTCGGGGTGGTAGCCGCCTCATTCGGCCGCACAGTTTTCGCACAGTTCGTGATTTAAAAAACTTCAAATTTGATCATGGCCGGTTTGCTTTTTGTGAATACAATGCGAATTATTTATTGCAGTGTTTAAGCTACTTCTTTCTCAATTTTTTTTGTCTTTCGATTGATACCACTATTAATCCTACCAACTTAAACGGCAAGCAGGAACCTGCATATAGACGATTTCTCATGCTAGTTCTCTATGTTCACACCTTAATTCAAACACTCGGTATATCAAAACAGATAGAGTGGTCCACGTCTAAACTAACTTTAATGTAAAAGTTCGTAAACTTACAATACAATTATAGTTAACCACGATACCATTAAATTGGGTATACTTTATGATTTTCAAAAAATTGTTAAGGTTCACAGCAATAATAACTCAGTTTAGATTAACATTCGTCCAATGAAAACAAAATAGCATTACTATTAAAAAATACTTCTCATTTTAAAATTATTGAAAATACTGCACTCTGTACAGTAATTTTTTAAGTACCTATTTTATTATTTGACTAATTTTGGCTGCGATGAAATATTCGAGTAATTCCTATACCTATCTACATATATGAAAACACTAATTTAAACATTGTAAATATAGCTGAAAGCCTTCTATATTTACAGCGAATTTATTTAAAACTTCTGTATTTCTTCCAAGCACTAACTGTTTAATGCTTAAACTGAATATTTTTGCAATTAACAGTAAATTGGTTTCGAACGCGTTATATAAAAATTGGTATTTACTAATTTGTCCAACCAAACAGATATATTATTCGTGGCCATGCTCTCTGCGGAGCTCATGAAGGTAACGAGGAAATTGTACAGTCTTGTCCTTCGGGACAGTAACTAAGAAACTATTCAAGTATTCTAGTATTCAATATTCTCTTACTAGATTATAATGGTCTTTGTTGGAACACTTGTCATATTCAATTTAATAGTTTCACTTAACTGCCATCCGGAAGTTCGAATTGTCTCAGTTAACCTCCATTTTCGAAATAGGAAACTTGCGAAATTTATTATGTCTTTAATAAGTTATACAAGTTTTCACTGACCTTAAATTATTAACCTTATACTTTTTTACTATGAAAAGAAGACACATAACAGTTCCAAACAAAAATTACGGCACATAAAAATCTGAAATAATGTTGAAGATATTCCTGTTTAGAAACTTAGTTCCAATGTATTGTTGCTTATTCTAAATACGAGTAAAATTGAAATACCGTTACCAAAATGTGATTTCATTAAACCAGAAGTTACAAAGAATTTTAGGTGAAGAACCCGGTGTATTTTTTAACATCGAGATAGAGCATTTAAGGACGAATTTAAAACGGATTATCTCTGCATTAAAGAAAAATCTATTACCGAGAACTGCTTGAATTTAATAGGATGCGATTCCTCTTAATTTTATATGGGACATTCTAGAATGGCCTGCCAGATCACTTGACCTTAATCTATTAGATTCCAAAACAATTTATTATTTACATCATACGAGGGTAGCAATAAGAAACAGTCTATTTTGACGCAACCTTGTGTTTATCTTTTAAGATTCGGAGAATTCATTTTATAGCATTTTAAAATAAAGTAATTAACTATGGGACTATGGCGCACAAATAATATGAAACAATTGAAAAATTTACTATAATGAGAAGAGTATACAACATAAACAGAGTAATGCGTTAGATGTTAAAACTAACCTTAATTTTTATCTTGGTACCTACTACATTAATCTACGTTGGAATCCTTTGGCTACATTTAAAAATACGTTTGATAATCTGAACTTCTTCCATGATTCTCATTCTTAAATGACATAGATTATCAAGTAAATTTAAATTAATTTAAAGATTTAACAAAGCTCTATAAAATATACTTTAAAGGGTAACTTTACTGATCAAACCATACCACACCTATGTGCAATCTATTTAGTTTTACCGGAATGTACATAGTCTAACAACAACCGTATGTCACATACATAATGACGAGCAACTTTATCATATTACAACAAGGTAGCATCTGGCAATCACCGTTCTTTCATAAATGCAGTGCATTTTGCACTCCCACTTAAGTGCTCTATTCGAATCTTAAAAATATAGAGTTTAGCACAACGGACTTCAATTAAGCAGTTATAGACAATAATCTATAGCATATGAGTCAGCTTTTTTCTATGACTATTACATAATATGTCCATTATATGTATATGCATTTCCAGTTAAATAACGGCCTCCATAATTCATACTGTTGAATAATAACTTCTAAATCGCAAGCTGCAACCACACAACTGCAGATCCCGTTACTCACGGTTTTCTGTCGATCGCAAAACTGAAACCCATTTATTTTATTTTCAACCATATATGTAATGACTTTATTACTAACTGTTTTGTAAGTTGGAAAATTGGCCTTACTGACTGTTACTTTTTACCCGGTAGAAAGTGATCAGCTGATCACTTTCCGCCCGCTCGGGAGGAAAGTTGTTACTTTCCACTCGGCTGACGTCACTGTCATTAAATGACAGCTTGTTTGTTCAAAATATTAATTATTATTATAAATGATTCATATTAATTTATATGTACCTATGGTTGAAAATAAAATAGTATACAAACCTTGGTGAAAAGTTTCATTACTGTCTATCTCTCGGCAGTATAGTTATTTTCGTATCAAGTGTCGAAAGTAGCAAATATCAAGCGAGTGTTTATAAATAGATATACGAGTGCGGAGCGTAGCGGAGCACGAGTAGAAATATTTATAAACACGAGCGGAGATATTTGCCTTTCGAACGAGTTACGAACACTATTTTTCCCACGACCAAAAATGTACATGTCAAAAAGTAACACTGACAGTTCAGATAAAACGACCGTCATTTTTTGTTTTGAAGCGGCCGCAGCTTCCTATTATTGCGCAAACTGTGCGATATATCCCTATACGTGTTCATATCGCACGGGTTGTTCATTTGTTTTGCGAAAGTCAATCGCACGGGTGATATTGTCAACTTTCGCGCCTAGTTTGTTGTGCGTTAGGAGCGACTTTCTTATATGGTCGTGGGAAAACGAATTACTTTCCACCTCGGTATGTAATATACTATTACAGTCGCATCATTATCTAGGCATGCACTTAGCGCAGTTGTTTTGTTGGTAAAAACTGCGAAATTTTATACGTTTGTAACTTGAATCAAAAAGTTTGGGATTAACATGAGTAGCATTTTCTAAATATTATCGATTTTTAAGCGAATCACGAGTTATATTTAGGAAGAGAATACAAAGATTACATTTTTCACTAATCGGTGCTACAGTTTTTTCTCAACTGTCAAATAATTTTTACGTACGTCATATTTACGTGGTTACTACGTTACTAGCGTTGCTATTGGAAATAACAAAATATTATCGCGGCAATAAATTATTTTCACTTATTGGCACGACATTTTCAAGCGTTGTGATTGGTTGATTTTCTTAAGAATTGTATTCTCAATTAAATACGCTAAATCTGAGTTATTCGCGTTGGAATCGCTAAATACAGGTCATCCTTATAAAAATAACTAAAGTAAAGTTAACCATAGGGCATGTAGCCTCTAATTTAACTTTAGACATAATTCAGTCCTGCATCTACATAATGTAAGTATATAAATTCTAACTGTACCACACAAACACACTGCTAATATAAAGTTAAAATAACGCGTGGGCAAACCATTAAGTATGCACCCAAATCCAATGTTCTAACTATCTAGGGTCTAGGGTGTTGATAAATGCAGTAACATAAAATATGCATGTAAATCTACCACTGAAAGCATGATCTTTAACCCAAATATAATTTGGTAATTACAGGCCAAATATGGATTTTATTCAAAAATCGAAAACACTTTGGCATAAAACGTTTATATTCGCCAAAGGTCTCTACGCAGATATAGTAAATATTTTACATTAAAATTGTTTATGTCCGCGCTAAACAGGCGCTGTCTGAGTATTGTCCGATTGTGTTTACCGTCGCCTGCGTTGATTCAAAACGGGGTTTATAAAGCCTGCCGAATAGGGCCGTTTGACAGTTAATCGACTAGTTCAAATTTTCTCCGTGGCGCTAGTGATCCTTTCACTGACAGCTGTATTTCTAATTTAAATTTGTTAATTTTTGGTTATTCGTTTAGTTATACAACAAAAAGTACGTTCTAAAAATGTCTTTTTGCATCCCTCCTTGCCATAATTCAACCGATTTAGTTTTATATTTAGGTTAAATAACCAGTCCAATCCCTCGAAAGTCTTCCTGGTTTGTGCCCAGGAAAAGTAGTAAGTATCTGCACCCTTCTTACACTCTTATTTAGTTAATTTTTTACACAGTCTCATAAGGTTCTGAAAACCTGCATACAATTGAAATTTATATTGTAATACACTTTCTGGATTAAATATTAAACATCCAATAACCCGTATTTGTTGAAAATCGTATAAAATCAAAACCAATTGACAGCTGTCAACGATGGATAACTAGCGCCACAAGCAAGCAGTGGCAAAAATTTGCATAATGGCCATTTTTGCTATTCGGCAGGCTTTATAAACTCCGTTTTTAATCAACGCAGGCGACGGTGTTTACTATAGCTAATGTCCTTTTAATAGATAGTGGTAAAGGTAAACGTAACGGCGCTTATACCCCGCGAGGGAGTATGTCCTGCAACATGGGGGGTTACGACCTTCTAAGTCACTTACATGCCTATGGTTGTCTCGCACGCTTGGCGTACAGGGTACCTTCGCTGCTCCACTACTATGTTCCGGTTCCCAATTATTTTCAGTGACTGGGTAGGCCACCCGCCAAGCATCCGATTCGAATTTGACACCGTGATCGTCCGCGCTGTAGTCGAATGCCTTAACCACGCAGCCACTCCGGCGATTCATAGATAGCGGTACCTAACTAGCAAAATCTTTAGTACACCAAAACACCAATAAGGCGGCTATACAAAGTCGTTGGGTTTTGGCAATTTTAGTACGTTGTGGGCCCGACATTTAAACATAAAAACAATTTAGTTTTTATTCCCGTTAATTTTAAAGTAATTATAATGTTATTCTAACTTTGTTTTATTTAATTTATGATCATTTATTTCTTTATTTATTTCGTATGTCCTGATTCAGGACGTTGGCGAGGGGGATCAAAGCCACATTTTTAAATGTCTTGGCGTCGTGAACTTTATTAATGTGTTATCTGCAGTAGGTTCCCGTTGCCTTTTGCAGAGTTTGTGAGCGTGTATTAGGTGTACATGTATAGTGTTTGTGTCTTGTTACTATCTGCAGTCGACCACTCTGAAGACAGAGTCGTTAATTGTAACCAGATGATTAAATGGCTTCACTCGCTCAAGTACCGACCTCGAACAGTGGCGCATTCTTTATAAAAATTCTTACCACTACGTGAGGTTCGAACCCAAGAAGAACAATTGCAATAGCAAAAACATTTTCAAACAAAAGTTTCTTGGCATTAGTAAGCAAGCTATCGTCAAAACATATTTTTAATGCCATAAACTGGAATCACCCTGTATATTTTTATAGTTTGGGATTACTACGATTAATTATTCTAATAACCTTTTTTTTAAAAACCTTTAAAAAGCGTCTCAATTTTTTCTTCCAAATTCGGTAGGCCTCAAAACAAATCGGACAGCTTTTACCCTTAAGTTCTTCGTTTCAAATGTTAGCTATAGATAAAAATTCATACGTAAAATTGCAGTTTTAAAGCAATTTCTTAAAAGCGTCCACGTATGGATATAAGCTCAGCCGAATTTATAGATTACTAAATATCTGTATCTGTATCTGTAACCTCTTTAACCTTTCGGTGTCAAGGCTGGTGCGTAAGCGTATGTGGCTTTACGGGTGCAAAGCATAACACGGCTCGTCTATGAATGCTAGTTACGTGATTGGTGCGCCGTTTAATAGTTACAAATTTACTACACCATGTGTCTAATATAAGTGTGTGTACGTGTAGGACCTTATTACTTTACTGCTTAAGCTTTGGTTTCCTAGGAAGCGGTGCCGTCATTTAGCGGCCGTAAAAGTACGGTGGGTGACGTCACGAAAAACGGTGTCGTATTTTTTAAGCGAAGTGTTTTCCAAAAGAGCGGTAGCGCACACCCAACGTAATAGAGCGGTGCCGTCTCATCTGAAGCGGTGGGCCAGTACGGTACGAATCAGTTCAGCAACGTTTTTTGGCGGTGTATCTTGTGTATATAGTCCAGTCAAAATAGACATAACAGTTCGGAATAATTCGCGACGGCCGTATTTTTTCACCGTTTTTCTGACGTCACCCACCGTATTTTTACGGCCGTTAAATGACAGCACCGCTTCCTAGGAAACCAAAGCTTTAGGTACGAATCAGTTCAGCAACGTTTTTTGGCGGTGCGTCTTGTCACCCACCGTATTTTTACGGCCGTTAAATGACGGCACCGCTTCCTAGGAAACCAAAGCTTTACACCTGTATTCGGAGGAGAGCGCCGTTGATTTGCGCGGGGATAGATACCGATCTGGAGACTGCAGAAAAATCCTGCCGTTCAGGAGATTCAAATCAAGGACTAACCTAACGCTAACCTCACGCTCTGCCACGGCGCCACCCTGGCATTGATTGATAATAATTGTCTAAAAATATGTATAAACTTTCAATAATTATTGGAATATCAAAAATGCTTTCCCGACAACTGCATTTACTTTTTTTTTAAACTTTCTTAAACAACCGTACATTATTAAAAATCCCTCTGATGATTTAATAATCAGAGTGCTTTTCTAAAAAGCGTCTATAACGATTCAAGTTTTTGATTTTCCCTTTTTTTCAAAATTAGAAAAATCATTTCCGTAACTTTCGGTACATTTATAGCTCTAGAAACTCAAAGGAAGGCACGGTAAACGTTTTTCCTAAAATAATATCTAAAGCCAAATGGGGTAGTACCAAAAAAATTGCGTCTCTATGGTTTTATGAAATTTTTTGAAATTTTTTATAGCTGATATGTTAAAATACGTTTTTAATAGTGTCGGTCTATTGTTGAAAGTTTTCTTTAACGCCACATACAGTGACCGGCAGAAAGTTCATAACATTGCGAACTTTTTTCTTGTTGCTGTGTAACCAATAACCACCAAAAGTTTTACTTTCACATTTTTATTTTATAATGAAAAAATAATTCTGAGTCAAAAGGGCATAAGGTGGCCTACCTAATCACTAAACATTCTTGGAAATTGAAACACAATCGTGGAGTAAGGTTGGTAGATAGTTGTTAAAGCAGACGCAATATGTGAAATACATACCTACGTCGACATGACGTCATGCGCATAATACCAAACCCCGTTAAAACGTCTATGCGCGATGTTATGTTGTGAAACGTCATTTACGGCGTGGCGTAGGTATGTATTTCTAATATTGCGTCTGCTTTACCACGCCACCCAGTACATCGCGTGCGAAACAATTGAATATAAAAGCGACTTAGAACAATTGCCTCTTATCGCTTTAACCTCTTTTAGACCACTGTATCAAATACGATACTGTATAATGAAAACAATTTTTTTGAACGTAATCTTAAAAACGCAATTTTTGGAGCGTTGTTACATATCTGTTGCACAGAATTAAATGATATTCTGCGTCTGTTGCATGTTATTTAAAAGTTTCTTAAAGTTAGTTCCATCGTTCATGGAATACGTTCAAAGATATAACAGTCATATGTTTGAGAGGAGCGGATAGCCGCGCGTAGGCATCTTGGGTTCGATTCCTGAGACCGGCGATATCCTCGCCGGAATTTAGAATGTCGTACGCTTCCCCGTGCTTCGGAGGGCACGTTAAGCCGGAGGTCCCGGTTATCATACCAACACCACTGCGGGTCGGTCTTCTTCACCTCTCTCGATGGGTTAGGTTAGCCTCCTGCCCAGCATACGTGCTAAGAGGGCTCACAGAACTCGTTCTTACGAGTTTCTAACAGGCCATCGGCCTAGGCTTCGGCCAAAGAGGAAGAAGAAGAAGAATGTTTGACAGACAACGGTAGGAGAGTGTGTTATGTTTTTTGAAGTTTAAACACCTTTGTTTTTAGATATTGTGCGTTGTTCTTTGATTGTCAACTTTGATCGTCCTTTTATTTCAACTTGTAGACTATCCCGATCCAAACCAGTGACCTGACCCAAATAGACAAGTTCTATGACATGTTTTTTGTTACTTGTACATATTTCCTGTTCTTCATCGAGCATCAATTTTAGTCTTATCTTGTTCATCTTCATTTTAAGACCAATTATTTCAGCTTGTTCTTTCCTGTTGTTGACCATGTATTCTAAATTATATGTTGTCAGTACGACATCGTCTGCACATCTCAGATGGTTCAATCTACGTACTTATATTAAATAATTTCAGTGGCCTTTCCTTAATCCACTTTTTAGTGTCTTCATGCAGTCTGATTCTCGCTACTGCTTTTTTGCTTATATTTTATACTAGTTCCACTGTGTCGAATGCCTTCTCGAAAACGACAAAGGCTAAATATAGTGATATATGATATTCGTTGGCCTTTCGATCAGTAGCTTCATGGTGAATAAGTGGTCTCTTGTTCCGTAGGCTTTTCTAAATCCTGCATGTTGTTCTGTTTGATAACCATCCAATTAGTTTTATAATCGATTGGTTATAATTTTTGTGAGAAGCTTATAAAATACAGACATAAAAGGCTGACGGGTCTATAGTTAGTTATGGTCGCCCTTTTTATGATAAATCCGTTCCAGTGACCCGGAATCCTGTATTGTGTAAACTCATATTCATTAGGGATGTTATAATCTCTAATAGTTTAGAGCCTCAATTTTTTAACATTTTCACCACCATTCCCAGATGCTTTATTCAATTTTAATTGTCTTAATTCTTGCACCACTCCTTAGTCTTCGATGTCAGGTAATTCTTCGGACACAACATACATAATTTTTTGAGGTACTGCTTCTGTTTCATTTGTTTAGATGTTTTTTGATTCATAGAGATTTTTATAAAACTTGTTAGTGATTTTTAGGATTACTTGTCCATCATGGAGAACCAAAGCCGGCTTTGGTTCTAAGTGTACATATTTATTTTCTTCCTAGTTCAGACTTTAAACAAAAAATCCACTAACATTCAAATAAAACATTGCACGGGTGAGTCAAACAAAAATACTGTAACCCTCAAAAGAGGTTGACAGAAGAAAAAAGGGGGAGCTACTAAACTAACTCCTTCTTCTGAAGTCAGAGGAGATGGAGTTGCCCATTTTCCGATCATCGGAGAAGGTAAAACAATGGTGTAGTAAATGGCCTGTATGTAAGAGTGTGACTTCAATATTATGTTCAAAGTGCCAAATCTATTTGCATGGTTCCCAAAAAAGAAGCGCGTTTTACGAATTTGTATATGGAGGTTTGTTTTATAGTTACAATAATTGTAACATACAGGGTGCCCGTTTTTCGACCTCAAGCATGGGGATCTCGGTTATTATAACAGATGCGAGATCGGTTAAATTAGGGCAAAGTTGCGCATTTTTATGGTGATCAATTATCTGAAAGAAAATTTGATCTGTCATTTTTAGTTTTTGAATTATTGGAGAAAAATGGAAAATTGTGATTTTTGTTTTAATTTTTTTAAACGAAAACCAATAAAACTAGACATTTTGAACTACGACATTGTGAAGGCACTTTTTTACAAGGAATCTGAATCTGGCATCGTGTTTTCCAAGGCATCCTAGATGCAAGAGTTACAACACTTAATTTTTTTTTTTCTTATGGGCGCCATATTTGATTTTTGCATTTTCGAATAGAGCTCTTTTTTCTGATTACGACTATGTATCACATGATATGGTCAAGCTTTACATTTTGATTAAAATTTAAGAAAAATGTTTTTGCGAAGAATGCTTTGGAAACAACAACATCTACTTTTGTCTAACAAACAAATTTTTGACAATTCAATTAAATGTAGAGTTGCACGTTCACATTTCTTCCCAATTTACCTACAAAATTAAGTTTTAAATTAAGAACAGAAGAAGGCAGAATTTTTGTATTTAAATTGGAACAAAATTAAAAATAATGCAACCGAATAGTGAAATTTAATTGAATTGTCAAAAATTTGTTTGTTAGACAAAAGTAGATGTTGTTGTTTCCAAAGCATTCTTCGCAAAAACATTTTTCTTAAATTCTAATCAAAATGTAAAGCTTGACCATATCATGTGATACATAGTCGTAATCAGAAAAAAGAGCTCTATTCGAAAATGCAAAAATCAAATATGGCGCCCATAAGAAAAAAAAAATTAAGTGTTGTAACTCTTGCATCTAGGATGCCTTGGAAAACACGATGCCAGATTCAGATTCCTTGTAAAAAAGTGCCTTCACAATGTCTTAGTTAAAAATGTCTAGTTTTATTGGTTTTCGTTTAAAAAAATTAAAACAAAAATCACAATTTTCCATTTTTCTCCAATAATTCAAAAACTAAAAATGACAGATCAAATTTTCTTTCAGATAATTGATCACCATAAAAATGCGCAACTTTGCCCTAATTTAACCGATCTCGCATCTGTTATAATAACCGAGATCCCCATGCTGGAGGTCGAAAAACGGGCACCCTGTATAGGTATGTAAGATATTCTTATATATTTTTGAAAAACAAAGATTTAATATATTGGTGGAATATATTGCTTTTCCTTGCACTTTCAACACTAAAGCAGGATTTCTTTATACGAGGTTAAATAAAATTTTTGAAAATTATAATGTTAAATTACAGTTTACCTAAATTATCAGATTTTATAAAGGTAATAGCTACCGTATATAACTTCAAATTTAATTTAAAAGGGGTCAAGAAATTAACAATAGCTTTGCTTGTGATCCCTAATATTCCACGTGAATGGAAAATTTAGTACTGCCTTAAATTCATTTTTATATAAAATCGATATGAGTGTAAAGAAAACCTTTTTAATAAAAAGTGAAAAAGTATACGGTAGGAGATAGTGGAAGTGCAAAACCTTCCCTTATCTAAGGGTTAGTAAATAACAAGTTCACTAGCATAGCTCCTTCTCTCTCAGTAAGTATATTGTAAAGCTAACGATTTCACATTAAAAACGTTTCTGTCACGAGAGATTGAAAATTTTAGTATCATATTAACTTTGCAACTGATAGATTTGTTACAACGGTAATTTTGAAGTAGACTGTTCCTGTTTATGGCTTGAAAAACAGCATCGAGTTTGATTTCTCATATACATATCTAGCGCTCAGAGGTTATAATATTTACTTAATACACCTAAGAGTTTTCAATGTTCTGTTGTCGAGGAACGACCTTTCAACAAAATTGTTTCCAATCAAATATACGATTGCTGTAATATGTAAATCGGTGGCAACATACATTTATTAAATTATTATTTACGACAATGAAAAATATTACTTGTATGCAATTTCTGGAATTTATTGTGACATTTTCTGATTATTGTAGTTGAAACTTGTTTAATTTTTAATTTTCAATATGCTTAACTATATTAAAAAAAGCTAAAAATAAAAATAAAATCAAACTAGCTTTCATCAGAATTCTATAACTTAATTGTATTTGTTCATGAAAGTACGTGTTTCCCCTGTATTGTGTATTACGGAATGAATTTTTCATGTCCCTCGTCATTTTCTTGACATTTTTTCATTCATCCACGCATAAATTCCTTCCTGTCTTGTAGGATTAGCTCTAACATGCAATTTGACGAATCATCCATTAACTTTCACACTTAGTAATCATCAATGATTAATCGAAATGAAACGTTTCCTGTTAGGCCTAATTGCGTCGTTGATGCCCGGTGTAATCACTGTTACAGCTAAATGAATAGATCTGGACAGATATTCACTGGCCGTTAGTGTGATAGATTTCCGTTCTATTTCTGTATTTGATGGATAACTATTATCCCGGAAATTCGATGTAATTACATCACACCTCCCTACAAATCCTATAATAAATAATCAGTGTTCCCGAATCGACAACCAATTAAGTTGCACCTCCGCTCCGTCATTTCTGATCGAATAACAATTGCATTTTAACAGACCATTACATTTCTGGCTATTTTTTTATACAAGGTCGCCCAGGATAGTTTGTTTGGTAGCATATTTATTACACAAATTAGCGAGGAAAGTTCCAACCTTCAGCAGTGTAGTATTCTACACGTCAGTATCTGACTAAAACGCATAACAATTGCAACACGATTTTCATTTATGTGTTTACTGATATGAAGAATATACTCGTAGAGTTTAACACTTTCCTTCAGACTCACCTCCATAATATAGGAAAGTTGTCTATAGTTAGAGGTTCTACATTTTAATTCGTTGCACTGTATGGGTAGATTTTGTTATTTTAATACTTTAATAGAAATTTTTAGCGACTGAAGTCCTTCAAGGGCCACAATTTTTAACTATTTTGCTCAATTTAAAAGAGACACACAAGATCTAAAAGATTAACATCGCACTGGCCACCCACCCGCAGCTGTTACCTTCGAAAGTGTGGAAGCTGTACAAAAGTAGTAATGGCAACGCGACAACTTATATTTTAAGAGATAGAGACGCGTTTTAATTTGACAGGTTGTAAGAGCTCGCATTAGGAAACCTCTAATCATATCTGTTTCTCAAGTAAATGTGTATGTTCATCGGGTCACATTCTACAATACTTAAACTAACATAATTTTGCCATTTAACCACAACACCCTATATATTTTGACAGTAAATGACGTATTATTCAACTCCCATTTTCAGCAACGTTTGCATTAGCTTTGTTTGCTACAGTATCCATGTGTTTCTTCTTATTATATAGCAGTAGAAGTAGAAGCATATAAAATCAGGAATTTTTATCAAAAAGTAAAAATGACTAAGAAAGAATACGGTAGAACAAACTACTTAAAAGATTGAAGTGGATATGTGATAAACGCTGACTAGATATTTAATTCCAGGCAATGGAGAACCTGGAAGACACATACGAATAGTACATGCCCCGACAAAAGAAAAAATGATAGAAATTATCTTTGTCTGCTTGTTAACTTACTTAAGATATTATGCATCATTGTATATTGTTTTGCCCGTATTTATAATGTTTCTTTTCTTTCTTTTTGTCCTGTAATTGGCATTTGCTGTTGGACAATAAACTATTATTATTATTATTATTATTAAAGCAGAGAAACGCCTTCTCGGTAGTGCAACGGGCAAATGGTTACTTCTGGAGCACGGTTGGCATTCTAACCTGTGTAGGTTAATTAGATTAAGTTTAGAAAGGCCAATAAGCTCTAAAAAAAGCAAAGAAGCAAGAAGACACCACGTGGAAGCCGTATACTTGCGGAATTTCTTAAGTATGGCGGAGGACTGCACCTTAAAATATGCAATATGGTTAAAAACATGTGGAAACTTGAGTCGTGCTGAAGAGGAGATAACTGCTATAACAGCCGCTGGGATTTATGGCTTACAGGCTATCTTGGGTTAAAAGCTCGAAATTGCATGCATGCAATAGATTTCAATTATTAACATTGATTTCTATGTGTGTGTTTGGGTCAGCCCGGACGGCTGAGCACAACTTCTACACAATCGAAAGACCCTGGAGAAACTCGTTGCTCCTAAGCGGAAGTCATCTGTGACGCATAGGTACTGTCGCAAGACTTAACCTGCCGCTAATATTCCGTTAAGAAGAGGACCATAAGAAGATGAAATTTAGTTTTCAAAACAATGTATTGCGAGCGAGTTTAAATTATCAACATTGTTCATTACTAACGTGCACGTACTACAACACCTTAGTTTGGTGGAGCGTAAGTAGCTGCAGAAACTAGAACTTCATCATGGCATACTTAAATTTACGCGAACATTTTTGGCTATTCAGTATTGGTGCCATTTATTATCAATGTTCAGGTTTTGGTTTTAATCACTAATTTCCAAGATGAAAGTAAGTGAACAGAATTTTTTAGGGATTTTTTTAAATTCTTATATCGCATGGTAAAAAATACATTTTGAAACCATTTGTACGAAACAGTTTTAGTTTGTAACGAAGCGGTTCTTGTTCATTTATTGATTATGATGGTAGAGTCTTAGACCCCTTCGGTTACGAATGTTAAGGCTTGGCTTTTGCGAGAAGTTTCATTTAATAATACACGATCAAAACTAACATCAAATATATTGTCATAAGTTTACATTCAAACATTATTTATACTGGTCTACAAATATGAAATCCCAAACACTTAATAAGTTCTAAGTCTGATGGACTTAGACGATACACAAAAATATTAACATTTCTTATCTACTTACATGAATAATACACCTTTATAAAATATATTTAACTCAACCCTTGGCTGAGGGCCAAGGATCCCCTTAAGGACCTCTCATCCGAGGCTTGTGAATGAAGACTACTTTTCTATGAGTGAATCTCATGTATTTATACTGATTTGGTTCTTAACATGTGTTCAAACTATTTATATAATTCATTAGTAATTATTCCTTCATGTAAATATTAATCATCGCCTTTCTCGCTATCTAAGTGCAGGTGTTTAGGACAGATGTACATTACTCATCCATTATCTAAAGACATTAAGATTAAAATAACTAAATGTTTACATGACACATCTTTTGCAGGTGTATGTCTATTTGATAAACATTTCAATAACATCCTATTCTAAACAAACGTTGCGTCACCTTTTTATATCAGTCATGCTAAATATTAACGTATTGAATGTTAATAATTCAATTTCTTAAGGAAATGCTTTTATATTATATTTAAATAATTCTGCTTCATTACATATTCCCCTTCTCCAGTAATTTTGTCCTCAAAATTTAGAAAAGAATGAAGATCTAAGACTGATACACAAAAGTGTTGCAAAAAATAAATTAATTCAATGTTAGTTATTTTCTATAAAATAAATGCTATAAAAACAATATGATTATAAAAATTACAAATGGTACAAACGTTACCCTCAAAAATGCATTTGCTTTTGTTGCAATGGTATTTCTTATTGATGATTCCACGGAGTCTTCTTGTAAGATGAATTTTGTAAAACGATTCGACTATTTGTCCTTCAGCTAGGCAAGTAAACTACAATTCATCTATTTTTAACGTGATTGTGATAACCATGTAAATACAAAGATTGGTAAATGAATATATAACATTATATTCCTTCCTCTGCTGTTCCAATTCGTGTTGATGATTTCGTACTTAGTTGACGATGTTGACTGAATTTCAGGTTCTCCACAGAGAAGTTAAACCTCGTCCTGCGTACACCATCTTGTTTCAAAACATCTGTCTTGATTTTAATAGCAAAGTGTGTTTAGTTATATTCACACAGGTAGAATATGCTTTGAAGTGCTACATATTCCACTACTAGAAAGCTGAAGATTACACAATAAGTGTAAGTCTTACAGAACAATTCTAAAACTTTTCTGTATCTTCTTTATCTTTGCATTAAATGTTTAATCATCGTTGCATATTTGTACAAGGAACTTCAATTGATAGTTAGTTGTGATTCCCATATTCTCACAATGCGGATGGAAAGTAGTGACGCTCTTTGGCTGGTGTATTTTTAAGGTAGATATACATTTGAGTTGAAAAAATAAATAAATAAATGTTAGTATATAAAATATCTAAGATCTGACAAAATCGAAACTGGTAATATTTAAATTAGTATATTAGTTAATCAAGTAAAGTATAAAAATAAAATAAAAATATCAGTTAATATTATTTCAACAATCAGTTTCTCTGTAAAAAGCAACAACTATGTACGCTACTATAAATTAATGTAGGTACTTAGATATAAAGTTACATCAGAGATCTGTGTTTATTTTAGCGAAGATAAACTACTTCGAAAAACTGTTTGAAAATTTGAGGCAAGTTTACAAGGTATAGATGAAAAATTTAATAAAAGTACAAAACAGTTTATGTACTGTGCCCCAAACTTTCGAAACTTCAATCAGTAGTTTATAATGTTTCCGTTTGCGGTTGGCGTTCTGGATCTCGAAAATGCCAACGCGTTTTCGTAGGATTTTGAAAGTTGTATGATTTAAAATTCCATTTAAAAAATACAGTAGCTGTATAAAAATGTTACAGATAAATCAATTTGACTTATTTGCTTTTAAAAAAAAATCCAATTCTTTCAAATCTTTACAATTTGAAAATTTACAAATCATCTGAATTATACATTATTTCAGAAGTTGTATCTGACAATTCATTTATGCATAATGCAAGTATTTGTCACTGCATTAAAAAACAAACGCTTCAACGTAGGTCATACAACCTCAAACCAACCACTAGAGCTCTGTTTTGGCATTCAGAACATGGTATGGTTCGACGTTTTAAACCATGTTGGAATCGATGAGTCGATCGTACAGTTCACAACGAAAATTGAACTTACAACGAACGAAGTTGATTCTATAGGCACAACAGGTAAGCAGTCTACTTTTTCTTCCCCCTCTCTCGTTTGCGCTCAAAAATAAATCATCTGTTGCCCTTATAACTGTTGCAACTTAAGAATTAAGGGTCGTAGTGCACTTACGATTTTTTCCCCCCATTTCAAAAGTCAACCAAACAGTTTAACATCACGATACGTATATGCACGAGGGTTTCACCTCTAACACCAACATCATAAATAAATGCATATACCCCTGATCAGGTTTTTCGTGATCGTTCTTAACAAAAAAAATGATGCCTCTTTTTTGCTGAATACTCCTCTTATTATTTACCGATAACAAGGAATCTAATATCTTTCATAAATGAGAAAACACCTAATCATCCAATTATCAAAATATATTTCTGACAATAGGGAATCTAATCAATCTTAATAAAAAAATAAAAAATATATCTAGCCTAATCCAGGTTTTCCCTTTTTATTCTCAATAAAAGACTTCTCAATTAAAACTTTCGTTGGTTTTGGAAAATGTGGAAATGTTATTATTGATAGTTTTAGATCCTTACTTACGTTTTAAGTCACAAAAAGAACCACCTCCCTCTTTGTTCAACACACTTCTCTTACGGCTGTCCTTTTGGCTAGTCCAAAAGACAACAGAAGCTGTTGCTAAATAAAAAATTTTAAGAAAATCAACATCAAGAAAAAATTTTAACGAGTCCATCCTATCGAGTAAAATTTGTACAAGGTTATTCACAATTTTCAATTTAAATACTCTTTTTGAACAAAGATATTCCGAGATTGAATCATCTCTACTCTTTAAAAATTATTTTAACTATTATGTTTGTTACAAGAAAACAAACTATCAAAAAATCACTGAAGTAGGTAAAATGGCTGTCAACTTCAACGGATGACGTCATATCGCGCTAAACTTGGACTGCCAGTTTACAACTGCAAAGCCTTGTATAACAAAATGATTGGACTGTGACGTTTTAGTATTTACTTGCAAATTATTTATTTGCTTACTCATAATTTGATCTTGAATATCTATTAAATAGTGAACAATCGTGTTGGCTGTTCTTAAAATTTTCTGCAATGCTAAAAGTGGTATTAATCCTGAGATTAACACTGGGCGATTTGGCAGATCACACCATATTGAAATTCAGAGAAATTAAACTCCTTCTGTGACTCTATATACGTTAATGTATTTCTCGACTCTGTAAACATTACTCGTTTATAGTCCATGTTTTAATAAATCTTTTATAGATTTGACCCAACTAATCAAATCATTAATTTTCTTTTCCTTAAAACTGGTAATGTCTATTTTTTAATAGATCATTTATGGATTTGACCTAACTAATCAAATCTGATTGACTGCTAACTGATGAGCTATTATCCCTTAATCCACACTTTGCTACCCTCTGTCTAAGCGCGCATAATACATATATTCTCTTTTTGCTCATCATGACTATTCCTCAATACAATGGAGAATCAAAACCGCAGTTGATCACCTACGGAATCCCTCTGACCAATGATGAAAAAATAGCCTAAACACACGGATTATGTATGAACTGTTAAGGGTTTCGCAAAAACCTTAAATGGAGGGTTCCCAATAATTTGTTCTCCCCTACTAGGAAACGACAATAATTATAAAATCAGTTCACTACACCTAGGCCCAGTAAATTCCGTATGCTATTGCCAGGGAAATGTCGCTTTTCCAATGGCGATTATCTCAATAATTAATATTCAATAAAAACATAGTGTACCTTTACACTCAGTCAATCCTTAGTAATACAAAAAATTTGTTTGTTATTACTGAAACTTTAAATTGTTTTGTACTGTAATTGAAAGTGGAAAAGATATTACAGTTTCTATGTGATACGTCTGGAGGAGAACCTTCTTCAAAATCCCTTTTTTTTTTTCACTTATTCTGGGTACTTCGTTAATACGGTAATTTCCCTCGTATTTATTTTCATCGTCATTATTATTTTCCTTTTTTATTCTCATTATTATTTATTTCATTATTATTTTTATTAAAATCGTATCATCTCATATTATATCTACAATATCCCTTGCTATTTTATCTATTTAAAACATATTATTCAAATAATTGATTTATCTAAAGTTGCTTAACTTGTTACTCTACTATACTTTCTTATTTTCTTGTTTGCGCTGTACAATAAATGTTGAAAGCAAGGCACAAACAACATTCAATGTAGGATGAAAAATCTTCTACGTGTAGCCTTTATAAAAAAAAATAACCTAAAACCGAATTCCCGCACATCGGAGGGAAAACCTACTTGCTTCCGTTGCAACAAGGTTAGGCACGTGCGTGCGGCGTGTAGTAGGTAAAGGAAAATCGACAAAGAAAGGCAGGGAAATATGTAAATTAATTCTCTATTCAACCTCCCATTGATGGAAGTGGCAAACTACACCCCATATGGTATTAATTTTGTGTATTCTAAATTAGAAAACTAACTGAAACAGTCAAACAAATACAAAAATCAAAATTTCTAATAATTTTCCAAAAGAACTCTCGAGCAAGTCTGCCTCTATAAATTGTAAAAGTTTAAAACCCGTACCTATACGGTCAGTTTCTACTTAAAAAAAATAATGAACACTAAATGTTACAAACAGGCTAATACCAAGCAGTTACGTACTTTACTATGTATTTATTAAGTTATGTATTTACTCAAAACTCCTGACAAAAAAAATTTCTCCTATTATTTTATTTATTTTACTGTTTTATACCGTAGTCAAATCCAGGTTAATGTCATAATCGGTTTATTATCGTATCCCTACATAAGCTTCCTGAATTGTACATTCTGCTGTAGACTTAAATATTATTAATATTATCAATTCTATTACACCCGAGAAAGAAAATATTAAAATATATCTAGAAGGAGCATCATTAATTACTTAATTTTTTTTTTTTTTTGAGTTACGTCACGGCGCCATTGTTGTGAAAAATTGGACATGCTCGTGCAGCATGCAACATACAAAGAAACGTGGTACGGAAAACCTGTGTGTTTCTGTTGCAAAAAAAAAAAACTTGAGACTGAATCCAAGAACGCCCGACGAAAAACCCGTTTGCTTTACTTGCAACAAAACTGGACACGTTCGAAAGGTGTGCCGCATGCAAAGACTAACAGGAAAGGACGGATACTCTCGTTTGTAGCGAAAATTTTACATAAAGGTCATTAGAATTAGGCCTCTTTATCCTATATCAATGCATATTTAAAACAACTTTATTTTATTTATTATTATTATTATTATCGTAATTAAAATAATCAAAATTCAACTATAAATTAAATCACTCAATCTTTCAATATTATATCAGACAAAAAGCAATTCAAAACTCAAGAAACTCACGTAAAGACTGACTGTCAATAAAGTATTTGAAAAAGAAGGAATGACAAAATTATCCCCTCACTTTTCCATACTTGTTTTCTGTAGTTATTATTGTAACTACTTTCTCAACAGAAATTGAGCATAAGAATAGCTATTATTTGCAAGCTATTCGCTAATAACAATTTTGCAAAATTACCTAATGACAAATAATTAAATCCTAAATGATAATTAAAATATCAAGTATCATTTACGAGAAGCTCGACTTTACAATGAACTCTCCAACTATACATTTATTAGCATAAATTTTTAAATTAAATGACACCAAGACTTTTTCACAATGTGCCAATGTTTCTCAACACAAATTTCTTCAATTAATTATTACAAAAAAAATTACCAACACACTGTTATAAAACAAATTTGGTGTTTTAACCATTATGATACATGCAAGCGAATGCAACATTGTAATAGTAAACGGAACAAAATAAATTTATTGATTCGAAACGAAGGTCTTGAAGTCTTCTTTTCTTCTTTTTGCTTGTTACAGAGTGAATCGGTCGTAAAAGTCTTATTGAAGCTGCTTTTAGTCTACCCGTTTTCACTTGTATTTTCTGGCCATTTCAACGGCTGCTTGGGACTCTTTACTTCTAAGACTATATTAGGCTGCTCAGACGTTGCGTACTCGGTCCGTAGTACAGCAAAATATAGATCTTAAACAGTACTTAAGAATCGGAAGGCAAGTTGTTTTCTTTCTTCATAGTTTTTCCCATACCAATGTATCTTCTTGTATTTTGTGTGAGTACACAAGACTTATTTGTTTGCATGTGGTCACGCTTACCGCACAAAATACTAATGTGGCAAGTTGTCTTCTTTATTGCGTGGACTCTTCTCAATTTATTTTGTTTGAAATTTATTTTATTTCGAATTCTAAGTTTACTTCACAAACGCGAGACAACCAAATTCATTTTACAAAAATAAGTAATAGCAAAAACTAACGGTTTGGATCATATTGTAGATTATTAACCCAGTAATTGTTTAAACAGTTAAATAAATTCAGAAAAAAGTTTAACCTTTAAGTAGTCGCGTGGCGCCGTGCAGGCGCCAGTTCATGTTTAGACGCCTGCCGTTTCTAAAATAAATTTTTGTGTAATATTTCCCTTCACGTATACTTTGAGGAATCTATTCTGAATCGGTATGCTTAAGTATTCCTTTATCTTCGAGAAAACATTTACTTTGTTTCAAGAAATGCGAGAGGTTACGCTACTGGCGCCTATGTATAAAGCTACAAGAGGCAAGAGGAATATTTGTAAAATTAGTGGAAAAAATATTTGCGGTGAACACACAAGTAATATCTGCAACGAATGCTTCAAGGATAGATAACATTATTGTGAAATCTAAAATTACGTAAAGAATGGTAGCATCAACGTTTGTCCTCCATTTTTCATTCTGATGGGACTATATAAGGTTTTACCTTTTTATTGTTGTATTTATCTGTATATATTTACCCTAAATTTTAACATTATACCTGTATCAAGCCCTACATGTATTTTATTTGATAAAAAAAGCCAAAATTAAGACAGTCGGGGCATTTTAAAACGCTGGCGCCGTGTAGGCGCCACGCGACCACTTGTGTACCTAAGAACCACGCGACTACTTAAAGGTTAAAAGAGCTTAAAAACATAAAAAAATGACAAAACAAAAAAAAATTTTTCAAAAATTTTCAAAATTTTAATTTCAAGCACAATTCAAAATTGTACCTGCACGGGTCGAAACCGCAGCTCCGCCAAATGTAACGAAGCGGTTCTTGTTCATTTATTGATTATGATGGTAGAGTCTTAGACCCCTTCGGTTACGAATGTTAAGGCTTGGCTTTTGCGAGAAGTTTCATTTAATAATACACGATCAAAACTAACATCAAATATATTGTCATAAGTTTACATTCAAACATTATTTATACTGGTCTACAAATATGAAATCCCAAACACTTAATAAGTTCTAAGTCTGATGGACTTAGACGATACACAAAAATATTAACATTTCTTATCTACTTACATGAATAATACACCTTTATAAAATATATTTAACTCAACCCTTGGCTGAGGGCCAAGGATCCCCTTAAGGACCTCTCATCCGAGGCTTGTGAATGAAGACTACTTTTCTATGAGTGAATCTCATGTATTTATACTGATTTGGTTCTTAACATGTGTTCAAACTATTTATATAATTCATTAGTAATTATTCCTTCATGTAAATATTAATCATCGCCTTTCTCGCTATCTAAGTGCAGGTGTTTAGGACAGATGTACATTACTCATCCATTATCTAAAGACATTAAGATTAAAATAACTAAATGTTTACATGACACATCTTTTGCAGGTGTATGTCTATTTGATAAACATTTCAATAACATCCTATTCTAAACAAACGTTGCGTCACCTTTTTATATCAGTCATGCTAAATATTAACGTATTGAATGTTAATAATTCAATTTCTTAAGGAAATGCTTTTATATTATATTTAAATAATTCTGCTTCATTACAAGTTGAAGAACACAAAATAAGACAAATTCCAAACTAGAACCAATTTTTCAATCGACGTAAATGGAATTTCCTTTAAAAATCTGCTGCAAAATAATTGAGCCTACAACCTCTAAACTTTCAAAAAAAGGTAAAGAATTAAAAGACACGATTTGTTGAAATTTCAAAAAGAATTAACTTAAATAGACCCAAGAGACATAGCAAACCTAAACGAACTTATAAAAAATTGAAGCAAAACTCTGCAAGTGTTGATTATTACGGTAATAGAAGTTTAGAGCTGATTTGGTTCATTATGGATGACGAGAGATATTTATATGATAAGAACAGCGCTCCCTCCAACGTAAAACTTATTAAAACATCAAGATTTGAGCCAAAAGTATGTATTAGTGTGGTAGGGGAGAGTCTGGTACAGTTGCTTATATATTTTTAATTTGGAACACATGAGGTACCTATAGTATAGAGTACAATTATTGTTAAGTGGAATATTGAACATTATGTATTTCACTTATTTATCGATATTTCAACCTTTTTTAAAGTATGATCTGGGTAAATAGGAAGAAGTGAGTTAAGCATCAGTTTAGGCCATTTCAAATGTTTTCGGTTAAAGTAATGGAATTCATAAACAGAATATTCAATTAACTGTAATTATAAAAAAATCTGAAGTAGACAATGTTGCTTTCTGAATATTTTTTTCTGTAACCCATAGTTTATAGTACAGTGGTTATTCAGGAATAACGTACAGTGGCTAATATTTTATTGTTCAATAAAGTAGTGGCCATTATTTATGGACGATGAAAGCAGGCTTCTTTTTCGAGTAATAAACTTTTCCCTTTTCTCTAGATGTAAGTAGAAATAACGCCTCTTCCAAAAACTAACTAACAAAGTGATAGGGAAAGTTCCTTCAGTAACAATGCGCAAGACGATTTACTCTGCTTTGCAAGGTGGTTGATCTGCTGTAGAATATAATAGTTATTCCACGCACGACGCTATTTAAAGAAGTGTATGGATCATAAAGACGAAATTGATTGGAGTTTTTCACTTTTAGAAGGATCACCAAGACTAACCTCCAATTATCGAGTAAATCAGGTATTTTCGACGGAAGAGGAAAATGTTCTCCCTGCTGCAAACTATGAAAAAATTACGTCATGGACTTAATCCCGAATGGATACGAAATATGGCATTCGATTTAGCAATAGCTAGCAAAAAGAATACCAAAACTGTAGAAAAAGAAATTACGGCAGGAGGATTATAATTCGCTGGGTTTATGAAAAGTCGTAACGGGCTGCCAAGAAGATCAGCTGCATAATCCAAGAAAACGCTTTACTATTTATGGCATTGCATAGATCTTAGGCGAATCTTATGCATTCTCTTTTACTCCTCGAAACTGCATATCTGGTTTCTGATCAACCGAAATTTTTACTTAATTAATTTAATTTTTAATGATGATGACTTTCTTTTATTAACCTATACATATCCCTATATACGGCAAATGTCCCTATCGCTTTTTTTTTTAGTGAGGGTTTTTTGTTCTAGTTCCCTGTAGTGACTGATTCTTGTGGTACAGAAGTGCCATGTTAACGGAGCAATCCAGCAGTGGCCTGGGACAACGATGCTTAACCCTTCTGAGCATGATTATTACTACCACAACTCGGAACCAACATGACAGACATAGCAACAGAAAAATGTACAGAAGAAAAGGATGAAAAATATTTGAAGGATTGTCATCAAAAAAGTAACCCGTACAACACACAACCAAAAGGATGTTCATTGAAAGAGAAATCAATCGCTGAATAGGACTCCACAAAAACAATTCATTGCACCGTATGTTATGAAACCCTATCCCAACTGGTATACCCATTTATAAAAAACTCGAAAAAGAACAAGAAGTAGAACGAATGTGGAAGTCTAGGCGTGAAGTGAAAAGGAAACAAAGTGATTGCAAGAGTGTAATTTAAAAAATAGCCTTAAATGAAGACACGTACAGCTTGTCAAACGAGAACTTTCACTTGAGCCCAGGGTGCGCAGTTTCAAATTTCTGTTATCAGTAGCGAAGCGCATTTACTTACTGAACGTCGAGTAGTGCAATCGAGTACACTCCGACAAAAGTACGCGTTAAATAAGCTTTAAGCTTGATTCAAATATATACGGCAGCCACGGGCCAGCACAGCCACGGACAGGACCACCAAAACTTTAAACAATGATATTATATTACGAAATTCACATTAGACCGTCCGCCAACGTACAGGAACGCACAGTGTTTGACCACCACCGACCAACATTCTTTAAGAGAATGTTTTGCTGGTGACGGTCACGTATTTACGTGACTGTATGGTAGTTGTTGTTGTAATATGAATCAATATGAATGACGAAAGGGGATTCACCGACCAAAAAGATGTTATAATAATTTTTCCGTATCCATGGTATGTAATTGACAGATTATTTATCTCATTTGAGGTTAACAATGGCGGATGGCGGGTAAATATGAAAAAGCGGGACGATATGAACATTTGCGGGTTTTTACCGTGCATGCTATCGACGTGACATCTACCGATAGAATTTAGAATCAAAATTATTATTTGATTATACAAAAATCTTCATTTAAGTAATTGATAAGTGTAATTATTTTTTAAAATTCAAGCAAATACGATTATTTTTTACATAAATTCATTATAGAAGTTATTTTTAATACGAAAATTTGACATGTGTAATTTGAAGTTATATGTCAAAAACGTAGGTACGTATTATATTATAACTATTTTTATTTAATACGAACTTCTCATGGACGCGGAAAAATAACTTGTGCCCTACGGGAATCTAACGGCATATTTCATCCCTCGGCTTTTGCTGCCCTCGCTCACTTCGTTCGCTCGTGCAGCAGAAATCTTCGGGATGAAATATGCCTATATCTTCCCTTATGACGCAATATACTATTACTCAGTTGCACAAATCAGCTTTTTTTAACGCTCACTGTCGAGGTTATAGTACTTTTGGCAGCTCGCCGTTCTGTAAACGGTCGGTACTTGTCGTTTAGATGTGAACTACTGGTGAATTTCCCGGTCCTGTACGCCGCGTACCGCTGCGGTGCAGGCCTGTAACTGCCGTATATATGTGAACCAAGCTTTATGCTAGCCCGTATCGTAACTAGGTAAATAACTTGGTTTGCTGAGCGTACCTCGACGAAGTGGGGAACCGAGAGTAAGTGCATCTGGTGCATCTCATTTGCTCCGAATGCTGTCTCTCTTCCCGTTCTGCACATCTGAAGTGAAAGTTCTCATTTGACAAGCAGTATCTGTTAATGTAATGAAAGTATTTACCGACAAAGCCTTAGCTTTGCCTCTATAATATACACAAAACTAGGGCAACTGACAAAAGCATTAGTATGAATATTGCAGTCTCACATCACCCTTTCGCATGGCGATAGCTCATTGATATACGAGTAAATTACAAATCTAGATTGTAAGGTAATACAGAAAACAACCGAACTAAAGATAGAAACAACGACGGAAGTTCAGGGAAACAAACTCAACAATGCTATTGTTTAGCTTCAGCAGTCAATTTATTTTGAGGTTAATTTATGGCCTCGTAATTTCTTTTCTTCTTGTTTCACAGTCGCTGTAAAATGATCGATTCTGTTTAAAAGTTACCGGTTAATTATGCCGTCACAATTTCTTTTAGTCTTTCGACCGGAAAATGTAACCAAATTACAATACAAAAGTGTAGAAACAAGAATCGGTGTTTTATCAAACGGAAAGTATATTTCAAGGATCAACCGTTTCCAATATATTTTCAGCATATTATTAAGCAAAAGCAATATACCAATATGCATGAGAAAATGTTTTTAATTTTCAATTTTTCAATTCAATTTCAACTTTATGGATTTGAAAATGCTACATAGTGTATTAAATGTGATACATTTCTGTGTTGTGGGTGTGCGTTTCACAATCGACGCAAGTGTTTAGTAATATAATCAGTAAAATAACTTGATGCACTAAATTCTGAAAACACCTAAATACCTCAAACACTAAAATGTTATTATGAAATTTGGTTTCAGAATATTGTGAGTTCCTCTGAATTCAGTTACGTCGATGTTAAACCGGGAATTGCATACTACTTGCATTGGATCTAAAGAGAATAGTAACCTAGATTTACTGGAAATCAGTATTTAGGCGCAAACGTTACTTAATAAGGACGCAATTGGCCAGGTAGCGCTTTCTGTAAATGGTATTTAAGTACGCATACAAATGGCGGTATTACCTAACACGGTTTTTTGTCTTAACTAACAAAATGTTTGGGCTGTATTTGTGGCCCACCCTTAAACTGAAAAGCATGCTCCTATATTGGCAACAGTCGTCATTTCTTTTCTACATTAAAATGCTTACATAAAGCTATATCGCTTTATATTCCTTAATCACTAGCTACATACACCTTTAATGACAGTATAATTATAGTACGGTTGGCCTACTGAGTCGCTGAAAATAATTTGGGTACCGAAACACAGTAGTGGGGTTTCTTATCAAAGGTTTGATGTGGTACTTACCACATCACCCCATACGCATAGTGACTTAGAATAGGAGACCTTAACCCTTTAACGCTATGTACCGCCATACTCCCTCGCTGAGTGTAAATGCCGATATCTTTACCTTTACCTTTTTCTTGAACTCGCCAGTCTCATATTTTATTAGTTTGGTCTACTTCCAAAAAGATTAATTTCACATACAATGATTATTTATACAGGGTATCTCAGACATGACTCCCCAGGTCTATAACTTTGTTATTTTTAAAAATAACTATAATAAACTATATATATTCGTAAATGGGAGCAAATTCTCTATAAGATGGGGAAAGAAAATGTTAGAAAATCTGTACCCATATTATGGCAGCGATATTCAACTTTTTTTTTCAAATTGCACACTATGCTTTTTTTCGCTCATTCTGATTCTATTTATAACCATGTAAACCAATATTGGTCTTACATAAAAAATTCTCGAAAAAAATACGATTGAAAGTTGAAGTCTAGGTTTGCCATGGAAACAACTGATTGTTGTAATTTATACTCGTCGGCGATAAAAACAATAGCGGATACCTTTCTGCATACAACCTTGCTGCTCTTCTTGCATTCCTCTCGCATAAAGCATAAATAAGGATCATATCAAGCTTTTCAGAATTAGTGTAACCCATTTCTAATACTCCTATGATTTTAAACAAGAACATACAAATACAGAAAGAGCACTTGTCATTCTTTACAACGTAAATTGCAATTGTTTTACAGCTATACGCTATTGTTTTCATCGCCGACGAGTACAAATTACAACAATCAGTCGTTTCCATGGCAAACCTAGACTTCAACTTTCAATCGTATTTTTTTCGAGAATTTTCTTATGTAAGAACCATATTGGTTTACATGGTTATAAAGAGAATAAAAAGTACTATCAGAATGATCGAAAAAAAGCATAGTGTGCCATTTGAAAAAAAAAAGTTGAATATCGCTGCCATAATATGAGTACAGATTTTCTGACATTTTCTTTCCCCATCTTATAGAGAATTTGCTGCCATTTACGAATATATATAGTTTATTATAGTTATTTTTAAAAATAACTAAGTTATAGGCCTGGGGAGTCATGTCTGAGACACCCTGTATATGCAACTATTTTTTATATTATAAAAGATATGTAGCATACTCACTTCAAGCGGAGAACAGGCTAAAAGTTTTCAATACTGTAGTTATTTGTTATTTATATTATTAAAGCAACTCAACCTTTTTTTCATAACACTTAATGACTTAATCAAACTTTATTTAAAAAAACATACGAGTCGTAAAATGATTTCTTGTGTAAGTAAAGTAAGTAAGTAGGGGGCAAAACAATACAACGTTTTTACTTATTTCACGGTAATCTATGCCGCGAACAAGAATAAAAGGTAAACAAAAGCTTCTTCGTCGATCAGATACATCTGAGACAAATGTGAGCCGTCTGTACCACCAGTATCTCTCTATATTTTAAAAGCTAAAAATACAATACCATTGTCATTCACCTTTATACCATCGTCGCGTTTGCTTAACGTTTGATTTTTTATTTCAGAAAGAACAACTGGATAAGCAAAGTATTTTGAAAATTCCCGAGGGAATTGTATTTTGCCTGAAAATATTCATAGGCTATTTTTTACGAACAGTTTCCCAGCAATCAATTTTAGTTTAATATACCTCGATAATCTCTCGAAAATGTTTAGTCGAAATGAAACCCACGAAATATTTATAGCTTTGAAAGCATCATCATAATTTTCACATACAGAGTGTGTCAAAAGTAACTAATATTGCCTGTAACTTTTTAATTTTAAGAGTTGTAAGAAAAAGTTGCATACGAAAGTTTTTGGGGTAATTGGGGCGCATACAACGATGTTTTTATTTTGTTAGTACCTTTTTTTGTTTGGTTGCTATGGCAACCAACCTTGTTTATTTAAATAGTAACTATATGATTTTTTAACATATTTAAAAAGTATAAATTTTTTCTATTCACCTGTAGTATTACATCGAACTTACGAAAAAAAAAACAAAAAACAAACAAAAAACAAACAAAAACAAACAAACGCCGCCAAACACCTCGAAAAACTGAATAATACTTTGCCTTTATAGCATTTTTGTTTCTTTAGTTGTCAAATTTTCAAAACGTATCTGATCTAAATACTTGATATCATTTAAGTAACTGATTAATATTACTGCAAATCAGTTCACATGTTTTCGTAATGCGGCATTTAGTAGTATTCAACGTACGATATAATAGCACAGGTGAATAGAAAAAACCTATACTTTTGAAATATGCTAAGAAAACATATGGTTACCATTAAAATAAACAAAGTTGGTTGCCATAGCAACCAAATAAAAAAATATACTAACAAATTAAAAACGTCATTGTATGCGCCGCAATTAACCCAAAAACTTTCGTATGCAACTTTTTCTTGCACCTATTCAAATTAAAAAGTTACAGGCAATATTAGTTACTTTTGACACACTCTGTATAAGAAATAAATAAGTAATTAACAATTTTCGTTGAGCTCTATACATGTATTTCCCGCTTATACAGTTATCATTATATGCATTATAATAAGTTGGCCTTGTATGATGTTTTACCTGCAGTAAATATGAAGTTTGGAAGACAAATAATGAGACTGCCAATAGTGCGCGCGAACTGACAACGCTGCTGCCTTCCTCTTCACAACACAGTTAGAATAACCACTGCCGTGAACTCAGTACAATTTTAAACTTCTTACAATTGCTACGCGATTATTGAGAGCGTCTGAAGTTGTGTTTGTGAGGTGCTTTACGAAAATGGACCGGCAAAAGTTTGAGGAACGTTGCGCTATCTAATTTTGTGTAAAGCTTGGCCAATCCATGAAAAGTTACAAGGAGCTTACGGCGAACATTCCCTATCCAGGGCACAAGGCCTTTTTAGAAGGCCAAGAAGATGTGAAAGACAACTTCGTGCGGCTAGACTTTCAACCTCAAAAACGGACAACAATGTGTGTCGATTGCCGTTAAAAATAAACAGGAGTTAGTTAAATTTGAACCGGTTTACCGTCCATCAGATTTTAACACAGGATTTTTGAATGAGAAAAGTATGCACCAAGATGGTTCCAAAGAACCTCACGGCTGAGCAGAGAGTCAATCGTAGGGACGTGTGTCTTGATCTTTTGTACCGCCGTAAGAGGAAGCCAGAATCCTTTAGTCGCGAGATCACAGGTGATGAATCATGGATTTTTGAGTACGACGCCGTAACAAAGCGCCAACGTCGTGGCACTCTCGTCGTTTCAAAGAAGCGAGAACGAGCAAACTGAAAATCAAGGGGGATCGTCCACAAGGAGTTTGCGCCGCCAGGACAAACTGCTAATCAAACTTTTATAGGAAAGTCCTTGGAAGGCTCAGGAAGAGGGTGGCATGTGTGAGACCAGGTATTGCACGCACTTAGATGCTGCACCACGACGACGCCCCATGTTACATGGCAGTCTTCATCAACAAATTTTTGACAGAAAAAGGCATTCCTGTGGACCCCCAACCCCTCTATTCGCTAGATCTCAGTCCCTGTGGCTTCTTTTTATTCCCCCGACTGAAAACTCATTTCAAATAATAAGGACATTTACATGATTAACCGCGAAAATAATTACTGTACGAATGAGGCTTAGCCATGGAAGAGTAAACCAATACCTTTTAAAAGGGCTTATTCTGTTCCTTAACTGAAATTGCCTAATTGGCGTTTTGGATATACATACCTACACACATACGCCAAAATTTGATTACTGAATATACGAGCCTTAATAAAAGGCTTCCTGTTTTACCTTCATAGCCACATCTGATTTCGACCTTTTTTGATCATACAATATTTTTATATCTCCATTTTTTTCACGGACAGACCGTCAATCATTTGTTCGTTGTTGTTTACTGTCAAATGATCAGTAATTTTGATGTTAATTGTATGTTCTATAAAATAATACTCTTCTGAAATACAGTTGATTATATTGAAATACAGTTGATTGTATCTTTTTTCTCGAATAAAAGATATTCTGTGAACCATGATGGGTTTCAAGTCAACTCCGAACATATTCACCTTCTCACAGATGCACAAATCAGTATTAATAGTATTAATAGGTATATCTTGCCATTTTTAATTAAAAAAAAATAATAAAATACGAGATCATGTAGGACGTGGTTAAAAATTTTAAGGTAGCAACATTCCCATTAAAAAGGCATTTTTTCTATATCAACTGTTAAAGTGCTATTTTATCTATTAATTTGAGTAGATGAAATAGCACTTTTACCGCAATGGTAGATAAAGTACTACTTTAACAGCAAGGGTAGATACTTTATCTACCCAAAATGCAATGTAACCCTAGCAACGCCCATACTAATGAGATTTTAAAACGTGACTCGATTTGAAATAATTTCAAACGACAATGTCAAATAAAATTTATTTATAATTTTTTTCCTTTAAAATAAATTCTATAGAAAAAAATAGAATATTATACACGACGATAAATATCAATTATCTTCTGGAGCGTAATTAGCGTCTCGACTGGCGTCTCGACGCTAAAATACGCCCTCGAAGATAAAATACAATTTTATCGTCTTGTATAATAAATAACTATTAATACGGACCATTCACATAAGACACGCCTCTTAAAATCTTCAAATGCAACCCAACATACATGTTTTTAAAGCTACTAGAAATATATTATTTTTTTTATCCATTTCATTTTGTACCGCTATGTAGTGTCAGGGCTCATTCACACTTGCTGGTGTGCAGTGGAGGTGATGGGTCCATTTTTGGACTTGCGTCACCCTCTAACCAGCTTTCATCCACAACACATTCGTACCTTAAACCAAAACCTTAACTAACAAATTCAGTCCAAATTGGCTCAATAATACTATGGCCACCGCTGGAATCGAACAAGTGTCAGCCGGCTAGCTAGCAGGCACTTACCTAACTGAGCTACCCAGGCTGCCCTGGAAATATATTATTATCATTAGCCTGTACAAATCCCTATACAGGGCAAAGGCCTCCCCTTTTCTCTTATTCTTTGTACCGTCTCAAATCTACACACTTGTTAGTGAGTGGAGAATTAAAAAACGACACTTGATCTAGTCATTAAAAGTGACAGAAATTTCTAGTCGTAAAGATAATTTTTCATTAAAGTTTAAGTTTAAAAATTGTTATCGTTTTACATTTGTTTTCGGCTTATAATGTTCCATTTGTATATTTTTGCATTGATAATTGACAAAAATTTGCATTTTTAGGCTATAAGGTAACCTTGATATAACATTTAATTATGTATTGTTGTTCTGAAGTTATCCACCCCGATTATACTTATCAATTTAATTGAAGATTAACGTAGATCAACGTTATTTATGAATTTGTAATTGGGTTGCGTATTCCAATTTTTAAGGGGCGCGTCTTCTGTGAGTTACGCAGCATAATTTTTCGTAATTCTTAAAGTGAGAAATAGAATGACGTTATTTACTGTTTACAAAACATAGGTAGTGATCTTTAAACAAAATAATAACGTACTTATAACATAATGTTACAGTAGGAATTGCTCGCTTTCGTATTTAGTTAAATTATTGGATTTATATTGATCTGGTTTTATTCTTTTATTTAGACTTTCCCAATTCCGTCAGGATTGCATAGTTGCATACGTCATAGGCGCTTCTCTTCTTATTATTTTGAATTTTTCACTTAGTGGATTTAGAAATTTTAGGTTGGTTCTTCAGAGAATTATGTTGGCAAGTTCGTTACTTTGGTCTTCTACGTTAAACATCGGTCACGGATGGATGTCAACCTTGGTCTTAGAATATAATTATCCTAATTTAGTTGGATAATCCGAGGTTCGACATAATTGAAAATGCTTTTAGTTTGCCTATTGGGCCTTTAGTGAATTTAGAACGGTAGTCGTTTTGGATTGTAAGCATTCTTCATAACCTTAATTGGGATTTTTAACCGTTCAAACGACCATTTTGTTAGAAGCATTTTGAAGGGCATTTAAGAACTTTTGGGTATGTAACGCATTGATTTTACTTGAAGATTTCTTACGGTATTCGTTGTATTTCAGCCCTTCTTCGTTTCGTACGTTCTTTTTAGTACTTCTTTTAGTACGTTTTTGTGGTTGGTGCTGGTTTTCCTGCACAACGTGTTCGTAGAAACCACCTGTTCGACATCTGTTCCACGTGTTAGTTCAACACCACGTTGGTTTAGAAATTATTTGAAGGAATCACCCCGTGATATTTAGAAGACTTCTGGAAAGTTACCTGAGTTTAAGTTCGTTATCTTTACGTTTTACACCCCACATTTAGAGGTTGAAGGTCAGATAAACTTAAGATTTGATTTTGAGGTTATCTTATGTTATTTAGTTAAATTTAAAGACGTTTAAACATTTAGTAGATTTTAATTTTACGAGTTAATATATTCTATTCGTTAATTGCCAAGCCTTGCGTTTTATTGTCAAGTCAATTGACTTTGGAGGTCTATTCTTCAGGAGGTCCGACTGAAGCTGTTTACGTTATAAGGACCTGGCGCCCAAGGAACATCGTTAGATTAGCTATTTAGTGAGCACTACTATTTTCTTTTAGGAACCTCACGCCCACGCAACAGAGTAGCGGGTTTGTTTAGTGTTATCACCTCCGGATAACAATTGATATACTTCACCTAGTGCTGGTGTAGCAATAAGATCAATAAAAAAACCAATTAGGGTAGGCTGTGAAATTATTGAATTATTTTGAATTGGTACTTTAGCCACATCCACAGAATGACATTTCTGACATGAATTTAAGGTTATAAACTTTGTTTACAATAAAAATGTCAAATTACAAATGTTATAAAATGTCATTCTGTGGATGTGGCTAAAGTACCAATTCAAAATAATTCAATTTCACAGCCTACCCTAATTGGTATTTTTATTGATCTATTGTTACAATTTCAACGAAGGAGATTAAAGTAATACTAAAGTACTATAGTTCAGTGTCCAATAAGAAGAATCAGTGATACTAGTGAACACTTTGCGAGAATCTGTAGTTCTAGATACTAATTTAAAAAACTATCCCAGTTGCAGAACAAAAGAATAGAGATATGCATTTGTTATTTCTCTGTTTACCTCCAACAACTGTAAATAATATTTTTCTAACCACCTACGTTGTTACAAGTACAGCACAATAAATGAGTTAAAATGAAATACAAAAATTACATTTCGTGTCAATGCCACCCCGGGTGCAACAAATGGACTTCCGCTATATATTTTCCTTGTGTTCGTACTCTAAAAACTTTCATTTGAAACCTCTAGAGGGTAATTATCTGTTTTTAGGTATGGGATAAACACTGTTCCGCAAAAATTATTTTGAATGAAACTTCTGTGGCGGTATTTTATTAAATTTTGCATAGAAATGTATTTTGATACTCTAGACTCTAGGGGTTGATATGGCCCCTCCACAATTTTTTTAATGGATGGGTTAGAGCAGTACCAAAATTGGAATAAGACGTTTGTTTCTTGAAAAAACTTTATTTCTACAGGTAATAACTGAACAGATAATTAATTTTAATTTAGTATCTTTTGTGAAGTATTACTGCTTGCGTACATACATACAATGTGATTTTTTAAAAACTCAATTGCATCAGGCCGAATTCTCTTTTGATAACCTTAGAACTGTCTGTATTAAGTCAGAATACGGCCTGCTGCAATTGAGTTTTTAAAAAATCACATTGTACCTATGTATATTTGTTTGACATGTTGTTCTTCATGATGTTTGCAGATATAAGCTCAAACGTCCTTATCTACTTTTCGATAAGGGGAGTAATAAAAATTTTCCGTTATACTTCAAAGCAAGTAGAAACAGAAGTAAAACTTTACTTCTACTTTCCAGCTGTAAAAGCCACCTAGAAAACTGTAGATTAATATATTATTTCATTGTACATTAGGAGAAGAATGCACTGAAAGAATTCATGTAATTTTACCTAGAGTTAACCTGATTTAGGTATTGTTAAGGTACTGGAATATTTACTATTGTTTGCAAATCTTGTTATGTCGTTGTAATGTGTTATTCACATGAACCATTCAGAATTTTAAGTACAATTTTCTTTCGGGTTATTTGCAATCCTAAAACCAATATATATTCAAACAATAGTTCTTGGTTAGATTCGAGATTGTTTTACATTACTCTACAAAACGAGATTTTTATCCCTAGCTGCCGTAACTTCATCGGTTGCTTACAAAGCGGTGGCATACCAATCTTCAACACAAAAAACTTTTAAGAATTTGGGGTATGAATACAAAACAGGACCAAAATACATCGAGGTGTTTTCTTGTATTGTACTTACTTGGCTGGAGTGTTTTAAACAACGATAATCCGATGTGTTTCGAATTCCGCGTTTGTTTTCTTTGTATAATTTTGGAAGTTTTTTTTAATGGAAAATTGAAAATTATATAGAATAGTTAATAGTTCGTTCTACTAAAAGTCGGTGTAAATACGGTGTGAATAAGAAATTAATATGCACACGTTTGTGGAGCTCTTGCGAATTTTTTGTCTACAAAGTAATTCTATGCATTTTATGAAACATTGAAACTCATTCTATGTACTTTATATGTATTTACCTAAAATTGTTAGTGAGTAACAATAACAGTATGAAAAAAGATGCTAATCGTATGTAGACAGTATCTATTTATTCAAATGTGCGGATAAACAATGCTCAAGCTAAAAAACGAAAGGTGAGTTGAACAAAATTTTTATTAAGTTAACGAATAATCAAAGTCGATAAAAGAGCATCGCTATTTGTTTACTAATGTATTATTTGTCATATGCATTCTAAACTTGATTCGATTCTGTGCATTTTGACGAAACTGTTTAATCATGTTTGTGCAACCTGCCCGAAGACTTGCATGCCCAACACATAAACCATACTAAATTGCAGGCCCGATATAAATTTCATGCAAAAGCACGTTGTAAAATATTGCCTATTAAATGTTATTGAAATTTATTCGTATTCCGCGAAATGAAACTGAATGACGCTAATTTTAATTTGCATGTTATAATGCTTTGATATGCACGAATGCAATTGAGGGTTATTTCAGTATATACCTTAAAACTTTACCAATACCTAATGCTTTTATCTTGGTTTTTTAAGTGCATTTAGATCCGATTTCGAAAAGTGCCTTAAGAAAAACTGTTAGAGTATAATATTTCAGGTTAATGTGAATCAGAGCAAACCACTCTTAGCTTGAGTAAACTTGCATTTAATGCAGCTCAAATTGTAGAATATGCCGCTATTTCACATAGAATGTTGAACCATACCTAGTTGTTACGCAAAATTAGATAATTCTAGTTTACTAAATAAAGATACTTACTTGCAATAAATATGCAACATTGATTATATTTTACCATGTCCACATTCATAAATATATGTGTAATATAATTCTGAATTTGATTCTTCGAGGCAAATTATAATTAATGGTATGCCATTTATGATAGTATATTGCGGAGATAAGCATATTTTATAAACTATGCATCTTTAAGGCGGCACGAGGCGTTCAAGAATTTCTAAGTATATCTCATGCAGCTCAACTTACGTCTGCATTTTACATTACTTTCCTGTACAAGGAATTTGACGAGAAGATACTTAGTAGTGGATCTGCTCTGTGGTAGTGGGTTAAATATTGAAAATGCCTACCAACCCTGTTTGGTGTTACATACCTTAAGTATAAGGAGCAATCATTGTAACACGCTCAGTTTTCAAGTTCAAGTTTCTTTTGTGAATTTTCGAACTAACAATTTACACAAATTTCTTTTTTGCAAAATTGGTCCCTCATTGTTACGATTAATCTCCCTTCCTGTCAAAAACTTTTAAAAATTAATTGACAATAACTTTTGGGGTGTAAACGCATAAGCAGTAATTTAAAATTAAAATTGATCCATCTTGAGTTGCAAAACGACTATAAAATGCCAACAATCATTAAAAATATTATACCGGGAGAGGAGTTTCTAAGCGGAACATAGCAATATTGCATTTGAAACTACGTTACTGTATATTTTTGCTTTCCATTTAAACATACAAAAATGTCGGACAGCCAGGCGGTTTTGAAGGCTCTATCGAATAGTGGGACTTCTTTCAGACTAGTATGGGAATGCCTAGAGGAACTCAATGACTTGGCGGAACAGAACGTCGTGAGAGTATTCTGGGTACCAGGTCATTGTGGCATAGACGGTAATGAGAAACCCGGCGAATTAGCAAGGCAGAGGTCGCCTGAGGCTTATCTTCGCACAGAACCAACCTCAAGAATTTCAAGAAGTGCCATCCGAGGGATGCTAATGACTGCATTGGCACTATATAGGATAGGTACTGGACTAACAAACCAGGACAAAACCAAGGAATTCATAAACAGATCTTGCAAGAAGCGAACTGATGAACTACTCATTATGGATAGGAGACAACTCACAGGTCTACTCTGTGGAAGATCGGTAAATGCAATTGGGACCTTATTTTCAGACTTTGCAACACACATTTTGTGTCTGTGATGCGTTGGCAAGAAAAGATAGCGCATATTTGGACAGCCTATGGACCAAAGGAGTTTGTTAGACACCCGGTTAAGGACCTTTATCTTTTGATACAGGGAACAAAAATCAATGAATGGGTGTAATCTATTAATGGGGGTGTGCACAATAAGCCTTTTAGGCTGCAGTGTTCCCCGATGTTCTCAAAAAGACGTGTCCTGAAATATACGCTTATCTTGGAACCAGTTTAGTCTGGCCCAGTCACTGCGTTTGTACGTAAATAGCGTGCGATTCTTTCATTGTCTTAATATTTTTTCATCGTTGTTGATCTGTTTTATTGCTTAAAGTTTAAATGTTAAACAATACATTTAACTATGAACAAAATCGATAGTTTATCGGAAAAACGTTTCTCGTTATTAAGTCTAGAAGAAAGATTTGCAGTTGCAGGCATAGCTCAACTGACTAGAGCAGTGGACGGGAATTTTAAAGACGCTGGTTCGACTCCAGCTAGCCGCCCTGCAAAATATTTTCGAGGCCCCGCTGTATCTATTGTCACCAGCCGCCATCGATAAAAGGTAACAATTTTAACAAAGTTGAGATGAAGACGCCTTTGTTATTGTATTAAACTATCCTTGAAATTTTTTCGAATAAAAATCGATAGGCTGTTAAGTTAAAAGCTGAACCAGCAATTTTAATATTAATTATGACAGAGCTTTGTGATAGATATACAACGAGAATAGAAATGCCTTGCAAAAGGCAACAAGGCTTGCAAACAAACAATTTCTCAATGACTCAGTTAATAAGAGTAGAGCTACCTGAAAGCTTATAAATTTACACATTAGAACCTGTTCGTCGAAAATTGTAGATGTTTACCCTAACGATTTTAACGACTTTTTTACAAATATAGACAGGATAATTATACGCGCACCTTCAGATAATCAAATTGATTATAGAGTATTTCTGAACGAATATCGTCAATCTTCAGCCAATTCCTTTTACAAGCTACCTACGAGTACATACGAGGTAATCGATGTAATCACAAATATGAAAAATAAGCATAGCAAAGACGTTTATGGGATCAATTCAAAATTAATTAAACACGTTAAAAATGAAATGTCAATTGTTCTTACATTTATTGTAATAGAATATTACCTACTATATCTAAAATATTTGAAACCCTAATAAAGGAATAATGTCATCTTAGAGACAAACAATTTGTTTACAAATGAGCAAGACCATCATGGCAGCAGATCAAACTAGGTTGAAATAGTAACAATACGCAAACATCGTGTATTAACAGGAAAGTGACGATATAAATTCAATAATTTTAGACAATTTTTCGAAAAATATTACCTTATTCTGCTAATTTATATTGATCATACGAAGTGTACGATTCTGTGCTATTTGCTAATGCTAATGCAGGTTTCCCCTATTTAATATTCGAAAATAAAGATTTATTCAAAAAGGTTTAATACCCAGGCTATCTACCCTGTAGTAGTCCATCTTTATCTAGCTGACAGTCCTTGTCTTTTATATCCACTGCAAAAATTACATTCTTGATTATGCAGCTGATTCTTGATGTGATCTTCACGTTTCTCAGTTTGTATTAAACTACTGTAGGACCTAATATAGAATTACGTCAAATAATAGCAGAGTTAAGTTACTAGAAATGTAAGGAGGATCAATTTTCAAGCATTAAATATTTTAATACCTAATTTAATCAAAATGCGTTTTAAAATTTATCTATTTTGGAAATAATGACGAAATTGTCAGTAAACCCAAAGTCTTTATTAATAATAATTACTCACTTTTAAAACAAAAATATTAAGAAGCACCTGTGTAACGGATATTATATTATCCAGAAATTTTGCAATTTTTGAGCGGGTCGTATCACCGTGGCTTTTCACAAGCCTCCCCTTTCGCATAGGTATTGTAATTGAGTATTAGAACTTCGTACAAATGTAATAAAATATCTTTATTTATGCATGAAGGTAATACCTTGGTTAGAACTTTCACAAATACATTGCAACGAAAGGTTTACATTGAAGTCAGAATGGGATAAATGTATTTTATCTATCTTCGTTCATGAGTATTTGGTTCACAAATGTAACTTTGTAACAGTAACTGGAATAAAACTTTAACAAAAATGATCTTAGAATTCCTTAACAACATTAAAAATTAACCCTGAACCCGAACCACGTAAAATACAAAAGGTAAGACTTATTCCCTCGTTCACCAAACCGTTACGTAATCTTTTGTATTTTTGACAAATATAGAGCATATTCAAGTAAGTTTGAATTCGTTAGATTTACCTGTTAGAAGAAAAACAAGTTTTAGCCTTCGAAGTATCGTGGGAATGGATTCCCATATGGGACCGTCTACAAATAAATAAGACCTGTTGAAATCAAGTTCTTTAACGCACCCTAAAGCAATACAGATTCGTTTAAATTTATCACCAAAAACGGTTAAAATACTTGAGGTATCTAAGGTTTACAGAAAAGTCAATTTTGTTATCGACGTTACTAGATTTACGGAACATACGGCTAACATTTTTTTTGTCTTTCATTAAGAAAGCGCAACAAAATAAAGAGTTTCCATTTACTTTTAAATAACATTATTCATGAACGGTGAACTGAAATTGTTTCTATTCTTCACCCAAACTAAGAAAGAACGAAAGAGTTAAAATAATTTGTTTTATCCTATTTTATTTTCAGTTATGAAGTTTTCTTATCTTGACCAATCTTGATTAGTAGTCTTATTATGAACGGACTATAACTACGAGATTAATGGCTAAATTTAATTTAGGTGTGGAAGCCAACATGTAATTGGCAAGGCTTGATAAGCGCTAATTACATACATCTTATAGCCATTGTCACAATTTACAAATGATCAAAAAACGTTGATTGATCTACTAATACCATAGTGATTGTACAGCGTGGACAATCTTCGAAGTGTAATAATTAAAGGGGTCTCTTCGAAAATAGTCCATCTTGTACAATATGCAACATCAATGATAAAAGTTATATTAAAAGATAATACTGCGCTGGTACTCTTGAGTGCCTTAAATCAACCGTCGATCGATTTCGCATACATTATTCACTACAAAAAACAAATTGCTTCGCCAGCTTCACATTATTCAGTATAATGCTATCCACCACTAACAATAAATAAATACATAAAAAACTTATTAGTGAAGCTATTCCTCAGTTTTCATTTCCCACTTGTATTAAAAATGTTTCATTCGTATGTTTTCAGGTTTTAGATAAATTGTTAGTAATAAGTTATTCTATCTTGCCGAATTATAATTTACTTGCAATTCTATGAAAATACCTTTTCTAAAAATAGTAGTATAAACAACATTTTTTTAGGATTTACGCTAATGGGGAAATACTTTTAATGTATTTTAATGAATTCCATAATTCCATATTTGTATAGAAACATATCCTCTCCGCAGGGATTTGAACCGAATTCGTTAAAATATCACCATAGCTTATATCCCATCTTCCTCGATAACGTATCTTCATTGCTGTCGCTCTCCTTGTTTTGCAGCAACACTGTCCAAATTAGATTTCAGTAAATTTAAATGTGAATGAAAAATATGAACTTTAAGACACATTCGACATCCAAGTACTCAATACTATCCTGTTCTGTTGTTATTTCTGGCCCGACTTTTTATGTTGAATTTTTTTGGGGTATAGGGATATAGGGTATATAAACCAGGAGCGTCAGAAGAGCTGATGATAATCACACTATTGAATGTTTAAAAGTATTAGATACCTAAGCAAAATCTTTTAGAAACTATTTAATTAGTCCTAATTTGATATGAACAGTTGGTAGTAAAATTTTACTTACTGGCATAAGAACTCTTTGAATAACATTGTTCTTAGCGAAAATTAACTGGCAGGCCAAGTACGTTTACTATAATGTTGTTGGTCTATTCTATTATCTCAAAGACAAAGGAAACAGAATATTTTGTATATCCATACTGTAGGGCCATAAAAAATTAACATCTTTAAATCAAAACATCCCATTTCTGTTGATTGTAATGATTTTCCTTCCAGGGAAATTTTCACATTTGTAAATTCTTCCTCCTATTAGAAACCAACTAAAACAGAAAATAACAAATTTCAATTCAGAGCATATTCCTGAAATACCTATACGAAGAGGAGGCAATTTTAGTATTGAAAGAAATTAAAAACAAAAAAACCCCAGGAAATGATGATATTAGTCCTAGAACGTTAAAAGATGGGGGGACGCCGTGGTAAAAGTTCTCAAAATATTTCTTCTCCAAGAAGCAACGGTTCCTGAAAAATTGAACAAATAAGGCTGGAAACGTAACAAAGAAAGGCCTCAGATGTGCTGAGTTGATGATGTCAAAACAGTCGGTGGCTTAGGATACATGAGAACAGCAAGAGACGGGGAGGAATCGAGAAATTTGGAGAACGCTTATGTTCAAAACTCGGCTAGAGGTGGCTAACTAGAGGGCGGGGTAATCTTCCTGACTGTGTAACAGGAATTGAAGGTAGCTTATTACCATTGTGAAAAAGTACAACTTTCGGACGGTTAAGAAAGCTATCGATGAAAAGTCGTCACTGTGCTGACTGGGGTGGACGGTGTATTGGAGTATGAATCTTTTGCTCGATCAGCAGGTATTTTATAGTAGTTATATAAAATCTGCCATATAAAAATAGCAGTCATTTAAATGATTACTGGACTCTGGATACAGCAAACGGTATTGATTTTCTGCTACCCCGATACCATCCCTCCAAAGTGAATTTAGAACTACCACAACATCCATGAGGCACCTACTAAATACTTATCTTGATTACCAAAATAAGGCTCATATGCATTTTAAAACTTAGTCCCAGGAACTATGTTGTGTTTAACGTGGTGTTTACGAATATGCAAACCATAAACCATACACAATAACAGAATAAATCAGGTGATAACTTAAAACGCCCGTAGTCGTCATGTTTATTTAGGAAACGAACACAAAAATAAATTAATATGACGTTTCCCAAATTTTAACGTCTGGTTAAAATAAATGTTTGCATTCAAGTTATCATACATAGGTAACTAAATTAACAGCAAAAAATTCAAATAAATATTTTCGTTGTTAACCAGTTTAAGGTACTGTTCCATTACAATGGACAGGTACCTCAAACATGATTATTCTAACTTTCTTTTTTTGGGTGTCTTTTTTTATGTGTGTATAGCCAATCTTCTCGGCATCGCCCTTAGGCATTACTTCAAGTCAGACGACTGTGTCATGTGTGTGTTATTACGTGTGTAGTGGTCTTGTTACTATATCTCATAGACCAGTCTTCCGAGTAGAGCAGAGTTAATTAAGCCCAACTGTGAATGGTCTCACCAGGTCTAGTACTGATTCCAGAGGCCTGAGAAAAAATCTCCACCAACGTAGGGATTCGAACCCGGGACTTGCAACATGCAAGCCTAGCCCTCTTACAACAAACTGAGCTACCTGGTTTCCTCAGTGATTATTCTAGCTGACAAGAACATAACCAGACTGATGCGTTGTCATGGTTATAACATCAAGACGGCTCTTGCATAAGTCAGTTTATAGGTTTGCTATCAGATTGCATGGAAGCATTCCTGATTAAAGTTGAACGCTGCTTATACACACACAACGGCAACATTAGAGGAAAACAAAAAAAACTCACATTTTTTCGATGCTTTAAGATTTTTTTAACTTAATTTGGCAGGAAAAAAATCACATTAGAAAGATTGCAACTACACACAAATTAAATTCATGATTGTGGTTGCCAAACTCACTAAACTGAATAAAATGAGAAAATAGAGAACAAAAAAACAATTATCCATTATTAAAAAAATTGATTTAATACAATTTCCGTCATTTTATTCCAAAATAGGGGTGTTATTAATAACGCGTGTTACCCCCGCGAGCCAATCACAGCTTCCATACGTCTGCTCATGCTTTCGATGACGTTGCCAATGGTTGTTCGAGGCAGATTGAGCCCATTCTTCCACTAGTGCAGCAGCTAGCTCTTCCGTGTTTTGTAATGATGGATTTCTACCATTGCCCCGTCGTCCCATATGTGTTCGATGGAATTCATGTCTGCGGAACATGCTGCCCAGTTCATGGTAGCTATACCAACTTCAAATAAGAAATTTGAAACACAGCGAGCAGTAAGCAGCCGGGCGTTATCGTGCATTAAAACAAAATCATCCGCTATGAATGAGGCAAATGGCACTACATGTTCTTCCAGGATGTCTGTAATATAACGTGCAGCTGTCAGAGAACCTCCTTGAATTAGGACTAATTCAGTGCGTGCTCCCAAACGTATCCCACCCCAAACCATAAGTGAGCCTTATTCATATGAGCCGGGGAAACAATGTTGCACTGTGAATATCGCTCCCATTGTTGCCCCCACACTTTTTCTTTGCCGTCAATTGCGTTTATAAACTTAACCCCATTGTCCTAAATTCCAAAATCTGTGTTCACGTGCAACCGTACAACCGTACAACCGCGAAGATGTCTTTTGAATTTAAAAAAAAACAGAAGTCACACATAGCCAAATCCGGTGAATAATGCGGATGTTCGATAACTGTAATTTTTTTTTCAGCCAGATACTCGACCGTCACCTTAGCTGTATGGGATGATGCCTTGTCATGGTGTAGCATTAAACCTTTAACACGAAGTTCGTTTAGTACTTGAGGGAGACAAACTGTGGTGTACTAATCTGCTGTAACGGTCGTCTGTTGTTCTAGCTAAATTGCTTTCACCAAGCCCGTGCTGCAAAAAAAATACTGCAAACATAGTCTTCTTCCGTTTTAGTGCAGTCGGGATTGCGTCGTCTTCGTAGATCCAAACACGATATTCTTGACGGGTTGGTGCGTCATAAAACGGTATATAGGTTTCATCACCAGTCACTATTTTTGAGATAATACCATGGCCGCAATGTACCACCATTTGTAGCGTTTTTCGTTTGATCCTTGCACGCTCTGACTTTTGGAAACCTGTTATCTGATGCGGAACCCACCAAAAAACCACTTTCTCCATTTTCAGTTCGTGATGTAGAATTTTTGTTATTGCTGCGGCTCCGATGCATATAGACTCCTGAATCATCGTAGAACTAAATCTTGGATCTTCTTCAACCATCTGCCTTACTGATTCGATGGTTTCTGGAGTAACAGCAGGTTTGGGATGTCTTTCGCGGTTTTCATCATTTAGGTATTGTCTACCTCTTTAATTCAGCAAACCAACGAAATAGTGTTGCCCGAGATGGGCTTTCTTGTTCAAAGGCGTTTCGAAGTCTTTCAAGGCACTCATTTTCACTTAGTCCACTCTTAAAATCGTAGAAAATCATAGCCTTAAAATGCTCACTTGATAGATCCATTTTACTGAACCATACTGAATTTGTTTTAACAACTATGACAAATGCCTGCTTGATAATTTTTTGTGTATATACGCCAAAAGGTACAAGCTTTAAGAAAATTAATATTACATACCCCTAAAATATTCGGCTTTCTCGTATGTCAAAACATACAGACTGGCCCTCGTATTACATAACAAATACGTAAAGTGATGGGTTATGAAACGAGCAAGCTTATGAATCTTACTTTACGTAGGTGTTGTGGATACTGTTTTTTCAGCGACCATAAAAAACTATAAAGAGAAACGTTATTGATACAAATTAACTATAAAATTCGCCTCCGTAACCAAGTTACTTGTTTCTGAATTTTTTCAGCTGTTTATCATACAAATGAAGCTTTCACTAGTGGAACTTTATGCACTGATTTGACGGCGTAAAAATCTACTTTACTTCAGAAGGCTCTAAATAATACCAATTTTACGTTTTTAGAGCAACATTGCCTTAATACATACATACATAGTCAGGTCCTCTTGTACCCGTAGGTGTCGAGGTGCAACATTGCCTTAATATAAAATAAAAACAATACGTTGTATAATGTGCTTTGAATAATAAAATATATACCTATCATTTATTTTCTAAACTCTTTAAACATTACTTCAGGAGATCTAATTTTTGGTTAATTTAAGAGTACCCAAACAAATTTTGAACGCACAAACAATAACTACCGTCTATTTAAGTAAACTTTAATATGACTTAATTCAAAATAGCTAACATTTTTAAATAATCAAAGGCCCAACAGCTAAAAAGTTTATTTCTTAAAATTTAAAATAACAAATGTCAAATAACTTGTAAAACCACAAGAATAATAATTAATGAAAACAAATGCGTATTTGTATTTTCGCAATTTTCAGTATAAAACTTTCTTAACATAGTTGCTTGGAGTCAATTTCTGCAGTTTAAAGAATAAATATTATAAAAGCAATCACTATTTTCTTAGATTTCTAGACTGAGCTAGCGATGGAGACTGAATTAGGAGTATACAGTATGTCCACTTATCCACGGATTGGGTTTACAAGAGGAAAAACTTTTTTATCTTCAACTTTAATTATAGTGATCATTGTTAGTAAATAATTAGCTAAATTATTAGTCTTAGAAACGTAAAAACAGTTACTTTAGAAACCTTGTAAATAGTCGTTGTAGTAAAAAAACAAATGTGAGTTAAAAATCCAGGATACAGAAAAAACAATTTTATAATTCAGTTGATATTTTGCATTCGAAGGGACAACAACAAAATTAAGTTGCTCGTCCCAAAAGAGAATAAGTATTGAATAAATAATCAACTATGTAAATACAATTAACAAGATAAAGAACCAATATTAAATAAAAAGAAAGTGAATTTGAAGAAAAATTAAGTGAAGGTTGAACTTCAAGCAGAAACAGTTCGATCAAAATCAGTTCAAGAAAAAGCAGTTCGAGTAAAAGCAATTCGAGCGGGGGCAAGTTCAAGCAAAAGCGAGTCAAGCAGAGGCAGAATGGATTTTTGGTTTTTGAGGATAAAGAAATTTTTGGAAAAGAAGAGGAAGTTAAAAGTAGATAGTGCGTGTATAAAAATAATTTAAAGATAATTTTAAGTAGGGCTGACAGGGAAAACAAGATAATAAAAGAAATCTGCATTATAAAGCTAGAGTAAAGTTTTATTTTGGTTAATTAAAATAAATTTAACCACCAACGAACCTACATAACGACCCTTGAGGTAAGATCTCTGTATAGTCCAGTCAAATTAGACAATTATGTGGCAAAACTTCGGAAAAATTCAAAGTGAGCTGAATTTTTGTGTACACCTTTATTTAGTGTTTTTAAACAACATATCAAAAGTACCCTTGATTTGACCTTGAGCTTCTTGAGTTATATGGCTTAAAAGGTGCGAAAAATTAGTTTTTCACTTAGGTATATCTTCTTTTCTATTGACTTTAGGTATAGAATAGTCTACAGATAAATTGAAGGCTATAAAATACTTATTTGACTGGACAATCGTGTTTAAATGCTAATCTATCGCAGATATCGTGGAAATAGGATTTGATAGAGAAAAACATGAGGGTCAATCAGAAAATCTTTCTAAGGATTACCTGGAACAATGCGATATGGAAGGAGAAGAAGATGAGGATGAAGAAGCTTAATGTAACTCTATTTTGACTTTTTTTTATTAAGTACTATGAATATTTGGACCGGCTGAGACAGTGGATACCACGTAAGAAAAACGCGCCTCGTACTCAACCTCAAAGGTGGTGTGGAATGGGGTACTTCGTTAACCTTGACTTAGACATTTCACATTACGCGTAAACGGTTGGTCCCACGAAAAAACCACAAGAGTACTTCTTTGTACAGAATTTTATAGCCTTCAATTTCTCTGTAGACTATTCTATACCTAAAGTCAATAGAAAAGAAGACACTAAATAAAGGTGTACACAAAAATTCAGCTCACTTTGAATTTTTTCGAAGTGAAATACTTATTTGACTGGACTAGTAAGCAAACAAAATTAAAGAGCAAAGTAAATTATTATTTTTTTAATTGTCATATCCAACGTATGTAGTGTACGGGGCACAGTACAATATACAGCATAATCTGACACCTCAGCTATACCAAAATGACAGTGTTAATCAAAAATTGTACAAAAAAATATTATCATTGTGTAACTCTAAATCAAATGGAAATTCTTCAAATGAAATGCTTTATACGGAAACTGGGTCAAGTAATTATTGTAAGAAAAGCATGCTGGTCTTTAAATGTGATTTATAAGCTTCTTCGCATACTTCTCATAAGCTGACATTTTTAAACTGCACGTCAACTACGGCAACCCGGAGCTTTCTGCAACGAACTCACGCTGTCACCTAATTCTGTTCTCTTGGATTCTTATTTCGTATTCCACCTACTAATAATGTTTATTGTATTTTGTTCCACAATACTCCCGGCTATGGTTTAAAGAACACTCGGATACACGTAAGTGCTCATAGTGAAACATTTTAATGCAGACTTTATCAGGCTTCCTAATTTCCCGTGCATTCGCTGCCGCTTAAATTTTTATAATTAACTAAGAAAAAATATATAAGCCGCGTTCCAGATATTACACAATATAACAAACAATTACCACAAAAACTTTCCAAGGAAATTGCCACAGGCAATGAATTTAAAGCAGACATAAATAAACTTCGTATATTTAATTAAATTAATAAATTCGCAAATTATTATGCTGATACTTCTGTTAATCCACTACATTTGAATGTTGGTACGTTAAGTAGTAACTATACGGTGTGTTAAAAAATAACTGCGGCAGACTTCGGAATTATCGATACATGTAATACCATGAGATCGAAAAAAAGATGATTCTGAGCAGGCCTTGACTAGTACAACACGATTGGCAAGACTGATTTCAAAATGTGGCAGTAGGTTAAAGGTTAATAAATGTCAAATAAATTAAAACACAAAACAGTATTTATTTAGGGAGCAAACTGAAAACTAAGATGAATACATGTTAGAGTAGGTGTTCAAAATGTGATCCTTCACTAGTATTACAACGATAAACTTAAATAATTCTGGAAATAAGATTGCAAAACTGACTTACATTTGAAATGTCACTGTCACATTATAATTCATAGGCATTCTAGACCCGGTGTAGCCAATCGTGTTGTACTAGTCAAGGCCTGCTCAGAATCTTTTTTTTTTTCGATCTCATGGTATATTTGTGGACTTTCGCCAAGCGTATGGTTTCATCAATAGAGAACAATAAATTATACATTATCCTGAAAGATTTCAACGTTCCAGCAAAACTAATAAGGCTAATCGAAGATACTTTAATAAACACAAAAGCTCGTGCCCGCTTACAGAACCAGTTGACATTCCAAATACTCAAGGTCTAAAACACAGCGATGAATTTATCCCTACATTATTTAACCTTCTTCTGGAATGCATTACAATAAAAATAAATGTGGCAGATCCAATATATTGATTACTAAAGCTATCCGACTGGCTGTATATTCGGACGATATCGACATCATGGGTCTAGCATTAAAAGCGGTAAAGGAAACGTATGTAGAACTAAAGAAATCAGCAAGTACAGTAGAACTGAAAGTGAACTCGGAAAAAATGAAAGGCAAGTTGCAAACTAAAACAAGCAAGGCCATAAAGAATGCCACGAAACGCAATATTAAGCAGTGGCGCAATTTAATTGTCTAGGAATGGAAATATCAAAGCAAGGAAATGAAGATGGAGAAATACGAAATCGAATTATACTAGCCAACAGAGTATGCTTTGCACATATTGAAGTCCAAAACCATACACTAGTATTAAAATACGATCATACAAAGCAAGAGTAGCGTAACAACTGATACTAACATTTAAATAGATTGGAAGAAGATCGAGTACCCAAACTAGCCATACAATGCCCATCCAGAGAGAGATGTAACATTGATCCCCAGCAGGTCAGAAGGCCTACACTATGAAGTAGACGATGACGACGACGACGACGACAGCAGAAAAACCATTATTAGCCTATCTTAAGTTAGGACAGCGTAGTATGGATTCTAACGCAAGTTTCAAAAAACGTATGCGAACATATTTCACAGAAATATATTAAGAAAAATACTAAGGCTACTGCATTAAAACAATTTATGAAGGGCAAGACACAATCAGGAACTGTACCAATATTTCTAAGAACCGTCATTAGTAGAATACAACAGAAGGCAGAGATTAAAATGGGCAGGGCATGTGGCCAGAAAAGGAGAAGAAAGAATTCAAAAAAACTCATCAATAGGGGTAAGACCGAGAGGTAGATGAAGGATTCGATAGGAAGACGTAGTTGAGGAAGACGCCAAAGAAATTTTAAACTTGCTCTCTATCGGTAATAACAAACGAGATATCAAACTTCGTTTTAAAACTTGAACCACACTGTATATTTAATATTTAATTAATTTAAGCAACTCATATATCGCTTAAACAGTTTACGTAGCGGATTAAAACATACTGGAATTACAGCAAGGCAAATAGTATTCCAATTTGATAGTTATAAAAAAAAGGAAATCTATAAACTTTTTAATTCATTATGAAGTTTGACTTCCAAGGCTAGAATTCTCTTTAGTCTTTCAAATTCTAACTAAGTTGTGCTAAATAGCGAAAATGTGCTTTAAGTGGTTTGACACCTGCGAACGTAGATCTAACTCAACAAATAAATAAAAAATAATGGCATTCTTAAGTTTTATTTAATAATAATAATATAGTATTGCCAAACCCTTCAGACTAAAAATGGGATAATTGAAGAAATATTCCATCGTATCTGACCATAAAAATGTCTATTATACAAATATTTCAATGTTTCCCCTGTTTTTGAAGCTTTATCAAACTGAGGAAATAAGTTTCTATGGATTAGAATTAAGCAAATAAACTGCCAGGTATATGGAAATTAAAAATAAAAAGTACTCCTATCTTATTGGTGCTTAGTTTTAGTATTCTAAGTCCTAAAATTAAAGATTCCCTCTTAAAAAGAAACCGATAGCAGGTATATATGAATTGGGTCAGTTAATTTAATATTCCTGCCCAGTAACTTATTCCTGTTATAAATTTTCAACATAAAATTGACACGTATTGGCAATTATTCATTCGAAAGGAAGTTTCTCTACTTTTCGTAGTTATCTAGTAAAACTGCTTCTTGCTTTATTTCCTTTTTCAACATTTATAAGACATCCATTATAAATTTCTCGAGAATTATTGTATTCTAGTAGTTTATTTTGAGTAATAAAATGAAAACATTCTTTGCCACAATTTTTTTAATTCAAGCAAAATAGAAAATGATTCTATTAAGTGTTTATTCTAAAGAAGGGAAATTGTAGTGAAACTTGAGCTTGCATTCTAAAATGATGGAGAACTTTAGCTTTATATTTATAATGCCGTTCAATTTTCTTATAACCCTATCGATTATAATCGCCAGAATGGCCAAATGGTTAAGACATTCGAATACAGCGCGAACGGTTCCGAGGACAAATCCAAATTGCATGTTCGGCGGGGTGTCTACCCAGTCACTGAAAAGGGAAGGTTGTCGAAGGCACGGTGCTTACCAAATCACCCCATATGCATAGTTTGCGAGAAAACCATCAACTCTCTATGTTTCCGACCATACTTCCTCGCGGAGTGTAAGTGCCGATATATTACCTATCAATTATTATTGGAAAAAATATATGATTGGCTCAAACATATCGGGTGTTCTAGGAGGTCACGTCAATATGAAAGTCGTAACTAATAGTATAATCAATTCTGAGCAAAAAATGTTATTTCAGCATAGGTCTACTGAGTTATACAAACATTAAGAATTAAAATTAAAATGAAAATAAAAAAGAATTAGTATTATAAAATTTATTCACATCGTAAATATAAATATAATTTCATCAAATGTTTTCAAAACGAGCCAAACCGTAATCCAATAAATTTCGTTATTGAATAGTAATTAAATTATACCTCAAGCGCGCAAATGCGTTGTATGCATTGGACAAGCTGATCCCTAGTTTCAGGTTTATCATCTCCATACACATGAGTTTTCAGTAGATCCCATCTAAACCAGTAAGATCCGGAAACCTTACTGGCCATGCCACTTCGCCCAATCCACCCCCCTGGGAAAATCCGATTCAAAAATTTTGTAACGTGTCTGCCTGCGTGAGATGGTGCTCCATCGTACTGCAACCACATACGAGCTCTTACTGTAAAAAGTACATCGTCCAATAAAAATGGTAATTCGGCTTCCAAAAAATGCCTGCAGTATTCAGATGTAAATCGTCCTCAATTGAAATGGCATCAATAACTTAATTTCCAATAACCTCGCACTAAAAATTTATTGAAACTATCTAAGAAAATCCATCCATCCAGCCAGACACGGAAAGGCGATCAATGAATGAACGGAGAACTCATAACATCCGAACAACAGCAAATGCAAAAACGGGAACAGCATTCTAAATATTCTGGACCTTTTACAGAAAAAGAGGTTGTAGAATGAGACGAGATAGACGAACCAGAAAACCCCACACTTCTCCATACCCACAAAACCTCCCAAAACAAATGAAATTCTACAGGCAATTAAAAACTAAAGAGAGTCAAAGCACCAAGCATCGATATTATTATAGGGAAAGTACTAAAAGTAGACCCTGATCTGACTGCCGAAATCCTGGAGCCGGCACTAAAATACATATAGGAAGGGGAAAAAATACCTAACGAATTGAATGAAGGAGTACTGATTAACCTGCCGAAAAAAAGTATTTCCGATACGTAGCAGAAAAAGCATTCGACTCATTGAAGCGAGAGAAAATGTATCAAGCTATGAGAACAATCGCTAGTCGTAGGAAAATCGTAAACATAATCATAAAGTGTACACAAACTACACCTGCACGGTAGAGCACCAAGGGAGATTATCGGAACCAATCAAAGTAGAATCAAGAGTTAAGCAGCGATGCCTCCTGCCGTCTATTCTACTTATTGCAATATTAGACAGCATGTTTCGGGGAGGAATACATACTGGATGAAGTAACCGCTGGGGCCTTAATACTCGGCTCTAACAGCTGGATTTGCCAACTGGCACAAAACTACAGGAACATGCAAGCAAAACTCAATGAGCTAAGATCAGCAGATATTGGGCTACGGATTAACCCAAAGAAAACAAACGAGATGAGAGTCAAATCCCAAAATGAAAATGAATTGAGACTTGGCGGCCATGAAATATGGCAGGTGATAGATTATGCTTCTTGGCCAGCATGGTGACCGACGGCGAAGGTGCAGAACTAAATGTGAAAAACCGCATAAATAAACAAAAATGGCGTTCACACATCTATCTCCTATCTAGCGGAAGACAAAACTAGGACTGTTCAGAGTGTTCAGGCTTACAGTCTCTAATTCTATCCTGGCCGAAGTTATGTGAATTTATTTTCGAGTTTTTTGTTAGTAAAATTTCGTACACTTAAGTTTCTCGGATCACTTCTATCCAGTGATCTTATTTAAGGCGTGTTTGAAGCAACTTACAACTGGTTAACAAGTTAATGCCTTCCTGGCCTTTATTGGCAGGTGTTCATTTCGCAGTTCGTCTTTCGGGTTTACGGTGGCTACGTGATATACGAGAACAACGTCTCTTACATATAAACAGTTGGAAGAAGCATCGGATCCTTCTGATATAGTATGTATTATCAAGATTCCGCGGACGTGTGGGAACCATCTGATTAAGAGGTATGCTTCGAGCTGGAGGACATTGTTTCTGTTGTGAGCGAAAGTGATTCTGAACAAATTCACTGATCGTCTGAACCTCCATCTCAACGAGGCAGATTAACTGAACAAAATGTAAGTTTTACCATACCAGGGCCCAGCACCCAGTAGATACGCCAGTTCAAGAGTCCAAGATGAGCTTTCTACTTTTTTATTATTCTTTCCCTCAGCAATTAAAAGCACAATTTTGACAAATACGAATTTAGAAGGCTGTAGAATTTACGGCGCTAAGTACATGGAAAAACTTTGATGTTGTGCACTATTTGGTTTGTCGATGTTAGCGGATGTGTTCAAAGCCCAGAATGTACTAAAGGCTTGCGGGATGCTGAAAAGGGGCGCAATATATTTCGGGCAACAATGTTGCTGGAAAATTTCAAAAAATATTCGAGGCTGCTAAGGTATGACAATTATTAAGAAACGAGAAATAAATGAAGAAATCTTGATTTGATAGATCTGGGACTGATGGGTAGAAATTCTTCCAAAGTTGCAAAGTATGCTTTAGGTGCAAGTAATATAGTTGTAAAATGCGTGTAGTACACGTTTGTAATTCAATACTACTATTATAAATTGTGGCGTTGCTTAAATAAATATTTATAATAATAAAATAGTTCTTAATTTAGTGCGATTGATGTTGCCACTTTACCAACATGGGCGATTTTGGACCCCAGCAGCTTAAATAAGTAAATACGAATGACGCAGCGGGGTTAAAGTAATTATTAAAATTATAATCATAAATGTATATCACATTAATTTTTTAATAAAAGTCATTAAACTGTTCCATGTGCTCTCCTAACAGATTCGGTTACTCTAATGAAAGTTAAATTGATTAACTTACCAGGGGTTTAGTTCACCAAAAAATGTTATTATAATAATTAATCATGCTCTACTTCTCTAAAAGCATCATATTTTATGCAAATGTCCATTAATCACAGCTGCAATACAATAATACATAGGATAATAAAAGACATCTGGAATCTTAAAATGCTGAATTAAACCGAATAAGAATTCACCGGACACTATGCTAATCTTTCTTAACAAAAGCTAATAGTATTCAAGCAACATTAATCATAGTTTTCAAAAAATTAATATAAAACCGTCTGGAAAGTTCGGTTTCTGCATGTAAATTAGAAGTAACAGAGGTAAAGTAAGATCAGCCCGGCATCTTCTATGTAGAGGCTGCCAGCCTTATCATATCAAGTAACCTCGACAGTTAATTGTAGCTTCAAATACACGATTCCTTTCCTGACAAGAAGTCTCGAGGGCTGGAAATTTTCTTGTACTAAGTGAAACGTTTACAAATACTCCTACGTATTTCCCGTTACAGTTAACCTTCTAATTTATTATGTATTAACAGATTGAAGGAGGTTCATCAACAATTAAAAATTTACTTACGATATTATTGATTAACCTAGAATCATACATCATCATTTTTGTAAGAAAATATTAAAAATTCATAAAATTAGGAAGTGTAGAAAAATATAAAAATATGTTGGTTGGTTAACTTCGAAGCCAGAGAATGTAACTGTTATTAAATAGGCCATATAAGTTGCCACTGTATTAACTTTGTATATCTTTGTAAAGCAATAGTAAACATGAACGGATCTATCTAATGAGACTAACCTTAAAATAGGATATGAGGAAATCCCTTCTTTAATTATACTTTTAAATTTGTGAATAATGACAGTTCCTGAGTTCAACACATCTGTCCTTCAAAAGGATTCCAATTCACTTGTATGTCTGCATATTTGAATAACAATCTGAACTCTTCTTAAACTATGTGCCAGCACGTCATGTGGTGTACAGAAAATAGTATATTTTACAACAAGACATGAAAATGACGTTTTTTTCGTGAGATGAGAAGTTGCCAACGAGCTGCGTTAGCAGCGAGTAGGGCAATCACGAACGAAAAAAACGTATTTCATGTCGAGTAGTAAATGCTATTTTTTCTACGACATTTTAATTATCTGTTTGAAATAAGTTTTAATTCGACTTAATTCAAACCGAATTGTGTCAATGCAAATTATTAATTGTTTGTTTAATCGGTTCCATAGTAACACACGCATTTTTTTATTTTGTTGCCATAGATTTGGAATTCTTGTTTTCATCTCTAGAAGTGAATATGTTTTCATCTCTAGATAGAAAATGTAGCGTTTTCGCATAGGGTTTATCGTGAAGAAAATACTTGTTTTCGTATCATATGTAGAAAAATACTGTTTTGTTTTGTTCATTTTTAAAAGTATTCTCACTGCAGTATTGATTTTCAGAAACAAATAAAAGTGTAATATGCTGAAGGTTTCTCTTTGTACAACAATAATTTATACATCACATGTCCGCTGAATATAATACCAAAGCCACAAATTATCAAGAAAACATTTCGCGTTGAGCTGCTAAAACAATTCATGTTTGATTAACGGCACTGCCGAAAATACAAAACCGAAATTATTCTTCAGTTAAAACAATAAATTTATGAATTTTTGTGAGTCAGGTCGAGTAATTAAGAAAACTGTCAATTTACGCGAACGAGTGGTCTGAACCACATTCATGAAATGACTTAACAATAGCCAATACTCAACGAGGACGAAGATCGCCCGAGTGAGTAATAGCCATTACGCATGTGTAGAATACCATACTTTTTGATATGATTATTTTATACACAGACATATTTCCCATTCAGAAAATCGAAATGCTTTACCCTACATAAAATTATTTCTATAATTTTGCAAGTAAAAATCTATGGTAAACTGAAGGTATAGATATCGGTACAAAAACCCCACGGGGGGTGCGGCCAGCAACATGGAGGGTTAAAGCTTCCTAAGTTGATTTCATAATCGGACTGGTGGTTTAATAAGCACCATGTCTTTAACTACCACCCATCTTCCCTACTCCACCACTGTGTTTCAGTTCCCAATTATCTTCAGTGACGAGTGACCTGCCGAGCATCTGACTCGAGACCAGCCGCACTGTAGTCGAGTGCCCTAACAACTCGATCACTATGGCGATGAATTCTATGGTAACAAATAAAAATGTATAAAAAACAATCGTGATTCTAATCTGTTCTTTTTGAAATCTGGCGGCCATGGCCTTATTACAAACTCCAGGTGTTTTGAAAACCAAAAAATGTGATTCCTTTATTTTGAAATATCTTGCTAGTTACTTGCTTGAAGAATTGCAAAACTGAATATGTCATATTCTTGATATTCCAGTTATAACATAACTTTAGTTTTATCTTAATGGAGGATAACAACTGTACTTCTTTTAAATCACTAAAAAACTTATTTTTTTCTTCTGCAATGATATATTACACGATATGTGCATCTGCAATTCTGTCTTACTCATGTCTCTAATCAACTATGATTGACAACCGAATTTGAAATACTACAGAGTGATTCGCGAGCCTCCAAACCTTGACAAACGAAAGTAAATGGGCGTATTCAGGGACGCTCAGCGGCTGATGCGCTGAGTTAGCAAAAAGCAAAGTCCCTGAACAGACACGCTGTGAAAAAGCTTGCAGTAAGCCGCTGAGAAATTCGCTCAGCGTATAATTTGTTAGCTGACTTTGTCAGCGGTGTCAAAATAAGGAGCGGGAAACGCACAAACTTAATAATGTGAATAAAAACATATTAATTAGGGTGAGCTAGTACACATAGTCCATAATTTGAATAATAATTTCTTTAATTTTTGATTAATTACATAATACTGAAAGTAACACCTAACCTTACAAAACAAATAACAAACTGTCAAAGCAGCTTACTATCAGACGTTTCATTCAGGGAAATACCGTTTGCTGTCATTTAGCATAAGCTGACAGCTGACTAAATTACCGCTTAGCTAAGCAGCTGAGCGTCCCTGAATGCGCCCAATCTAATTTCATGAAAAAAAGCATAGAATATCCGACATGGTTTTGTTTAGATGTTATACAGATTTTAAAATTTTTAATGGTTAAATAATTATAGGTGTAGTGATGATTACATATCTCTATATGGCTGATAATTTCCCCCTGGCTGAAACTGTCGATCAACTAACATATTTAATAAACTTTGCTTAGTGGAAGAGTGATCCCCGTTTATAAACAAGAAAGCGCTTTCAATTCAAATACATTTGTAATTAAATAAATGGAACTTAATTGAGCTGAACATGTAAAGTAAAATATTCAGATCTCGTGAAATGCTATATGAATATCGTCATTAACCATTTATAAATTGTCCAGGCACAAATATTCATTTTAAATTTTGTTTATTTCTTTATTACCTACGGAATAAATCAGAAGCCTTCTTAAACGGTAAACTTTACAAGACAGACTTTTCGCGGCACATAGAAATTTATTTTAGCTCTCATTATCTACAGAATAATTTAAAAAGGAGGTTATTGTTTAAAAACATGCGTGTAAGATACTCTTAGTTCGTCTGCATAGAATTAATCATTTACCTAAAAAATAGCATTAGAATAAACAATCAAGTAATCATACCACCTTTCTCTAGTAAAATATAGTAAAACAAAAGTATATTACGTCACTAAGAGTACAAAGCACACTTTTTGTGCTGAGCTCAGAAGGTTGCGGCCGAGGCGGCAGCCCAGGCCAAGCATTCTGGGCGAAGCACAAGACAGAGCTTTCTGCTCCGAGTGACATATACTATTTTTTCTTCAAGCGCTATATAACTATTTTGCATGTTAATCAATGAAAACTACAGACCATTTGAAAAGTACTTACTTGACTGTCAACAACTTGTGTAGACGCGTGCACAGAAAAGATCTTTCTACACAAAAGAAATATCGTTCGAAAATGATTTTCGAAGCGTACAACATGCTTTTGAAGTAATTTTACCTTTTCAACTGCCTGAATTTATCCAAACTTGACAGTTGTAATCAAAACAATGACAAGTGGTGCCACCACTTGTGACGAATTGCACTAACATTATGTTACTAGTAACAAAATGATTTCCATTATTGCATTAGTAACATAATGGAGTATTTTTACCTTGTGTATTCAGTAGCAAAATGTTACAATTATGATATGCTTGAAGAAAAAATCTTTTACTGGTCTGTTATTAATAAAAAAGTTTGGAAGGGGTTAACTTGCAAATTACATTAGTATCCTCAAAAAGTGACAAAAAAAATCCGGAAATCGTCGACTTCCCTTAAAACGAATTTCATCCAATTTTTAACGAGTGACAGTTTTGATGAATTGAATTATAGCAGCTAAGTACTAAGTTACAAAACAAGTCATAATTAGAAATGATTTATTGTTAAAGTTCCTTTCGCAGACTTTACCTGCTTGTTCTTTACTGCATAACAAAATAGTTCCTAATCTAATTTTATTTTATTCCTCAATCCAAATATATTGCTACAAAATTTCCATTTTTACACAATAGTAAGAAAACACCAAGAGGTACATTTGTCAAATGATTATCTTTTGAGAAGACATCGAAGTTTTAGATTCTTGAAATCAAAATGGAAAGTTTCTAGTCTTTACCTGTCTATAAATCAAAATTACTGAGACAGAATGAAAATACGTGATTCTAGGTTACGTGACCGTAGAATGTTTGGAAACTAAGTTCGGCTATAGGGTAACTTCATTTTGGATGGTTGTAGTTACCAACAAGTAATAAAGAGGACGGTATTAATTTGTAATTCAGATTTAGGTAGTTTCTACCATTTTAATTAAGTCTTTAAATTTTACTAACTTCTCCTTTTCGAGTGCCTTATAAGTTAGTTACAGACGTTAGGGATAAAACCATATTAGTAAACGACTTGATGCCGTGAAGTTTCCTTATATAAGAGAAGTATATTTGTTCTATGTAGTGGAGCTCCGCTCCCTTCTGCAGAGTTTGTGGCCTTGCATTAAGTGCGTACTATACGTGTCTTGTAATTTGTTATCTTCAGTAGACCTCAGTTCGCAAATACTGTGGCTAATTTTAACCAAACGATTAAAGAAATGGCTTCATTCGTTCAAATACTAATAACAAGCAATGGGGAGGGGGTAATAGATCTTATCACTGTTAAGGTTTAAAGTTGAGGGTAAGAATTGTGAATTTACAAGATGGAGGTCCCATACAACACGTTTATAAGTAGAATACACCATACAAGATGTTTATTGGTAGAATTTTTAAGAACATTGTCAACGTGCAATTGATTTTTTCTAGTTGATATTAAAAAATTCGCCATTCTTTTGTTTTTTAAAATAATTGTTTGTAATTTGGCTGGAATAATTTTCAATCCATTGTCTCTTAGAAAGCAAAAACTGAAATCGCTATCTTAAAGCGTTCCGGGGATGTGAGGACTTAAACAGGATTCGTTTTTTTCTAGCCACCTGGTATTACAAAGAACTTGTAATAGGGGTAAAATTAACGCCTTGGAAATTTTTTGCGTGTAAGAATAATTTAAACCACATTTAGTTCATGTAAAACTCAATAAGAAAAACTTTTTGTCTCATAATTTTTTGGTAAATAAACAAAAACTAATCAGTAGAGAAGAGTACTATGAATAAAAAGTTAATCAAGTTGCTGCGTTCTAACTTACTATTCATAAATAAAGGAACATTAGTTTTATTTGAAACAAAAAAAATATATAAACACTGCTTAAGGGTGCGTTTTAGTAGCATGTTTACGGGCTAAAGATAGTGTAATTTTAAAATAACGATAAGGTTAAATAATGACAGTTGAAAAGAAGAACGAGTACGAATTAAAATGTTTAGACCTTTCCTTCATACGCAACAATTTTTAATATAGTAATTAAATTATGGCCTATTATGTAAAACTTACAAAAAGGAACTTACACAAGACAACCATCCACAATATATTGATTTTTGCATGTCGCGGGGTGGGCTTCAATATTATCTTCCTATGCATGTATCGACCCTTTTGCAAATTTGTATAATTTTGACGTAATCTTTATTTGAATTTTGAAAAAATTGCTTATGATTTTTTAAAAACTGATTAAAGATAGGCAACCCAACATTCGCCGACTATGCTCATCACTTTCAATGTTAAAAAAAAGGATTAAGAAATTAAAAATCGGTATTCGCAAATACACTGAATTTTGAAGTTTTGTTGGGTAGAAGCAATACTAGGAGATCCAATCTTTTCTTGGTTGTTTTTAAGTCAGGCAACCCAAAATACTTAAAAACGAAAAATATGTTAACTAAAACCCACCCTTAAGCTGTACTTATTTGAATGCAGTTAAATAATAAAAATGTGCACAACCTTTAAAGCATGACTCCTACAGCGTTTTGTTAACTTGTTTGGTTGTTTCATTAGGGGAGATCAATAAAAATCTTACCGACCTGGACCTGAAATCGAACTCAAAATTCTCTGGTTTATAAGTAGTATGCTAAACGCGACTTATTAAACACGGCTGTCATCATATCAATCCGAAGGACAATGAATTCTTGTTAGTAATTAATAATTATAGTGTTAGGTGTGACGATGAAAAATATCCAAATCGCACTAAGCAATATCGTATTTATTTAGCTTAAATAAATAGTTCTTAAAACCCTCAACTGTGCTGGTGGAGTCTACAGGACCATTAGCAGTTTCCTTTTGTTATTAATATTTGATGTAGGTGTCAGATGACGCTGAAATTTCATGTCTAATCTTCGTGTTAGTTGTCAGTTAACGGGAGAAGTATCGTTTGTGTAAAGGTTTTGTGTTTTTACTAAGATAAATCAGGATTTAGTTGCTTGGGCCCCACGAGCATGTAAGTGTAATAATTTCAATTTTTTCTAAATGAGTTTTTGTTGCATTTTTTTCATAAATGTTCTTACAGGTAAAAATGCAACACAATCAATCTCCATTGAAGAACCAACAACAAAAGCTCGTTGTGGAATGTGACCAAGGCAGAATGATCGCAAAACACCAGCATGTAAGTGCAAGTTGAATATACCAGCACAGTTAAGGGTTAATTCGGTTCCCTATTTTAGCTGTTCTTATGTTTACTTTAAACACGATCATTTGAATGATGAGGTGAGAAAGTTAGCCAATGTTTTTTTTTGTCAACGGTAACAGCCATAAGATAGTTCAAGCAAATATCGTCAGTAACAAGTAAAGTAAGGCAATTTGTATTAAACAACGAAATTTTGCAGACAGAATCGCCTACGTGATAACTTTTTTAGCGGTTTTGGAAACAATTAGGAGTAAGTCATACTATTGAAACTGTGAATGCCACATCAGCTAATTAATTAATATCAAGAGATCCAATTTAAGGCCATCCTCAGTAACCCATGCAATTAAAAGCACTTGCCTTACATAACTAGTGACAACTAATAAAAATTAATGTATCTGGATTTGTGTGACTATTATTGTGGAATTCTAAGAAAGCTAAACTTCTTCATTTTAATGAAATTTCATTTCATACTTTAGTATTTTGCAAAAATTGTCTCGCACGTCTGCTGTCGTTGTCGCAACCGACTTACTACTGCCTCACTCCAACATTAATTGTATTTTGTCAATAGTTCATGAACCAAGCTAAAACAACTAACAATTTACGTGTTATTTCTTTAAATCTGTTTGCTAATAAAACTGACTTAATCGTATTCTTCAGTATTTATGTACCTTTCAGATAGCTAGGCAAGATAAATGGCTGTGTTGAGTTATTTTTAAATAAAAAGGCGTACGTTTAATTGTATCGGAGTTACCTAACCTACCTAATCTATCTATCGCGATCAGTTACATAAATAAGATTAAATAGCTGACTTATTTACAGTACAATGAAACAATTTTATGCCTATCTAGTACCTGCTTCGATATAGACAGCTACATTTTATTTAAATGTTTGTATCTTTTTACTCTAAGACCTAACAGATTTGTGTTTTCACAAATTCTGTTGAAGAGGTACCTGCATTTTGATATCAACTGCATTACTTTCTAGAAAGTTGCAGTTGCTTACAATAAATTGTTAAAATTTCTGAGCGGTGTGCGAAACCATACCTAGGTGTTAACGTCAGGGCATGGATATTCTGTTCAGAAACTGCGAGCTACAGTGCGAACTTTTTGAAAACATAATTATGAAATATTTTGAAGGCGACCAAAACCAAAACGTCATACGTGTGCAAAAATTGCAAAAATTGCTTGGAGTACACAATAGTTTTGTCGTTAATAGATACCTGAAAATGTATAGTATAGGATGGTTGGAATTTTCGAAATTTTGACATTTTTATTTAGTTGAGATAAATTAATTTTGCATTACAAAGCTTAGCTTAACAGAAAATGCTTTTTTTTAACTGTTAGATTCTTTCTTGTATTACCAAATAACAGCTTAGCCCACAATATTTAATATTCTGCCTTTTTTGAGTACCTTCCAATGTATGCTCTATTTTAGGAAAAATTTCAGAAAAGTAACTGCAATCTTTACACAGAACAAACTACGGAGAAGATATTTGTTATATTTCGCATTTGTGCTCGTATATGACATGCTCAGATATAGAAGTTTACTTGCGACGTTAAATGGGCATTCACCGTATTATTTCACTCCTTTTTATAAAAACATAATTTTTGTTTTTTGTCGGTTGGGTCTTATTATTAAAAATCTGTCGATCCCGTCCATTATAGTTATTAAGGTACCAAGGGCATTATGAGCAAAATAAGCGCCCAAGATTGTTAGTTTACAACCCGAGGGCCTTTGGGCCGAGGGGTGTACAACAATCGCGGGCGCTTAGTTCATAATGCCCATGGTGCCTCCAACATTTTATGTCCTACCAGTTTTCTTATCTAATTCACATTTATTTTGTAATTTAGATTTGTGACATTAACTGAGCTGTTATTAATTTTCACTGTGACAGTGGCGCATAATAAAGTTGTATCCATGGAAACAAATGGTTTGTACTGGTTTTTATTGGTCATAATACGCCCTACGGCATTATAAAAAAAATAATAGCCCTAGGGCGTTATTTTGTATATAACATACCTCAAAATAGAGTCATTATTGTCAATTAAAATACCGGTAGGATATAAAACTATTATACTAGTATTAGTCCGCCACTTCACTACATCCACATCGTTTCGCGTGTCGGTTATCAGGTTATCACTGATTTCAAATAATTGAAACTGCTGCCTTGTTCTGGTGCTTGTTGTTTGTGTGTTTGTTTTGCAATAAGTGTGTGTTTTTAAACATGAATCCTGTTAATGATGTTATATGCAATTTAGAATAGAGAGGGATTTGCAGATTAATTAAATATTACAAGGGCGCTTCATAAACACGCTGATTCTAAAGAACATTTAATGTGTACATTAAAATTGAAAATTAAAAAAAAAACGCAAACCATAAGTGATGCCTTAAAAGGAAGTGCTAGACGTTTTAAGGTGCAGTTTAATGAAAACGTTCGATTGAATAGACTTTTTCTTCAGACAGTTAGCGGCGCCGTTCTATATTTAAGTATACAGGAATTAGCGTTTCGCGGTCATGATGAAAGCAAAGATTCAACAAACAAAAGAAATTTAAAGGAACTTTTATCAACATTTTTATCAAAAAGTCCTGTAGAAACTAAAAATCATTATAAAAAAATCAAAAGTGTTTTTACAGGCGACTCTAAAATAATTCAAATTGAAATAATTTGTTACATTTCCGATTACATAGACGATCATGTCAAGAAAGAAATAGACGACACTAAATTCTTTTCTATCAAAGTTGATGATACTACTGACATTAATCAGATTTCTCAATGTTCCATAGTAATAAGATTTGTCGATTTAGAAGGCGAAGTAGTGAAACGTTTCCTAGGGTTTCACGATGCAAGTGCGGATAGAACTCCAGCAGGCTTATACCATGAGTTCAAAAAGTTTTTACCTACGAGTTGCCCATGAGACACAAAAGTAATGTTTACTGCAATATTTAGAACCTTTGTTTTTACAATTTTATTGAAATTTGCACAACAGTATTATGCCAGCAACACAATGATGGCAGTTAATAAATTCTAAATCTTGCAATTGACATTATTTTTGTGCCTCATGGCCAACCCTTATGGAAAGACTTTTTGAACTCACGGTATGACATGTTAGTTAATATTTTGCAACAATTTAGCTTCTAACAGAAATTAATTGGCCAGTGTTACGATGGGGTGAGTGTAATGTCCGAACACTTAAATGGACTTCAACAAAAATTAAAGAAAGTGTGCCTCAAGCCATTTTCGTGCACTGTTTGGCACATCGTTTAAATCTTGTCTTGCAGCAAAGTTTTAAAAAAATATCAGTGTCGAATTTTTTTTGCAAATTAAAACAGAGTTTAAAATTCTATTTTATGAAATACTAGATCACGTGCTAATGGAAATGGAAGTAAGGTTTCAAGATTGTGATAAGTTACAATTTGTGTCTCTGACTGATACAACAAAATTTGAACAATATCATTCATGTTTTCCGTCTAAAGTTTTTGAAAGTTTAGGCCAATGTTATGGAAAATTATATCCTAGAAATCAGCGTCTAACAAACGAATTACATCTTCTGAATGCCAATAAAAATTATAGAACTATACCACTAAGTACAAGAATTACTCAAAAATCTCTAAGAGAATAAAGAAATTTTTACTGAAGCTTATAAGCTGTTTTGTCTTATACTAACCATTTCATCGACAAGTGCATCAGTTGAAAGAACTTGTTTATGCCTTAAACGGATAAAACCATACCTAAGGAATACGATATCTCATGATAGACTCTCCCCTTTGACGAATATTTCAATTCAAAAAGAACTTTTACTAAGGTTAATTAAAAACCAACCATTTTACGAAGATATTACCAACAAATTTGCTACCCTAAAAGACAGAAGGATTGACTTAGTGTACAAAAATTAGGTAAGTCCAAATAAAAAGTTTTTTTTTTAATTTACCACAATAGCACTTCACCTATTTTTTGACCCACGAACTACCACTGGTATTAGACTAAAAACATAGAATCTTCAATAGATTCTTCAAAGTAGTCCCTAGCAAAATACGTCCAAGTAATAAACGCTCTTCGTTCAAGCCTGAAGATTGTTTTAGTATGTAGTATTTGTATTAGTAAAATCAAGAAACGAACAACTAAAGAACGGGGTTTGAAAAATACATCTACTGTTAAACGCGTATTGAGAAGATAAAGTCTCAAAAACTCACTATTTTATCTTTACTGTAGAAAATAATAATAATAATTATGAAATGTAGCATTTGAAGTGTGTTCAACAAAGAAGATGAGCACATATCGTGAACACACACGTTTTACTTGTTGTTAATCAAAAAACAAATTTTTGCATATTGGTAGACATATTGTCTGCACATGTATAAATTTGATCCACTAGTGTGTTTATGAGGTTCGTTTATGTGAGATGTTGTTTCAGTGGGTTGGCGATTTTGAGATGTGTGAGTTTGTAACGGAAAAAATGTACCGAAAAGCAATTTCTCAAGACATGTTAAACGAAGTTTCTAACTTTTTGCAATGCAGCTTAACGGGTGACAAGACATAGATCTATGGATATGACGTGAAAACTAAGCAGCAACATCGGAGTAGAAGCTTTCATATAAATGGCGAGCGACTAAGGTTAAGGTTCTGTTCACTGTTTTCTTTGATTATAATGGTGTGGTAACTAGTGAATTTATTCCACATGGACGAATCGTTAACAAAATACGACCGATAATGCATCATCACACAAAACCATGCTTGCCACTAATTTCTTAGGCAAACGTTCAACAACCATTATCCCATCGGACCCATATTCGTCAGATCTACCACTGGCATACGTTTTTATTTCCAATACTTAAGAGAGCTGTGAACGGATGAAGATTCGACGTGACCGATGAGATAAAACAAAAATCGCTTGAAGAGCCTTTCGCATCCCGGAAGAGGGCTCAAGTGGCGCTTCGTAAACTGGAAAAAACGTTGGCACAAGTTTATATTATCGTACTTTGAATGTGGAAAAATACATATTGAGGAATAATTGATATTTCGCGCGTTTTATTGAATGATTATTGTTTAACGTACAAATCATGGGCATTGCGAACCAGTCAGGTTTTTATGAAGACAGTCGAGGTTGATTTGATGCATAACTTTCTTTTAAGTGAGATAGCCGTAGAACTTATTGATTATGTTTTCAGTTGCAGGTGTAGTTCATTGATATTATTAATTTTGAAAAATTGTGTAAATAAGCTGGCGCCCATTCTTTCCTAGTACGTACGCCACTGGAATATCATATTGTATATTGTCGTTATACGATACAAACCAAACTCTTACGTTATTAAAGTGACGAGATAGCAATTTGGAATTTGGAACAAACTTATTTATCTACATTTTAACAATCCTACGGGAAATACTTAATAATAACAGTGGGCTATCATCTAGCTATTTAAAAAATGAAGAATAATTTTTATTTTGCACAACAAACGGCAAGTCATACGTATTACGTTCAACTAAAAATGCAGCACATCACAGTCTCTTTTGTTAAAACACAAGTCGCGGAGACCGTGCTATAAAAACAGAAATGGCCTTTGTTTCATGGAAGCACTTCCTTGTCTACTCAACTTATGCATCTAGCTTTTAGAAACCCTTGCATGCTGTAGATTTATATTAGTACACAGTAATTTATCTTGGCGAGCACAAGCCGTGTTTAATCTATCTTCTTTTATGGTTATGTATTATTGTGCTGGTTACTGATGTACAGTTTTTATTTTTTCCTTGTTTCAAAATAATAGCCAGGTGGTCATTTATCAAATATTCTACTAAAATTGAAGGTTGTCGAAATTGTAAATTACATAATAATATCGCTACAAAAATAGACACTTCATAAATAAATAAATATCTTCACGGGTAGGCCCTCATCGTTCGATTATATGTATCTTCTAAAACAGAGAGCATTTCTAGAATTCCAAAAAATTAGGTCATGTACATATAGACAAATGAAAACATATACGTCAAAATGATGTGCCACTGTTATATTCTGCAAATTTGTTCATATATTCAGAATATTACACCAAAGTACCTCTGGCAGAGTCATCTTTTGAGTTGTAGATAATTTAATATAAAATGTAGCTTGTTATCCTCACGTTATGCAAAAATGCTCCCATGTAAATACGGAAGTATTGTTTGGAGATAAATAAGTAGAAAGTGGAACGGTATAAAACGTAATTAAACTAAAAGGGTTGTATTTTTTATTTTAAATCCTAAAGTATCACATTAAAAAGTTTTTCGGTTGCTTTATTTGTTGGGATTTCCGTCTTTAGGTACTGAATAAATTACTAAAATATAAAAATAAAGGAATTCTTTACAATTCCAAATATTTAATATACCTTGAGATTGAGCGAATTTTTAAGCAAAGTTTTTATATTAAACTTTGCTAGACAGATGTGGCCCAGTTTTATACAAAAATGGATCATTGGCCGAAATGTACTCTTCGTGTGAAGGTAAATCGTTTTGGTTTAGTAATACGATTTTGAAGCTTTATAGTAAATGTGTTTTCTCAAAAGGTTTATACTTAAAAACGCCGCATCTCCAATTTTTATGTAAACAAAATAAAATTCTGTATTCAAGAGCTTTTAAAAATCATTACTCTGGAATCATTCTCTGTCATTTTTTACAAGGCAACAAGGTTAAATGCCTAATGTGACTAAATTACAAAAAAGCTTAGGTATCTTATCAAAAGAAGATGTTTCGTTTTTTATAACTTAAGCAAGGGATATCTATGTTAAGAAAGTACATACTTAAAGAAAATTGTTGGTTTAAAACGGTTTTCTTACCCATGGCAGAAAATTAAATAGAGGCCAAAAGGTTGAAGTTAACGTCAGGAAATACATATGTTTATCCTAACATTGTGTATATAGCTGACATTATCTATTGCAACAAATACATATGATTTGAACCCCCTCATTGTCATAACTCAACTTTCTTCCACTCTAGTAAGACTCTTCAATTCCCTCTGCTAAAAAGACCAGAAGTCAAACAGGATAGACTGGGACAGCGAAGCTGCTAAAAGTCAGAGAATGTGACCTGATTCAGGTCGAACTCTTTCACAAAGTTCAAGCCCTCCGCAGTTTGAAGGAACGAAGTACACGAAAGGAATACTCTGCATCGCGCCTGCCATTCACCAATGACTGACAACGTAAGACAGCGAAGGATATGGGCTGACCTATAATCGAGAAACTAAAAGAACTAAAAGCCCTAAAGATCTCATCAAAATTGCAGATGCATACGGAAGTTGTCAGAATCCAACTAGACGTTCAAAACCCAAGCCTAAAAACGAGAAACTGGCATCTACTGAATCGCAAGCTAGAGAAAATTGAAAAGAAGTCATTTCCATTGATGCAGTATTATATCGAGTCCTTGAACAACTGCGGCTCAAGGGCCATTACGGGGTAAAAGCTGTGACCAGTCAAAATGCGGGTAGTGCAATTGAACATCCACCTCAGCAGGTCAGGCTCTACCTCCCTACGCAAGTTGATGGCAGGCTGTGACATTGCCCTCATACAAGAGCCCTGGATTATCAAAGAGTAGATTCTAGGCCTACGACGCGTCAGTGACCTACGGCGTACATATTAATATGACAAACATCAAAATGCTACCATTAACTAATTTCTGTGCGCAGGATTTGGCCGCAGCAAAAATTACTTTAGGAGTGAATGAGCCGAGAGAGTTTCTTCATACAGCGACCTAACGATTCTTAGTCACCACCATCAGGAGCTATAAAGCACCTGCGAGAAGTTTCAGAAATCATGAGCTTCATGATCGACTGTGATGCCAATACACACCACAAGAGTTATTCATGCAGTTTATAATGGCATATAATTAAAACATACAGAACAGAAATAATCAATCTACCATAGTGAAGAAGGCGAAAGGTAATTGATATAATAAAGAATTGGCATATATTTGTTGAAGAGAGATGGGCTTTAGATATATACGTTTTGATATTTCCGAATCAATCAATGTGATTGAAACATACCGCAATGGTCGCGAAACGGGCTGGGAAACCTATAAGAAGGACTTAAAACTGTAATCTTGCGTGAACAACGGCTACTGTAGACGCAATAATTATTTCGGCTTCTAACGATAACTTCCATTGAATTTTGATGAACATCAACAGGAAAATCCATTGGTGGAATGATGGCCTCAAAAGAACATAAGGACAAGAAATGATGCTCTTTTATAGTAACAGATAACTGAAATGACTACAAAACATCTCTTGTTAAATATAAAAAGCATCGTGTAAAGCCAGGAGAGCATAATGAAGGAAGCGTTGTGAGGATATTAAAATTACTCCGATATGTACCAGACTTCACAAGGATTATCAGTTTCCAATAAATGCTCTAGAAACTCCAACTGGGGATTACACTAAAATTGGAAAGAAAACCAAGGCAGAATTATTTCGGGTTCACTTTCTTGGATCAGCACCACTCAACGAATCACATCCAGTGAGCATAGCATATGGATGAAGAAATAGACCATGAAGGGAGACCTACCAAACATTAAGGAAAGTGCTAACCTTCGACAAAAGCAACTGGACAATAAGTTTGTTTGAAACTTACAATTCCCCGATTCCAGGCGGGATATTGTCGATATTGTCGTGCTCCAGAAGGGTTCAAATCTTCTGCTAATCTGCACAGTACTAAGAGGCAGTACTAAGAGCCGATATGGTTCTTCACCCTTTACTGGTGATATACTAACCAGAGTGGTACTTAGGAGCAGTGGACGTCAGTGGAAGTCTTGTTTTCTCTGTTGTGGAAGTTTCTGCTAAAACTCAAGTGTGGAGAGTTTTCTCTATTGTCTTTACATGTGATCTGGTTATAGCGATTAAAGGGAAATTTATTGGCACAATCGGAAAACGAATGGAACAAGTCCTGTATGTCGTAGCTTGGTACTCTGAAAGGGAAGGCGTTAGAGTCAATCCACAGGAAGCCACCGCAATACAACTTACCCGAAAGAGAAACTTGAAGGTTTGAACCCCTATGACTTGGACATAAAGTCACGTGCTATGTCTGAAGAGACAAAGTATTTGTGGCCTAACTCCAAACTTCATCGAATAGATAAATTTGTCAGAAAATCGGAGACTATATTAACTTACATTCAGACTTAGCAAGATTCAAAGACTTGTTTTTCTAGAATCAAGAGAGCAACGAGAACAACCAGGGAAGTGCTTCTAGAACCTATGTTATTTTCCCATTGTGGTACAGACGGAGGTAAGGTGAGGAATCCATAAACTATAAAATTTACCATACCACTTATGCAGAGGTACATACCAGATTAAGATAGTTGACAGTGGAATTTTGTTATACTCCTCCGTCCTTAGTAGGGAGAAGTATTCTCTGCAATGGTTTCCCGTTGCCTAAAACTTTTGATATTGGCAAAAACTAAAATCCTGCATGTACAGTAGGTGGCCACCTAATTAGAAACTTCTGTAATTTTCAATATTATCTTTCTTTTAGAACACATTTATTGCTTAGATAATGTACACATATTTAATTTCTATTAACGTATGTAACTAAAGTTTTGGGAAAAATGTTCAAATCTAATAATACAAACTATAATTGTTTTACTTAAATTTATACTACAGAAAACAATTCAGTGAAGGTTTAACGATAATTATAATGTATCACATAGCAGCTAAAGGGCCATGGGTTTCATATCCAATGGTTACGTGATTGCTTTATTTTTAATATGAAAACAATCATACGAAACATTTTCCCAAAACTTTAGTTACATACGTTATTAACTATTACTTTACTGAGAAATCCAATTAAAACAAAAATTTTGTTATCCCCCCCTCCCCCCATTTGATTGATTCTGCCAGATATACTATTTACGCATTTTCTCGCTATAGTTTTAGTTTCAGGGTCGTTCGGCCATACATTTAGGATTATATTCTTAAAATCTGTTAAATTAGCGTTTCTAAAACTATAAACTTTACTTTTAACTAAAGCCCAACAACAGTTCTCAATGGCATTCAAATTTGGTGAATTGCCACAACGGAAGAACGGCGATGTTACGTTCAAAAAAGATTTATAGATTCTGCGGTGTGGCACTAAGGGAATCTTACATAAAGGTGTAAAGTACTATTCCGATAGGGATATTGGAACAGAATCCAAAATGTGTTATCAAGTTTTTGGGTCATTGTGCCCATAACAAAAAATATTTTGAAAGTTTCTAATTCGGTGGCCACCTACTGTCATTTCCGTATGGTGCATTTTTAAATAGCATATAGTATAGGGTGTAAACGCGAACACGCTCACCCCTTTTCTCTTATTATTTTTTAGAGGTGACAAATCAAACTTACTGGATTCAATATAGAGAAAATGTGTAGATTTTTGAACTATAAAGCAAGTTAGCACGGCTTTCGGTTTCGCTGAAAAATCTCACTCTACTCTACTTTTGGAATCTGGAGATAATTCTGAATTTGAATATCTACCTACCGCTAGTTTTGGAAAACTGAAAAGAAGATTCAATCAAGAGTGCCATTCTTATAGATTCCTGTAATTAAATAAATAATAAGTGGGCATACTGAAAGACTGACGTTTAAAGTATTTGAAGTCAGTTTTTTAAGTAAGTGTAACAGTAGTGGCTCACTGAGTTATTTGAATAGATTATATTAGCAAGTCAAGTACAGTTTCACAGTATTTAGTTTACTATTAATTTCAATAATTGTTTAAGAATAACAGGCGTTTACATACATCTTTTATCAACACATGCGTTGAATATATATAAAAAATTACATTTTAAGTATAACCTAATATTTAGAAAAGCAGTATCTGATATACCTCCTACATATTATATTTTTAATGCCAGAAAAGCAAATGTTTCGTCAACAACGAGAAAAATATAGGTATATTGCTATCAAAATATACTTTGTGAACTCGTACTTTCTAATTTACTTGAATCCCACGCAATATTTGCATTTACAACGAGGCCAGCTCGAAACTAGAATGCGTCATTAAAAGGGTGGCATATCCTGATGCTAAAACATTGCTATATCACAGAGAAACTGCGGAGGTCGAGGAAAATTGAATTGATCCCTTCATTCTGCACTTAACAGTGCTTAAAAGTTTAACCGAATTTCTAATTTAATCGGGTAAACGATCTAGTAGTGGCATTAAGTGCGTACAAGTATTAACGGGTACTTAGAACTTGGAAGAAAACTAATGAAATGATTCTTAGCAGAATTGTAAATGAATTAAAAATTGTGAAATTGAATGAAAATTCTATAAATAATAGTATCTGAAAGTTTATTAGCATTATAGAAATTACCAATAATTCTTCTCCCAATATTTGCCGAGTCGACAAATGGAACAAACACGCGCATATCAAACTATTTTGTGTTTCAGGTTTCAAGTAGGTACGTGGTAAATTTTTCAGGTGATTTACTAGGCGATTTATAAGATCCGCCCTTTAAAAACTGGAATAGGCAACCCAACTTACAAATTTATAAATAACGTTGATCTGTGTTAATCCTCAATTAAATATACGGGGTGTATTAAAAATCTCACGCGATTCTACGTCAGAATCCAAGCAAAAAGCTTCAGTACCAACTTGCTGTTAACTCTACTTATGGAGTTATTAGCAGGCTTAATATAATATATAATAATATGTACTTTATTTAGTAATATTACTAATTTTACATTAATCGTACAAGAGTTTCTAGTGTCCAATATTTTCTTAAAAACTATTCTTAACGTACAAACTTAATTGTTTCTTAAAATTATAAATATTTTTATGAAATAATGATTTTTAGCTGTAGTTTAATCAACAAAAGAAATAACTAATCTGTAATTATTGTACTCAACATACCCTTCGTTTAATTAGAATTTCCGGCCGAAGTTTGAAATGTTTGCAGTGCTTGTGACTGACCACACAGTGTTGCTAATAAGTTTACAAGACTTTAATTAACAATTCTTCAAAAACTACACGTTTTGGCCTAAAACTTCTAGTTTTTAACGCAGAATCGCGCGGTGCGAATATTATGCGCCATTTACGATACACCCTGTATCTAATCTAAGGCGACTTACTTCTGAATGACAGTATATAAATATCACGTCTAGGTCATATTACAAACTGAAAACTTTTGTAACCTAAGGTATAACTTGGAAATTAAGAAAAATATTATCAGTAACAAATATCCAAAACAAACATTACAAAACCGAAAAAATAACACCTTTGTATAGAAACTTAAGTTTCTGTTGTTTGTAAAACTCCCCTTTTTTTCTTTCAATAACTAGTGGAGTAACGTTAGGCAAGAATAGGGCGTTATCTCGGAACCGGTCAAAACTACTCCGATTTGAATGATTTTTTTTTAAAACGTCGTTAATATAAAACATTAATGAAGGCAAGATACGATAAAAAAAACTTCAAAATCAATGGGAAGTATAAATAACTACATTATAAATTTCAAGTTACCTATCCGGTTTGGTTGGATAAATTGCTAAAGTTTTATGAGATTATGTCCAACGAAAAACTGAAAGCGATGAGAATCTTTCCATACAGATATATTTTTTATATAAAAACCTGGAAGGGCTCTCCTCGTATTCCGCACATCACCTTGAACATATCTGCTTTACGAATAAAATATACAATTTAAACAATCAAACAGTAATAGATAAACATCCTGGGTGATTCACATAAGACGCATCCCTTAACAATTGCAATAGGCAACCCAACCTATAAATTCAGAAATAACCTTGATCTGTGTTAATCCTCAATTATTAAACATATGTAGTCAGACGTAACTAACTTCAGAATGTTAAGAATTAAATAGCATGTAAAGTTGATATTTCAAGCCGAAGAGTAACTGAAGAATAACTAGAAAATTACAAATACAGAAATAAGTTTATATCAATTGGTAGTCAATTAGCACCTTGATGAAATAGTTATTTATGTGTCAAGGGCGTAAAGAAGGCGATTTTGGCCTGCGGCGTGAATATTATAACCCGAGGCTTTAGCCGAGGGTTATAACACGCCAAAGCCCAAAGTCGCTTCTTACGCCTGTGGTATATACTTATGTACAATATTTTTTGCACGAACGGAGATTTTATTTAAATTTTTTGATTTATAATAAAAATTTTCTAATAACATTTTTAAAATTGTCAAATTACGCATTCACGGCAAGAGTGATTTTATAAAAATTGTATTGTAACTAAGGTATTTTTGTGATATTTCAAATTAATTTGTAGCGAGCGTAAAGTGCACCCGAGGTCTGCAATAATGAACTTTACGCCCTTCTTTGCGGGCGAAAAGTAGGCACTTTACGCCCGGGAGTGCAAAAAATTATTTTTACGACTAGAACTTTCCATCACTTTCACCGAATAAATAAACAGTCAGTAAAGTATTTGTGAACATATCTACCCTACCAGATCAAACTTTGTTTTTTTCTTAATTTGGCATGTATTCCTAGTAACTTTTGGGACCACGTATGTTGGGATGCATTTGATGATTTTAACCCTTAACCGGTCAAGCTATTTTACTAACAGTACCGGACGAGGTGTGTCTACTAGGCACACTGCAGTAACAAATTACATTTTGCAACATCTGCCTGACAGGCACAACTGACTGGTTGTGTAACAAAAAAGTTTAATATTTTTAATATTTTTTTTAAGAAGAAGAACAGGCAGCTGAGAGCTGAGTTTAGTTACGACAAAATTCAATATGGCCTCCATACGAAAATCAAAAGTAGTTGTTCATAGAATAGAAACAAAGCGTCATAAATATAAACATATGGTACCACCCGACTCTCCGTAAAAAAGTGCCTTCACAATGTACAAGTCTTGAAACTAATAACTTAATACTTTCCGAGATATTTTGGAAAACAGAAAACTTCAAATTTCGGTTTTTTCAAGATATCTCGAAAACGGTCAAAGTTGGCTGTGATTTCTCAACGGATATGAAATGAGCATTAAAATTCCTAAAACTTTCCCTATTTAACCAACTTTGTAGCTTTTATAGTTTCCGAGATCCTAATGGTGGGGATTGAATTTGGGACAGACTGTATAACTACTAAACAATCAAACAGTAATAGATAAATATATTATATACATAAAACTACAACGTAACATGAAAGTTCTGTGGTTCGAATGATACCTAATACGAGGAGCGTTCAAATATGAGTGAGAATATAGTTACCTTGAGTATAGAAAACAATGGATGGAAACAAGCACTCTGTGTCATGTTCTGATATGTTCCGACCTGCGATTAGTAACCATCAAATTCTTCTCCGTTACACCTGCCAATAATAATTAGCATGTCAGAAAAAGGGTGTTTGGTTGTACGAAAAAGTTTCGAGACGGTCGAGATCGAGTAGGAAACATACCCCATCTGAGACGACCGAAAACATCCGTGACTAATGACAATATTGGGTCGATTGATCAGCTTATTTGGGCTGATCGTCGGATTTGTCTCCATCAGATTTTCATTTCTTTGCACCATTGAAAGAGTTTTTTAGTGACCATAAATTTAGGGATAATGATTAACTCATTACAACTGTGCAAAACTGGATACGCACCTAACCAAACCGGTTCTTCAAAAATGGTATACGTAAGCTTCCAGAACGTTGGCGCAAGTGTATTGCAGAGGGCGACTACGTTGAAAAATAGTGTATCCCATGTTTTTGTTCCATTGATAATAAAGAAGTTGTTTATTTACATGTCGAGATCTAGGCTTTCTGGTGTAAGGGATCTCAACGCGCTTAAATTGCTGTGGTTATTAGCAATACCCAACTAGAATTTTGCCCAAGGGACTTTCACCCCTGTAAGGTGCTAAACCTCGTAGTTGCACAAAACCTGCGGTTTTACTTTGTATTCATAGGATATTATGTGTAGATATAATTCAAAAAGGATGTTAATTGAATTAATACAACTGTTACTTTATGTCAGCCATGGAGAAGCACCGAAATATTCTTTAGGCTGAGCCTTTTGCTAGGAATGTGCTTTAAAAAGGTTTTAAAAAATCCGAAATTGAATGGATTAAGATCACTCGAAATGCATTTGAAGACCTTTTGTGAAAAGTTTAGATGTGGCAATTCACTATAATATATAATACCTACAGTAGGGCTCTGTGCCACATCGTAAAACCATACAGGTGGAAACCACATGTAGCTATTGACTTCAGCTTGTTTTGTCTCAATTTGAATGTGTTTATTCTCAATTTGAATATGTTTATGCTCAATTTGATTATGTTAAATCCCAATTTGAAAGTGTTTAATTGATTTCAGATTGTTTTGTCTCAATTTGAATGTGTTTATTCTCAATTTGAAGATGATTAGTCTCAACTTGAAGTTGAAAAGGTATAGTTGCGTATTTAAAGTAAACTGAAATATAGCCATTCTCATCGGTTTTTCCTGTTTAACTTCTTTTAGCTATTATTGGAAGTATTCGAGCGTTGTCCATTGCGGTTTATTTTGTCGTGTCAGTCGTCATTGCTGCTAAATGATGTGGACCTATTTTCAGAATCACTATCTGTTTTTAAACGTGCTTGTCTGTCTAACCTAGTATCAATGCACTCAAATATGTGAAAATATCTATCTTTGGTAATCGATCGTACTGTCTTGTCTTTCCTGTCTTCTCTTTCTCTCTCCTTTATTGTTTTACTTCTTTGTGATCTTTCTCTATCCTAAATATATTAAGACTGTAACATTCAATTTTATTGAAAAGCTGCAAGAGAGTAGTATATCTCTCTTTCTTTGTTTAGAAATTAACACAAAACGAAAGAAGGTTTGCTACGCAACTAATATAAACAGTCTTGCATTGTTAGGTTGACGTTAAAGCTGAAAAATAAAACCTAATTAAAGGAAAGACGTACGCTCATTCCTTGTCCCTTTTCATTGAATTTCAGTTACACCCAAATATGAAGTATGATTTACCTATTTTATATAGGTTTGTTGGGGCGAGTTTGACATTTTGTACTTCTTTATTCAATATTTTGCCACAAATTGCTAATATAAAAATTAAACTAATAACCTATTAACGTACTGAACGTAAATTTATTAATTTAATTCTTACTTCAGCAACTGGTGGCGAAAGAACCACTAAAGAAGTATAAAATATGATTTATTTAGTAGCAAAAAGCAAAGATTGAAGTGCTCTTACATATAAGCTATCTTTTTTAATGAATTTCAATAGCGTGCTATCTCACCGGCCGAAGAACAAAAATTTAAAGCTTCGTTCACTTAAGTTTTATATAAATTACAAAAAGCGTATCTTAAAGAGCATAAAAGATGCACATTCATGATTTCACCCTCTCATCGGAACTCATTTACCACTTCCAGCAGTTTTTTCGAAAGTTTCCGACAGACCACACGAAACTATGAGAATTCTCACTAAATTATTAAATTGTTTTGTTAGTGAGAAACGTAATAAATTAGTCATAATGCTGAAATTTATTTAAAGCAACTAGTTATAAATATGTTTGCTAACAGTGATATATTTAGTTAGAGTTTAGCAAACTCCTCATCCCTTAACCCTCTTCCTTCCCGGATATTGCCTTGTGTAGCGGATACAGGTGGAAGTTGTGAAAACGACCTGTAAAGCTGTGCAGTTTGCTAAATAAATACAGACGTATTCATAATGCGAATTATGTTGTAAGGGGAGCGGAAGCTATTTACTTCAGGTATTATATTAACAGTTTGACGATTAACATGAACTAATTAATTTTATCAAGGAAGAGATGAGTAACAGGTAAAATATACGATTTGTATTTTTACACGTAACCAATAATAAAAAAAAAGGGGATGCTGTAAACTTAGAAAATGTTAGGTAAATCCTTATTAACAAGTGCTTAACGGAATTCGTTTAGGTCAGAGTTATACGAGATGAAACAATATTTTACTTCAATGATGCTTTTGATAAATCTTAAGCTGCCGTATTTTATTGATTAAGCTGTTTGTTGTTCTTTAAACTACCATCCCCTCTTTGTTTTTATAAGAACCTGGTGGAGCGCACATAAAAGGTATACCAAGTTAAACCGATATTGATTGATTACTTTTAGCTCTAGGAAACAAAAAATAATGTGGGTTACCGGGTAAGCAACTGACTTTGGACACATGATTATAAAGTCACTCCACACAATAAAAGAAAAGGTTGCTTTTTCTTTGCAAACATGGAAAATATAAGTTTTTACCAATTTTCGATGTCGTTTCAATTGTATTTAGGTTGTGTTTTACAGTAAAAATTATTTTGGTTCAGCACGAGATTTAAATACACATCAAAGTCTGTAAAGCCAGAAGTTGCATGATGGTATTCTGATGTTTACATCTCTGCATATGCGGGCCTCTTTTGACTTCTCTTAAGATAATGAATCCTCGGATTGGTTTGTAGTAACTTTAGGCAGTTAAAGTCGTTTAATAAAATTTGAAAATGCGAATGTGTTTAAAGGAACTAGAATCCAATCGTCATAAATAGTCGTTATAATTCGTTTTAAATATGTTAATAGACATCGCAATGTTAGAGTCCGCTAGCCAACGCAAGCATATTAAATTTAAAGCTTACCTACGGTTTTTCTTAAACACGCTTGTGAAAACCAGAAGGCTTAACAGTTTCATATAGCAAAAGAAAGGTACAAAAATTAACTTTTATTAACTTAAGTAATGTAACTGAACTCACATAGCTAATACATTAATTATTCAACGAGCGTGAAATTACAGCTATTCAACGAGGGCCCGAGAAAGTAATAGCCTTCAGTTTTGAAATATAACTTTAACATGACATTTAATTATGTACCTATATCATCGCTCTGATACATTTGATTGAGAATTAACGTAGTTCAAGGTTATTTCTGAATTTGTAAGTTGGGTTGCACATTCAAATTGTTAAGGAGCGTGAATCACCTAGGTAGGTTGTTTTTTCTGGGCTCTTAGCATATAAAACGATGTGCGTCCATTCAATTCGTTAATATTACCTATATCAAAAATGCCAATGCTTTAAATGTGACAACAAACTCATTATTATCTAAAAGAGGATCTACTTACCAAAGCGTAGTCCTTCTAGACTAATTTTATTCGATACCTGTATGGCATTTTGATAATATCTTCTTTAAGTATAATGATGATTTATTAGAGTACGAACTAAATGCTACCGAACTGTATAAGTCGACTATGTTTTAGCAGTGGCTGCTGCCCATCCAGTATGGATAGCTAACCGATTCCATTCAACCGCAGAAGTATACATCGTATAGATGTAATTAGTTGCCAGGTAGTTAAGTTAGAAATATATAAAGTATTCATTAAAATTACCGCAAATTGCGTTACCAGAAAATTGGATGACTACCAACGAATAGCGCAAGCCGGATTTAGAAGAATAGCACATCACTTGCAGTGTCTAAAACTCCTAATTCGGAAATGCCCCGAATATATTGATTTTAAGAAAACTTTGGACAGTTTAGAGGTACAACATACACATTTCTGAATTTGTAAGTTGGGTTGCCTATTCCAATTGTTAAGAGGAACGTCTTATGTGAATCACCCAGTGACCCAGTATACATATATAGAAAAGCAACTAGCAGAGTAAAACTAAATAGTCCAAGAGGCGCGAGACAAAATAGTGAACGAAATTTCACAAAATTTCTGAACATAAAATTTGAAAAATCACCAAAAACTATGTGTAAAACCAACCGTCTGGCACTCGTGAGGGACAGCCCAAACTCGGGGGCGGCGAGCAAAAATGTGAAATTTTACGAATTAGTGAACAAAAGTTACATGAATAATTTTCATACCATTGGATAGACTTTCAATAAAAGTTTCAAAATATAGGTTGACAGACGATTTTCAAGGTAGCGTAATGGCCGCCAGACGCCCTCAAAGGTCATACATAATTATCATTTACTAAACATAAGTTACAAAAATAAATTATATATCAAAAGGATGTCCGTTTCATGCAATTTATGAAAAAAACATGACAGACGGTTTTAACAATAGCCATAAGTCCAACAGACGACTTCAAAATTTTCACTGCTAATGCATCACGAGTGGAACAGAGCGAGAGCGAGTCGATGTGAAAGAAGCGGAACAAGGACACCTACACTTCGAGTCGTCGAAAGTAGTGATGTTTGAGCCATTGTTATTACTCACGCCCCGTGGGTAATGTATTAGCGTTAACTAACAAAAAAGGCACATTGATTGTAATGTATAAGTATAAAATATGTATTAATAATGTAATAACAAAAAATAACTAACTTCACGCTTTTAACACCATATTCATATTTGAAACTTTGAAAGGGACAATTTGAGACCATTAATTTTATCAGTGGTGGCAGGTAAAGTTATTGTCCCTGGATTACCGCTTTTCTTTTTCGGGAACGGTGCTATTTTTCAGATTCCCGGTATCATAATAAAATAAAAGCGGGAATCTTGTAAGTTCCAAGTAGGTATGTAATAATGTACTAAATTAACAAAATTATCGCTTGTAACTTGACGCTTTAGAATTTAGTCAATAAAAAACATTCTCAGATTTAATGCTATTTTAGCTTCCAGACAAAATGTTCATTTAGAGCAAAATCGTTATCGAGCGCACAGGCTGTTTTTTACTCTTAGTGCTTTATTAACAAATAATCGTAGAGGTAGTGAAGTGAACTCAATTTAATTTTCAGTGAATAATACCTATATTGTAAGTTTAACCATCCGATAAAGTATGGTAAGATTGTGTAGCATATTTTTACCCCAGCTGATGAGAATTCTTTTTTCCTAAAAAATTAGGCGGACGATACACCTCTTAAGAGATGCGTAATACATCTTGATAAATCTGTGTCTGAAAATGACGCTAGAGGACTCAAAGTTTTCTCAATGAAAATTTTAGAAAATTGCAAAAATATCAAGAATGCTAGGGCCTTGCATAATTTTCAATATGGACATTTTATTCTCCCAGATGAGGTCAATGAGAGAGATGGATACCACAGCAAATGCTATCGTCAGTTTTCTGCAATTGACAACAAAAAGCTCATGGAAAAATCTGCAAACCAGAATGATCTGGAAAATATTGAAAAAATCGCAGATACACCAAATCAAAGTCAAAGATCAATAGCTACTCGAAAGAACAGTAAGCTTCCAATAAAAGATAACGTGATTTTTCAAAGAGTGTGTATATTCTGTGAAAAGAAATATTTGCAACGTAAACTCCAAAAAAGGGGTTTAATTCGAGTTGTCACTTTCAATTTTCAAATAAATATGAAAAAATATGTCAGTATTTTGAAAAACGATAGAATGAATGCTAAAATTCTTGAGACAGATCTTATTGCCAAAGAGGTGTATTACCATGCTAGGTGTAGAGTTGATTACCAAAAGTTAGCTGAAAAGAAAATAAAACAAAGTCAAAAAACTGATGAAAAGAGTAACGACATTTACCTAAAAGGAGAAAGGCAAATTCACAAGCAATCGTTTGATCCGTTATGCTTATTCATAGAAAATGAAATAATAAATCAACAAAAAGTAATGTACCTGCAAGTTATACGGTCTTATTATTCTCAAATTCTGAGTGAAGCTAGAAATAGCACGTCGGATGATGATACTCATTTTTTCCTACTAAAAAAGATACTGAAAAAATTTCCTGAAATAAAATCGTCGGTTGTTGGACGAAGAAAAATCCTATACTGTAAAGATATGCAGCATTCGAAAGTTGCGCTGGCTTTGATGGCGGGCGATTCCTCTTGTGAAATGGAACTCAAAAATGTGGCCTACCGTTTGCGAAGATGATAAAAACAAATCTATTCCTCCCGCCGAAAATGTGGATGTTATACTAATAGATGGATTTTTCTTTTTGCACGCATTGAAAAATCCTCCTCAGACTTTAGATGGTCTTTCACAACACATTCTATACAAAGTTTTAGGTCATAAAGGCCTGGAAATTCATGTAATATTTGATAGACAAGTGAATGCATCTATAAAAGACATTGAACACGATCGCCGCGGAACGGATGATAGTGAAAAGATTGATGTAT